>VYXC01005524.1:113384-140058 GCA_013397175.1 Platysteira castanea | reverse complement strand
GCCTCAGGCTGGACATCAGGAGGAATTTCTTCATGGAAAGGGTGGTCAGGCATAGGAAGGGGCTGCCCAGGGAGGTGGTGGAGTCACCAAGGAACAACTGGAGGTGGCACTCCGTGCTCTGGGCTGGGGCCAAGGTGGGGATCAGGCACAGGTTGGACTTGGTGGTCTCAGAGGTCTTTTCCAACCTAAACGAGTCTGGGATTCTGGGATCTTGGAGGTTTTTCTTCTTCCTCTTACCCTTTTAGCTCTGCATGAGCTTGGTGGGAATGCAAGCCAGAGAAGTGATGGCTCTTTGTTTAAAGGGAAGGGTTCCAAGCAGGGAGGACACCCCACCACAGGGCTTTGGGGGCAGCTGCTGCAGACCAAGCACCAGCGTAACACATTCCTCCAGCTGAGCATGGAAAAGGGGATCACACCTCTTAGAAAAGCTCTCCCACACCACCTCTGGCTTCCCAGCCCCGAGCTGGAGCCATCCCTCCAACCATCCATCCATCCATCCATCCATCCATCCATCCATCCTTCCATCCATCCATCCATCCTTTATCCATCCATCCATCCATCTATCCATCCATCCATCTATCCATCCTTTATCCATCCATCCATCCATCCATCCATCCATCCATCCATCCGTCCATCCCTCCATCCCTCCATCCTTTATCCATCCATCCATCCATCCATCCATCCATCCATCCATCCATCCATCCCTGGAGCAGTGGTGCTGGACACACACCCACCCCTGGCAGCAGTGTCCTGGTCACCCTCAGGGTCGGGGCTGTCTCACAATCATTCCCAGCGATGGAGGAATCGTGCTGGGGACAGGTTTGGCAGAACAGAGCAGGACAAGGAGCAGACAAGGTCCTGCTCCAAGGTCCTGGTCCCTGCAGGTCACTGAGGTCCAGTTAAGGACCTCAGTCCCAGGACTGGCTGGAGCTCAGGCCACCCAGCATGGTGACAAGGTCAGGGACACAAAGCACACATGGAACACCTTTGTCACTGGTCAGGAGCTGTGGATGTGCTGTTGGATGAAATGAGCTTGGCAGGGCTCTGTGAAGAGCAGGAGAGGCAACAGAGAGGGACATCCTGCTGTGACATCCTGCTGNCCTGCTGTGCCATCCTGCTGTGCCACCCTGCTGTGCCACCCTGCTGTGCCATCCTACTGTGCCACCCTGCTGTGCCATCCTGCTTTGCCACCCTGCTGTGCCATCCTGCTGTGACACCCCTGTCTGAGCCTGAGCGCAGCACAGGATCCTGCCCTGGGCATGGCTCCAGGACCTCCTGCAACTCGTGATGTCACTGGGACCCCAGAGGGGTGAGGGACACCCCCAAGCCACCAGCCAGGGCAGAACACGGCAGTGACAGCGGAGGGAGAGCCTTCCATGGGCTCATCCCATCGCCCCTGGAATGACCCACAGGTACCCGGAGCAGCTCTGCCCACCCTCGCATCCACGTGTGCCCTAAAAACTCCAATTCACAAATCTCAGAGGTTTTCGCTCCTTTTCCCTGGCAGAAGGAGCTCATTCAGGTCAGCGGGGACAGAAGATCCAGATCCTGTTAAATCCTACTTTTAGTCTCGGCTCCTTTCCGTAATTGTTCCATGATCCCTTTCCTCCCAGCCCAGCACCACTCAGGGCTGATCACTGCTCTCTTTGAAGGTTTACAGCTGTTTGCCACTCCCAGGAGCACAAGACTCTGACTGGACACGGTATTTGAAAGGAATTATCCTTGGAAGTGCCATTTGGGGTCGGGGAAGTGGCCACGATGTTTGTCCCACCGAGGGCTGGGGGCTGTGGCACCCTCAGTCTGGAACAGCCATGCCAGGGGAAACTCAGGCAAAACGAGATTTAGGGGAAGCAAAGCTTTGGGTGGAACAGCCTGGGAATATTTAACACCCCAATGACCACAAATCGTTCTCTTTTTTGGCTTTCCTGATGGATGGAGCATTGGTGCATTTACCCAGAGAGGTTCTGGCACTGGGGGCTGCAGATCCCAACCTGTTCCTCCCTTCCCAAACCATTCCCAACGAAGGAGCTGCTTCCCTCTGCTCCAAACAGGAGCCTGCAAACAACCCAGGGCACCGGGAAGGAGAGGGCTCTGCCTCTTGTGGGAATGAGGAGCTGCTCCCGGCCTCTTTGGGATGATGGTACCCACAGGAGAGCAGGTCCTGGTGGATTGAACACCTTTCCCAGGGCTCCAGGTTGGCCCCACAGGACTGAGCAGCCAGTTCTGAAGCAACGAATCCACGTGCAGAGAAACATCCCTGTGCCATGGGGATGCTCCCAGACTGCTGGGCTGTGGGACATGGGGAGGGAGGAGATGTTCCAGGCAGGCTTCAGGTCTTAAAAGGGTCATAAAAGTACAAAATCCACCACAAAGTACAGCAGAAAGTCCTGCAGGCACAGCAAAAATAGCAGGAACTTCCCACCCACCCCCCGACCTCGGCTGGGGTTTCCCAGTTTCTCTGTGCCTCCCTCCCTGTTCCCAATTTCTCTCTCTGTTATCAGACCAGAAATTCCCAAATTAAACCTTAGCAGACTCCAGAAACCAAGGGCAGAGGTTTCACCCTGCCAGGCCTGCCTGCTCTCACCCCCACCTCACAGCACGGAGTTCTCAGCTCCTTTGGGACAGCCCGGGGAGGCTGGAGGGGTTTGGGTTCTTTCCTTGTCCCCTTGCCAAGACCAGGACTGTGCTCTGGTGCTCTTTGTCCCTCTAAGGCACTTGCTGGGGTCCTCAGGGAGGGGTTTTGTCATCTCTCCGAGGTCTGGAAACTTTGATGATGACTTTCCTTCTCCAAAGCTGTAGCTGGTGTCCAAACTGCTCTGAGTTACAGCAGGGCAGGAGGGGCTGGGACCTGGGGATGAGGTTTTTGAGTGAAGCCCCTTCTGCTCCAGGTTTCCCACCCCTTCTGCTCCAGCTTTCCCTGTTCCTCCTTTCACACAGCAGTGCCAAACTCAATATATTGTGTAATAGGAACAAGCAAGAACCAAACCAGCAAGGACTCCAAACAGCAGGAAACTCCCTTTCCAAAGCCACATTCTTAATGGATCAGTTTTCTCCCATTTTTGCTCACCACCCTTGACCCACCCTGCAGATCAGGCTTTGTCCAGTGCAACAAGGAGACGCCAAAGCTCAGGACCTTCAGTGTTTTCCAGTTCTTTCCCAATATGTCCCTGCTGGACAACTGTTCCTAAGACACATCCTGCTCAAACAGCAGGATTTGTGTTTAAAATAAGGCCTGAGCCTCCCCAAGGCATCACCAACCTGCAGGAAAGCCGGGGTGAGACTGGAAGGGAAGGGAGACATGGACAGAGGTTGATCCCTCCTTGCCATAACCCTGGATCCTGGATTGCCATCAGCCCGGCCCTGGAAGCCAGGACCCAGCTCCAGCACAGCGGAGCCAGCCTGGTGTGGGCTGCAGCAGCAGCCAAGCAATGAAATCCCCGCTCCAGCCTGGAGCACAAACACAAACTCAGCCTTTGGGAGAGCCGGGCAGGGCCCGCCCGTGTGGCCCTGGGAGCGGGGATGTGGCCGTGGCTGATGTCACAGCTCACCCTGAACACCCACAGCTGCCAGGGCTGCGCTCAATCCCAAATGCTGGCTTGGGGCTGGATCCATCCGAGGCAGCTCTGCTGAGCCAGGGACTCAGAGTTTGGGTTGGGAGAGACCTCAAAGCCCATCCCATTCCACCCCTGCCATGGGCAGGGACACCTTCCACTGTCCCAGGCTGCTCCCAGCCCCAGTGTCCAGCCTGGCCTTGGGCAGTGCCAGGGATCCAGGGGCAGCCACAGCTGCTCTGGCCACCCTGGCCCAGGGCCTGCCCACCCTCACACCCAACAATTCCTGCCCAAGATCCCATCCAGCCCTGCCCTCTGGCACTGGGAAGCCATTCCCTGTGTCCTGTTCTCCATCCCATGTCCCCTCTCCCTCTCCAGCTCTCCTGGAGCCCTTTCTGGGNTTAGGGGAAGCAAAGCTTTGGGTGGAACAGCCTGGGAATATTTAACACCCCAATGACCACAAATCGTTCTCTTTTTTGGCTTTCCTGATGGATGGAGCATTGGTGCATTTACCCAGAGAGGTTCTGGCACTGGGGGCTGCAGATCCCAACCTGTTCCTCCCTTCCCAAACCATTCCCAACGAAGGAGCTGCTTCCCTCTGCTCCAAACAGGAGCCTGCAAACAACCCAGGGCACCGGGAAGGAGAGGGCTCTGCCTCTTGTGGGAATGAGGAGCTGCTCCCGGCCTCTTTGGGATGATGGTACCCACAGGAGAGCAGGTCCTGGTGGATTGAACACCTTTCCCAGGGCTCCAGGTTGGCCCCACAGGACTGAGCAGCCAGTTCTGAAGCAACGAATCCACGTGCAGAGAAACATCCCTGTGCCATGGGGATGCTCCCAGACTGCTGGGCTGTGGGACATGGGGAGGGAGGAGATGTTCCAGGCAGGCTTCAGGTCTTAAAAGGGTCATAAAAGTACAAAATCCACCACAAAGTACAGCAGAAAGTCCTGCAGGCACAGCAAAAATAGCAGGAACTTCCCACCCACCCCCCGACCTCGGCTGGGGTTTCCCAGTTTCTCTGTGCCTCCCTCCCTGTTCCCAATTTCTCTCTCTGTTATCAGACCAGAAATTCCCAAATTAAACCTTAGCAGACTCCAGAAACCAAGGGCAGAGGTTTCACCCTGCCAGGCCTGCCTGCTCTCACCCCCACCTCACAGCACGGAGTTCTCAGCTCCTTTGGGACAGCCCGGGGAGGCTGGAGGGGTTTGGGTTCTTTCCTTGTCCCCTTGCCAAGACCAGGACTGTGCTCTGGTGCTCTTTGTCCCTCTAAGGCACTTGCTGGGGTCCTCAGGGAGGGGTTTTGTCATCTCTCCGAGGTCTGGAAACTTTGATGATGACTTTCCTTCTCCAAAGCTGTAGCTGGTGTCCAAACTGCTCTGAGTTACAGCAGGGCAGGAGGGGCTGGGACCTGGGGATGAGGTTTTTGAGTGAAGCCCCTTCTGCTCCAGGTTTCCCACCCCTTCTGCTCCAGCTTTCCCTGTTCCTCCTTTCACACAGCAGTGCCAAATTCAATATATTGTGTAATAGGAACAAGCAAGAACCAAACCAGCAAGGACTCCAAACAGCAGGAAACTCCCTTTCCAAAGCCACATTCTTAATGGATCAGTTTTCTCCCATTTTTGCTCACCACCCTTGACCCACCCTGCAGATCAGGCTTTGTCCAGTGCAACGAGGAGACGCCAAAGCTCAGGACCTTCAGTGTTTTCCAGTTCTTTCCCAATATGTCCCTGCTGGACAACTGTTCCTAAGACACATCCTGCTCAAACAGCAGGATTTGTGTTTAAAATAAGGCCTGAGCCTCCCCAAGGCATCACCAACCTGCAGGAAAGCCGGGGTGAGACTGGAAGGGAAGGGAGACATGGACAGAGGTTGATCCCTCCTTGCCATAACCCTGGATCCTGGATTGCCATCAGCCCGGCCCTGGAAGCCAGGACCCAGCTCCAGCACAGCGGAGCCAGCCTGGTGTGGGCTGCAGCAGCAGCCAAGCAATGAAATCCCCGCTCCAGCCTGGAGCACAAACACAAACTCAGCCTTTGGGAGAGCCGGGCAGGGCCCGCCCGTGTGGCCCTGGGAGCGGGGATGTGGCCGTGGCTGATGTCACAGCTCACCCTGAACACCCACAGCTGCCAGGGCTGTGCTCAATCCCAAATGCTGGCTTGGGGCTGGATCCATCCGAGGCAGCTCTGCTGAGCCAGGGACTCAGAGTTTGGGTTGGGAGAGACCTCAAAGCCCATCCCATTCCACCCCTGCCATGGGCAGGGACACCTTCCACTGTCCCAGGCTGCTCCCAGCCCCAGTGTCCAGCCTGGCCTTGGGCAGTGCCAGGGATCCAGGGGCAGCCACAGCTGCTCTGGCCACCCTGGCCCAGGGCCTGCCCACCCTCACACCCAACAATTCCTGCCCAAGATCCCATCCAGCCCTGCCCTCTGGCACTGGGAAGCCATTCCCTGTGTCCTGTTCTCCATCCCATGTCCCCTCTCCCTCTCCAGCTCTCCTGGAGCCCTTTCTGGGCACTGGAAGAGGCTCTGAAGTCTCCCCAGAGCCTTCCCTTCTCCAGGTGAACACCCCCAGCTCTCCATGGGGTTACAGGAGGTTTAGAAGGAAATCACCGAGCTCACAGGCATCAAAAAGGCCCAGCTTTAGGGCTGCTCCTCCTCCTCAGGTCCCTGCCAGCACCAGGAGAAAGCAAATGTCCTGGGAAAGCCAGACTGCATCCATCAAGTTGCTGTGGTTAATACCAAGTTAGGTGGAGTCTTTCACTGACTGCCAGAGAAGAGGATTCAGGAATGAACCTTGAGTGGCTCTGCCCACCTGGCTGGGGGAAGGTGATCCAAGGGATTTGGACAAGGGATCCACCCAGGCGAGTTCAGGGATCATCCAGCCCGGAGCCCTGTCCTGGTTTTCAGGCTGTGCTCTCACCAACACCACCTGGTGATGTGAGTTCTGAGCCTTCCCTTCTCCCTCCTGACCAAACACCCTCATTGCCACTCCGCTCTCAGCCTGTGCTGGATTTTGGGCAGGGCTGTGATCACGCTTTGGATCACAGAGTTCACCACAGACTGAAGTGGTTCCCATGATCAGCTACGACACCAGTCTGGTATTTGCTGGCAGAAAGGCACAAAGGAATGAAATGTGCCCCGGGATGGGGCAGGAAGGTGCAGAGACATGCAGGGGAAGGGCAGCGTGCCCGGGAGCCAAGGCAGGAGCCTGCAGGCTCTGGTGGAAACAATCCTGAAAGTGATGATGGAAATTATGAAAACATGGCAACACGGGTGGAGGAGTGGGCAGAGGAGCAGGAGAGGAGCTGCTGCCCAGGCTTCTCCCAGCAGAAAGGTGCCCAGTGTCCCTGCTGGGCAGGATCTGTCCCTGAGTGTACCCTCACATCCCTGGGGAGCCAGGCTGAGAGAGCTGGGGGTGCTCAGCTGGAGAAGAGAAGGCTCCAGGGAGAGCTCCCAGCCCCTGGCAGGGCCTGAAGGGGCTCCAGGAGAGCTGCAGAGGGGCTGGGGACAAGGGCTGGAGGGACAGGACACAGGGAATGGCTTCCAGTGCCAGAGGGCAGGGCTGGGTGGGATCTTGGGCAGGAATTGTTGGGTGTGAGGGTGGGCAGGCCCTGGGCCAGGGTGCCCAGAGCAGCTGTGGCTGCCCCTGGATCCCTGGCAGTGCCCAAGGCCAGGCTGGACACTGGGGCTTGGAGCAGCCTGGGACAGTGGGAGGTGTCCCTGCCCATGGCAGGGGTGGGATGAGTTGGGATTTAAGGTCCCTTCCAGCCCAAACCATTTCGGTTCCTGTGATCTCCTGTCTTGGGACTCCTCAAGTGGCCAGTGAAGATTCCGTGACTTTGTAGATCCCAGCGAGAGGAGCAAGGACCTGGATCCAGCTGTAGGCTCCATCCTGGGAAGGAAATGGAGGCAGAGCAGTTGGAGGGGGTTTGGGAGGGCTGTGGCAGGAGCTCTGTGTCCTCTCCCAGCCCCACTTTGGCTCAGCTGCCCTCAAGTGGTGCCTCCGTGCTCTGGTCAAGCTCCTCAAGGACACTAAGGGACATTAAGGGACATTAAGGGACATTAAGTTCCCAACCCAGCTCCAAGAGCAGTGTTTGAGCACCACTACCCACATTTCCCCGTTCCCTCCTCCTCTCCCCACCTGTGCCCAGCCTGCCTCAGCTGGGGGGGACCAAACCAAAGCCAGCTGAGCCCTTTTGCTGTTTTCTTTGACTGTTTCACTGAAATATCCACCACAGCCTGAAAGAATTCCCTCCTCGAGCCCCAAGCCAGGCCCCAAACGAGCTTGTGAAAACCACAAGGGGTTTTTCCACAGGAAACGCTGCAGGAGTTTCCAGGTGCACCAGCACCCCCCAAATCACACAGCACATCTGCCAGGCCCAGGGAGGAGCAGGTCCTGCAGGGCACTGTCCCTAAGGCAGCCTCGGGTCCCTGCAGGTGGTTCTGCTCTAGATATCCAAGGATTTCAACAGCCAAAGCGAGGAGAGGAGAGGACACCTCCCCGCCCACCACCTCTGCCCTGCAGGGAAGTGGGACACGAGACCTCTCTGTCCCCACCAGCCCCTAGGCCAGGGAGGGACACCCATCTCCAAGGACCTGCTGGTTATTCCCACCTCCCACAAGGCCAGGAAGGTGCTGTAGGAATTCTGGGGGGGTTTTCACACTCACAGAAGCCATCCCCAGCTGGGGGACAAACCCCCCCTGGATCGCTGGGACCTGGTCTGCAGATTGCTGGGAGCTTCTGTCCTACAGTGACCAGAGAACCACGGATCATTAAGGTGGAAAAGGATTTTTAAGATCGAGTCCAACCATCGACCCACCAGCATGGCAACCACGTCCCCAAGTGCCACAGGCAGGCGTTTTTGGAACACCCCCAGACAGACACTGCGGTGATGAGACGAGAATGAGGAAGAAACCTGGAGAATGAGGAAGAAGCCCGGAGAAAGCGGCGCCAGAATCCCACTGGGAGTGTTTTGCTCCTGCACTGGGAGCTGAGTGATCTCACCAGAGAAGCATCAAAGCCTCTCTGCAGGTGAATGAGCAGCAGAGCCAGGCTGGGAACCCGGGACACGCCAGGACAGGCCGTGGCACAAGGAAGAGCCGGGATTTTGGCCGCGGGGAGCTCGACACCCTGAGCTGCCCCGTGGGAATTCCTTTTAAACTCGGGCTGGGGAGGAGCCCGGCTGAGTAATTGCTCCATGGCAGGTCCAAGAAGTGAATAATATTCCAAGAATAAAGGTTAAAAGCCTGGAGACTCCAGTGAAAGGCGCTCTATAAATAGGATGAAGTAGGCAGAGCAGTGGGAATAACAGGCGGCAGAAATGGATGTGGAAAAGGGCTGGGAAGGATCTGACACCCACGGTGGGATTGGACATGTGTTAGCATTTGGGGTTTTATCAGAAAACAACTTTTGGGCACCCCTCGGAGGGCATCTTGTGCCTGTTGGGAGCTGCCTGGGCCCACCCTGCCCCAGCAACGTGGGATTTGTCCCTGGACGCTGTGGCTGGGACAAGGCAGCAGCAGCAGGACAGGAGGTGAAATTTGGGGTTGCTCAAAACACCATCACGTGGAACTGGAGGAGTTTCCTTCCCCATTTTTGTCCCCCGTTCCCAGGACCCTGGGTGGGACAAGGAGGGTGCAGGGACAGCCTCGCTGCCAGGGTGGCACAAGCCCTGCATCTCCCTCTTCCACTGCTATGAGAAAATCACCCATCCCAGGGATATTCATCCTTCCTCCCAGTTCACCTGCTGCTGGTTGGTGTTTCTACAGTTATCAGAAGGAGGGGTGAGGTCACAGCACGATTTATAACCAAGAACACTTTGGTTCTTTAAAAAATAATGACTTTCCTGCAGAACTGGGCTGTAAAGGAGCCAAAGCTGCTCAGAGGCCTCAGAGGATGTCACTGTGCAAATGTCAGCTCGGGGCTTAAGGCAGCAAAAAGCCTTGCCAGGGAATTGCTGCGGTGCAGGGATGTGGCTTGGAAAAATCATCCCACGTTTGCAGGAATCCCCTGTGCCCCCACGGCTCTGCCAGCAGCTCTGGTCACCTCGGAAAGGGACAGAAAAGCAGGAAAAAAGGATGGGCCTGGGAGCAAAGGGTGCACATGGCAAAGCTTCCACAGGAGGAAAGGCTGAAGAGAGGGAAATGTCAGCTTGGAAGAGAAAGAACAACCCCAGGGAGCTCTGGAGAAGGAGCAGTTTCCCTCTAATTCACAGAACACAAAAATTGGGGTCCAGAGGTAACTGGAAAGCCACAGGCTGAAATCCAGCAAAGGTCTCTTCAGAGAATCCCAGAATATCCTCAGTGGGAAGGGACCACCAGTGCCACCCCTGGCCCTGCCCAGACACCCCAACAGCCCCACCCTGGGCATCCCTGAGAGCGGTGGCCAAACGCTCCTGGAGCTCTGGCAGCCTCGGGGCCGGGACCATTCCCTGGGCAGCCTGGGCAGTGCCCAGCACCCTCGGCGGGAAGAACCTTTCCCTGAGCTCCATGCCAAGGCCTGACACAGCTCCAGCCATTCCCTGGGCTCCTGTCCCTGTCCCAGAGAGTTCAGTGCCTCCAGACCTGTGAGGGACTCAGGGATCTCACTGCTGTGGGATGTGGCTGCAGCCAAGTGTTCCAAACCTTGAGAAGGGGTTTAAAACCCACCTGGAGGAAGGATCTGTGAAATCAGACTCTGGAGCCCAAATTCAAGCTCAAGAGCCCAAATTCAGACTCGAGAGCCCAAAGCTGGGTGAGTTGGTCACTCTCCTGCCCAGCCCAGCCTCACTCCCTGACTCCCAGTCCCAGGGCAGATCCAGCAAAGGCAGGTGATTACAGGAGCTCTGGAATTGTGTGCAAGGTCAGAATTGGGGCCCACATCTGCACATCAAAACAGATTCCCCATAAATGACTCTGTTGAGGCTTTTCATAAAAGTTCCACAGGGGGAGGATTAATGAGGAACCTGTAATATTTAATTAAAGGGGAGAAACCGATCCTGCTGTGAGAATCTCCCTGATCCCATGCCAAGCTCATCACTGACTTAATTTAGGGGACATCAGCAAGCCAGAAAATGGCATAAGTAGGAAAATTGAGGAACTTCTGCCACTTTGGGATACAAGGATGTGCAAAGGGAGGGGGATTCACAAACTGAGTGAGGCAAAGTTGGAGGAGCAGCAAGAAAACAGGGAATAAACTCCTGGGCACAGGATGGGAGGATCCAACCTAGATCCAACCTCCAGCTGCTCTTTTTGCTCTTACCCTGAGTTCTGCCTCCTGACAGGAAGGCCACTGCCATGAAATTCCCTATTGCTTAAATGACCCGTGTCCTTCAGGCTGGAATCTCACATGGAAAAGTGTCAAGGCCGTGATGTTGGTGAGAAGGGCACTGCTCTGACTCTGGTGGAACTGACAGAACGGCTCTGGAATGACACAGTTCCACCCCACCCACTGCCAGGGGAGCCTTTCTCCAGTTTTCCTGAGGTTTCCCTGCCCTGTTCATCCCTCTGAGTGTAACAGTGCCCATGGTGGGACACAATGTGTGCCCAGAAAGGGATTCTTGGTGTTATTCACGTGGAAAAAATGCTGTGGGATTGCCTCAGTCCCGGAACTAACTGGTCCCATGAGCTCAGTTCACAATTCTTGATTCCTGAGTGGAAGAATTTCCAAAAGTGAGGAGGGAGAGGCTGCTGGGTTTGTTGGGAAGGGAGCAGGGAGGCTGCAGTGAGAGACTGCTGGGATAAGAGACCAGCTTGGAGAGAGCTCTGCTGAGCCTGGCTCCATCCCTGCCTGCCCACGCCATCATTCCAGAGCAAACCAGGGAACTGGGACCCTGAGAGCCACAGAAAGCTGCTGCTGGAGATGCTTTTGATGAGGAATTCACCAGCCACTAAATAGAGGAGCTCCTCACTAACAGGGGAAAGAGGGAAGTGAGGAATTCAAAGACCAGGAGGGAGAGGAGGTCACTGCGGAGCTCCTCCAGCTCAGCAGCAGTTTCACAAATGTTTTAAAGAACTTTAAATAAAACACTTTAAACACCACTCCCTGCTGGCCTGTCCAGGCCTGGGGACTGCAGAGAAAGCTCAGAGCTCAAGGTTTTGGGAAAAAAAGGTGAACAAATACAGAGGAGTGTCAGGAGCAGCTCCCTGATTGTACAAGGAGACCCCTCCAGCTCCTTGGATGATCCTTGTGGGTCTCTCCCAGCTCAGGACATTCCATGATTCTACAATTCCTCCTTCCTTTGGTTGCTGTAGGAGTCAGGATTTTGCAGCAAAGCTGAATTTGAGTGAAGGGAATTGCCATGGCAGTCAGGTGGCTCCTGTCACATCCCTGGAGCAGCCCCTGCTGAGGACCTGGGGTGTTCCACCTCCTTGGGAAGAGGCTCTCACCGAGTTTCAGAGACACCGAGGCACAAGAGGGATTTCAAAGCAGAAGAAAACAAATCAGAAAGGCAAAAATACAAGGAAAAATGCCCAACCCAAGTCCCTCAGGTGCAAAAAGCGTTGCAGGAGCCAGGAACGACTGCATATGATCCACTTTCACATTCCCACAACCAGGAATCACCTGTGATCCACTCTCCACATGATCAAGGAATCATCCTTGATCCACTGCTTGCCTCATTCCTACAACCACAAACCATCCTCAATTCACTGTTCACATCCCCACAACCAGAAACCATCCTTGATCCACTGCTCACCACATCCTTGATCCACTTCCACATTCCCACAGCCAGGAATCATCCTGGATCCACCCAGCCTGAAATTCCCATTCCTTTCGCTTCATCCCTTTCACAACACCCCAGCCAAGCCTCTGCCTTCCTCCTTTGGAAGTGCCTGGCTGTGGCACCAACTGCTCAGCCAACCTTCAACATCCGATTTTTCCCGGTTTTTAAGGACAAATCCGGGCCCAGCACAGAGCCAGCTCCTGGGAATGTTTCTGCCCTGAGCTTTCCCACCTCCATCCCTGCAGTGAATTGAGGCCGGGTGTGTCCCACAGCACCCGGCATCAGCTGGGAATGCAGAGTGGTGAGGGAAGGCATGGTTTAAAAGGAATTTTTAAAAAGGGAGTTAAAAAGTCATCCCAGCCAGCCTCAGTTCCTCAGGGAAGCTTCTCAGGCACGCGGCCCTGAGACTTTCCTTTTCTTATACCCTAGAAGGTTGTTGGCAGGACCACCAAGAAAACACAAGGAGAGTGAGAGCAGGAGGGAAAGAGGAAAGCTGGGCAGCACCGGGAGCAGAGGGAGGAGGGAATGTAAAAGGAAGAAGGAAAAGAACCGAGGACATGGGCGAGCAAACGAGCCAAAAATTCGGGTTAAAAGAGCAGGGTCTGAAAAAGGCAATGAAAGGAAAACGGAGCAGCCCAGCAAAGCAAAATCCCCGGGGGAGAGGCAGCGCGGGCAGCCTCGGAGGACGGGGGTGGCGAGAAGAGGGACGGACCCGCGGTTTGCAGGGTGGCGATGGAGAAGCGGAGCGTGTCCCTGTCCCTGCCACCCCTGCCCGGGGAAGCGCCCCCGCTGCTCCAGGGGGGCTCAGGGACGGAGCTCAGCCCCCGCGGGGAGCGGGACAGCACCCTCCGCCACGGCCACCTCTCCCATCTGCTCTTCCTGGAGCCAGATGGGCAGGGGAGGGACGGAGGGAGGGACGGAGGGATGGGGGATGGAGCCGCATCGCTGGGATGGCGAGGATTCATTTCTTCCCGTCCTTTTCCCGGCGACATTTACCCGGCCGGCCCCAAAACGCGTTCTGATGGCTGTGCTTGCCCCAGTGACACCAAGGCAGGAGCCGTTCCTAATAAATCATTTAGAGGCAGAGAGAGAGAAAAAAGCGGCAGCTCCGACCCCGAAGGCGCAGACACCTCCCTCCTCCCTCCTCGCCCTCCCCTCCCCGCATGTTTTGGAGCTGGTCGATCAAAGGGGAGAGCGAACAGGAGGAATTTTCCACGAATGCAGGGAACACCCGAGCCCCGCACGGTTCTTCTGGTTAAAACGCTTCCCTGCAGCGCTCCGGGCTCATCCCCGGCACACAAAGGCGATGCGCATGCAGGGACCGGTCGCGTCTTGCTCCAGCCGCCGGTGCCGGGGTGCGGGGGACGGGAGGAGCGGGGGAGATGCTCCAGCTCCGCTCCCTGGGCAGGGGATGGCTGAGCCCGGCTCTGAGTCAGCCTCGCCCAGCCCGGGCACAGCCTCACCCTGCCCAGGGACGGGGCTTGGGGAGGGGAGAGGGCCCGGGGTGGCTTTGGCACAGAGAGGCTGCACCCGTGGGTTTGGGGTTTGGGGGCACCATCGTGTTTCATGCAGAGAGAGGCCGCGGGAGGAAGGAGGCCAGCGTGGCTTCACAGCAGCATTGGCTCCAGCCTCGTGCCCCATTTCCCCTGGGATCCAGCCCCTCCATGCACACAGGGCATCCAAGAGCACCCCACGGACACGGGAGACCCCCTGCCCCACCCAGGGGCTGCTCCCTGGGGCCAGGCTGTGCTGGTGCTGAGGATGGATCCTGGCACTGTGTTTGTGGGGAGAGGCTCTGGGGGGAGCACGGGGCCCTGGGCCGGGACCCTGGACTGGGGCTGGACAATGGAGGGGCAGGGGCAGGACTGGGGAGTGGGGTCCAAGGCCTGAAGCACAGCGGGGTGAACCCCAGGTCAAGCAAAGCCTGGCCATGATCCTTTTTCCTCTTGGTCCCCAATTCCCTTTCCATCCCGACTCCTTTCAAAGAATCAAGGAAAGGTTGGAGTTGGGAGAGACCTTAAATCTCATCTCATCTCATTCCACCCCCTGCCACGGCAGGGACACCTCCCACTGTCCCAGGCTGCTCCAAGCCCCAATGTCCAGCCTGGCCTTGGGCACTGCCAGGGATCCAGGGGCAGCCACAGCTGCTCTGGGCACCCTGGCCCAGGGCCTGCCCACCCTCACCCCCCACCATTCCTGCCCAAGATCCCACCCAGCCCTGCCCCCTGGCACTGGGAAGCTGTTCTGTCCTGTCCCTCCAGCCCCTGTCAAGAGTGTCTCGTCAGAAGGTGGAACTTGATCCCTGGAAAGGAGTTCCCTGGCTCTGAGCATCACCCTCAGCCCCCTCAGGAGGAAGGGGATGAGGTCTGGGCCCTCAGAAATCCCCTCCCCATGTGTCAAACCTGTGAAAATACCAACTTTTATAGCCCAGACCTGCCCCAAATAAGAGCTGCAGACTTTTGAAATGAGAAGAACTCCGACATGTCCATCTCTGGGGCCTGCAGGACAGCAGGAGGCACGGTTCTGTCTGGCAGCTTTGCTGCTCTTGCATATCAAATCATGGCACCATTTCTGAGCCCCTTTTGGCTCCTCTTCCCTGGGGTGTGCCTGTGAAACCCCCCTGGGAGCACTCAGGGCTGAAGGGACAACACCTCTGGTCTCGGGGGAACCCTGTCAAGGGGACCCTTAGCTCTGGCTGTTAAGAAATAAGAAAAGCACCCAGTTTCCACAAAAAAACCCTGAACAATTCCTAGTTCCTTATCACAGATCAGCACACAGGAGCTAAAGAGACCCAGACTCCTGCTGGGAGATCTCTAAGCAGCATTTTTGTGGTGCAGAGTGAGGTTTTGCCAAACTCCTTCCACCTCCATCATCCGGAGCCAGGGGCTCAGCCAGGGCTGGTTTGGATCCCTTGGCCAGACCACTGGAGGCAGCTTCCAACAGAACATCAGAGCAGAGCCCACACGGATCACAGGACCCAGTGTGAGGCTCCAAGAGCAACATTTAGATGGGATATCGGGAAGGAATTGTTCCCTGGGAGGGTGGGGAGGCCCTGGAATGGATTTCCCAGAGCAGCTGTGGCTGCCCCTGGATCCCTGGCAGTGCCCAAGGCCAGGCTGGACACTGGGGCTTGGAGCAGCCTGGGACAGTGGGAGGTGTCCCTGCCATGGCAGGGGTGGCACTGGATGGGCTTTAAGGTCCCTCCAACCCAAACCATGCCAAGATTCCAGGATTCTGTGATCCTTGCCAAATCACAACCCCACTGTGTAGACGTGCCAAACTCTTCTCTCCTTGTTCTGCTTTGGGTGTTTGTGCTTTTTCAGCTCCTTTGCCAACATCCAGCAAAGGAATTTAGAAACACTTGGGTTTCACCTAAGAGGTGATGGCACTTAGGTGGCCACGGAGAGATGCTTTCCATATTTAACTTGTGTGGGAATGATTTGGGGTGGCTGAGAGGCTTCCTTGACAAGAAGCAGGGAAAGGAGAAAAGAAGATTTACAGAGGAAAGTCTCAGTTTGCTTTGCCTACCAAAACAAAGGGCTTGGATTGCTGCACACAAAAGCACCCAGAGAGAGCCAAGATGCCAATTTAAGCTTAAAGACAATGCTGGCATGAGACCAGCCGGGGAAAATATTGGCTAAAATAAATATAACTGGGATTTAAAAGGAGTTTTGTAACTCTTCGAGCTCCCAGCTTGTGGAAGGGACACACTGGGGGCCGAGGGGAGAGCTCTGTGCCTTTATGAACCCTTGGACCACACGTGGACAGCAGGATTGGGCTCAGAAGGTCCCTGCCAGCCCTCTCCCTCCAACAGCAAACACATTCCACATCCAGCTCTCCCAACCTCACAGGTGGAGAAGCTCCGGTGCTCAATGTCCCCATAAAGCTGCACCAAGAGCTCTCGAAGCCTTCCCAGATGAAAATTCAATCCAAGGATTGGGAATGCCTTGAGAACGGGAGCTTTTCAAAGCATTCTGACGAGCAGGGACCTGGGAGAGCTGCAACAACAGCTGATTTCCAAGGAAAACCAAGTTTTCCCAAATGCCACAGTTTCCTCCCAGTGCGTCAGAGCTGTTATACCTGGAGGTCAGGGAAAAAAAAGTCATGGAAAAAAGGCCTCACTGGAATGGCTGCAAGAAGTATTTCGGATGAAAGAAAAGAGTTTGGATGTGCCCTGGCTGAATCCAGTGAGGACAGACCAGAGAGAAACTGCTCCTGCCCGTGGGAAGTGAGGGATGAACAGCAGCCATGAATTTAAGGGGGAAAATCCCAAATAGTTTGGAGTAGTAAATACAGCAAAGTATTGGAAGGGATTGTGGGGGGAGATGTTGGCCTCCCTCTCACTGAGGGGTTTTCTGAACAGGTTTGGCAGGAAGGATTCCTGAAAGGCCCTTCATTTCTTAGGGCAGGATCCTGGGGTGTTTGTCCTTCTGCTACGGCAGCTCACGACAGCTGTGACACAAAATGGGCTCCTCTGAGCCCTTCTGCCCAAAGCTGCACTCAGAATTGCTGCTGGCTCCCAGCAGGGACCCAAAGGACCCTGCACGTCCCACAGGGACCTGGAAACACCACTCCTGAGGCAGCTGGAACACCCCGCTCCCAGCCTTGGTGTCCCAGGAGCAGAATGATAAAGGTTTAATTCTATTAATTAACTTCATCTGCATTGCTTTGCATGGAAGCCTCAGGAAAGGCTTGTTGTTAAAATTCAGATTTTTCTAAGTCCCAGGGGTGCTGAGAGCAGTGATACAAATAACCAGAGTTTTGGTGCCATTGTATCCTGTGACAATGACAGGGGTGGCTCCTATCCATCACCTTCACCCTGAAAATGATAAAATAAATCCAGTTTTCTCTAAACTGGTATCTTGCAGCCACCTCCATAACATGGGGGAAAGCATCCAGCTGCCCCCAGCAGGAATAGTCCTGATCACAGTTCAAACCTTAAAATTGCAGAACACAAACCTGACAATGCCCAGCAGTGAGGAAACCATGGGAAAACAGGCCCAGTACGATAGAAAAGAGAATTAAATGTGATTATCACTGCCAAAGAATAATCTCCCATATCTTTAAAGGCAACAAAGAGATCAATCAAAAAAAAATTAAGGGGAGTAGAGGTAGGATTAGGACAGATAATTGAGGTTAAAAGGAACACTTTGCTTTGGAACATTATTTACAAAGCCGACTTTTCAAAGTGATCTAAACTCCCCCCAGTCCATTCCCACAGGGAAGGGAGGGAGCAGCTCCCACCTCAGCTCTGCCCTGTCCCTGCCTCAGCTTCCCCATCCCCGGGGACACGGGCAGCCCCCGCTGGAATTACAGCTCCGGAGGGGCTGCAAGGGGCAGCCGAAACACCAAACCCGCCTCGGAACACCCAGGGATGCTGCGGGATCCGCCCCGCAGGGATCGGGTTTAAGGTTAAGCCCGAGCCCGGGTTTAGCTGCAGAGCTGTGGCCCTGTGCACGTTGACCAGCCAGCTGCTGAGGCCCGACCTGCTGGCTCCCGCTCCTTCCTGTCACATCCTGCTCCTTCCAGGATTCCTGATGACATTTTCCTCCCTAATGAGCCCAGCGAGGCTGAAGATGGGCTGAGAGTGCCCAATCCGTGATCCTGGGCCCAGGATGTGGCTGCGTGTGAGGCCAAACAAACAGGGGAATGTCGAGGGGGATGAGGAACTGGGAGCTGAGGAAGGAAAGCGCTGTAGGACGGATCCAGGGGAGCACCAGGAAGGCAGAGCACCACTGGAATCTGAAAGGATTTACTCACCAGAAAATCCCCCAGGGAAACTCTGACCCAACAGCAGACAAACATTTATAGGGGGATCAGAAAGGTGCTAAATACCCCAGAAAACAGACTTCAGAATGAAATCTCAGCTCCTGTCCAATTTATTTCCAGTAGTCACAGCCACTCCCAGTCTTCCACACACCTCTGAGGCAGGAGGTTTCCAGCTCATCACCTGAAGTAGCTGGCAAAAGTCACTGTGAGCAGGAAATCAAACTAAGCAGGTCACAGCTCCAAGCCTGAGAAATAATTTCAAGGGTTTTACCTTCCTTGTGCCACCTCTTTATCTTCCAGCACCTCAGGGAATCTGCTGGTCTCACTGAGAGCTCGGAGCACGTGCTCAGCTCTGTTGGAAGTGGGGTTTTGCCCTCCCAAGGAGGGCTCAGGGTGTCCGTGTGTGACACACACAGCAGGACACGTGGGAATAAACAGCTCCCCAAAGTCTGGTTCCTTTGGGAACACCAGGCCAGGCATCAGGGCAGCGTGGCTGCGAAACTCTGCAGCGCTCACCCCTTTCCTCGAGCACTGAACCCTTCACAGCTCAGCTTCTCCCAGAGTTAATGACCAACGGGAGGCAGGGGGAGTTCATCTGTACCTAGAACAGCTTCATAAATCAAACCCTTCGGGAAAACTGGAAAATTCTGGCACTGAACTAGAGCTGCCTTCGCTTTAAAGCCTCCACTCCCTGAGTGCGGTGGCAGCTCGGGGGCTCCTTTGGTGGCAGTTTGCTGCCAGTCCCTTAGGGAGCACCAGCTGCCAGTGGACTTTGGTTTGTCACTTCCAGAGCAGGTTTGTCACTTCCTGGGGCGATGCCAAGGCCTGCCCAGGCTGGGGGTCTGCTGCTCACCCACTTCCAGCGGGGATTTTTGGCTGCAGAGGCTCTGGGGTGGGCAGGTTGCTGCAGGGAGGGCTCGTGCTCACCAGAGCTGTCAAGCTGCCACCTCTCCCCAGCCTGGAAGTCAGGAGTGTTTTTAAAAAAGATGTAAACACGGGAAGCTGCTAAGCTGGGCTGATGCTGGCTCCAGCCCTGCTCTCACTGCAGGGATTGCTGACTATCCCAGTACACAGAGCCCTGAGTAAATATTGGTTCAGACACGGATGCAGAGAGCACGAGGCCGCCTGCAGCTCAAAAAACAGTTTGGCCAAAGCAGCTTTCCCCAGGCTGCACCTTCCTGTCCCTCCTGGGGCTTGAATCAATGACCTGGCCAAAGCAGCTTTCCCCAGGATGGACCTTTCTGTCCCTCCTGCAGCTCAGAAAACAGCCTGGCCAAAGCAACTTTACCAAACCTGGACCCTCCTGTCCCTCCTGCAGCACCCAAGGGCTGCCCTGGCCATGAGCACAGGGAGTTCTGCCAGTGACAGAATCCACATGGATTATCCCCAAAATAAAGCAGTGTGGAGCACACGGAGCTGGAAGAAATCCCCCTTTGCCTGCTGGCCTCTGGCTCGCTCTCAGGGTGAACTGGTTCCCTCAGCCCCCAGGTCTCCCAGGGGAGAGCGTGGGATAGAGCTGATTCCAGGCAAAATAACCTTCCCTGCCCTCCAGGCCTGCTCATTTTATTTATGGGAAAACATGCTCGTTAGTGCTCTTATCGCAGGCAGGATCTAATCGGGGGGGAAAGTCTCCTCCGAGTATCTCCCCGTTAATGAGCTGCTGGGTGAGGTGTTTCAGCAGGCAAAGCCCAGTCCCAGCTCGGTTCTGACAGAGCAGCCTCTGCTCAGCTCTCCACGCTCGTCCTGCTGGCAGCTGTTTGTTTGGATAACATTTCCAAACGAAATTAGGGGTTACAAAAGCAGAGCTGCACCGTGCACTTCCTCATCCCCGAGGATCCAAGCTGATCCGAGGCTGATCCAAGCTCAAGAGGAACTGGAGCAAAACGAGCCCGGCTGTCCTGCTCCCCTTCCCAGCTGGGCAAGGGGATTGTCCTGCAGGGAAACCTCAGATGGTGGCGGATTCCGGGAGGGAAAATGGAAGCTGAGCGAAAAATAAACTCCCAAATCCACCACACAAAGGCTCCAGCAAGCGAGGGGAAGGAAAACACTCATGGGGGAATCCCAGGGAGCCTGGAATGCTGCTCGTGATGGGGTTGATTGTGGAGGGGCGTGCAAGGTTTGCTCAGGACCCCAACGCCCTCTCCGTGCAAACAGGGGGGACAGGGCTCCATCCCCTCTCCAAATTAACTCCCCTCTGTGACTCCTCAGCAAGAACCAGAGCTCCACCACCTCTGGGTGACTCGGGAGAGGGGATGGAGCTGAGCTGCCTCTGGCCCAGCAGACACGAAACAGAAAATGGGCTGGGCAAGGGAGGCTGTGGCGACCTCTTCCACTTGATTGTGCCGCAGCCACCTCCGAATTCCTCAGGGCCATCTGTTCACAACTGGCAGCAACAGCCAGAGAAAAATCAAAAATCAAAAAATTACAGGCCCACAACAACAAGTGCCCCAGCACACCTCTGTCCCAGAAATCCCAAGGTGCCACCCTCTGAGCGCTCCTTGTGGCTCCTGCTCTTGGCCGAGCCCCTTTCCAGCTGATTTCCTGTTCCCACTTCAACCTCCCCCCCTCGCCCCCACGTTATTTTTCTGTGGAAACTGCTCAGTTTGATCCTGCGAACTCAAAGAGAACAACTCAGCACTCCCCAGGTGCCCAGGTGATGTTGGATTCCACCCCTAATCCAGATAAATGAGAATTTACAGCATTTTAAACATCTGTTACCTCATCTGCATTCAATCCCTCTCCATGCCAGCTGTTTTGAAGTGGAAAAACAGAGATCCAAAGTTTTTTTTTTTTTTTTGGTGAGAAGTACAGACTTTTTTTGTTGGCCTGATGACTGTTTTCTTCTAGTTCAGTATCTCACAAAGATCTTGGAAAAATAAATTCTTCCCTGTGCTGGTAAACACCTAAAAACTCTGCTTCACTTGGCAGAGTCTCCTTCCAGCACAAGTGGGTCTGCAGAAAACCTGACCTTCAAATGAAATCCTCCTCACAGGGATGACAATGAAAATGAGGAGAGTTTTCCAGCTAGAAAAAGTGCTCTAATTACTTGTCCCACAAAGATCAGAATAGATTCTGACACACTAAAGAGTGATTTAGTGGGGGAGTATTTAATTAGATAACTGGTACTTAACTGTTACCTGTGAGGAGATGAGCCAGAAGTACCAAGGAAGGAGAGGGATAGATTTAAGAGCCTTTTTTTTAATAAGACTTATAAAACGTAGGTCTGATTAGGTCTGATAAGTTTAGAAATAACAGTGTTCAGTGTTTTGATAAAGCCTCACAAGCTTTTGCTGTCCTTTGTCTCCACACAGAGCTGACCAACAGGAACATTTCAATTATTCCATGACTAAAATCAGCTAAATTACAGGGTGAAGTCATCACAGACAATGATTTCTGTGAAAACACGTCCTGATGGACATCTCTGCCTCAGCTTCTGTCCTGTTTTCGTGCTTGGCTGCATCTCTAGACACCTCTCAAAGCTGCAAGAACAAGCAAAGTCTTCCTGCAGTGGAAACAGAGAGCAAAGGCAATCAGACCCACTTGATTTTAAAGCCTGGTTCAATAAATTAATTAATTAATATTTTTTATTCCCATTTTTGGGGAGGCACTAAAAGGGCAATGCTACGCATGGACTGCACATGCTTTGGAAGGGAGCTCATGGTTTTCTCTCTGTCGTTCTTCCTCCGTCAGCAAATCGGAGCGGGATGAATTCCCCTGATGCTGCTAAATGCCACCAACATCCATTTCCACGTTCCAGGAGAGCCCTGGCAGCACAATGCAGCACAGCACAAAACACACCGCTCTCTGCTACATGTCTAAAAGGATTTTTGTCCCATTCCCCTTCCCTGGAGCTTTGTTGCTCCTCTAGAACACGGATGCAGGAGCAGCCTCAGCTCCACAGTGGCAGAGAACCAGGCAGAAGCAGCAGTTTCTGCAGCTGTGTTACTTAATCCTGCTTTAATCACCTAAATGACAGAAGGGTTTATCTTTCCTTCTTGGAATTAATGATGCTACAGAGCTATGGTTTCAACGTGCAGGATTTCAGAACCTTTAGGAGTTTTATGAGTGTTTCAGCACCTGATCATCTCGCTAAGCACTGATCTTGTGTTATCAGATCACAAACACTTGCACACCTGAAAACACAGGGAAGAGGGAAGGCAGTTGCTTATCCCACACCCACCTCTTGCTCTAATACGTTCACAACAGTTTTAAATCTGACTTTTCAATCTGGTTTTCTTCCTCTGCTGCTGTAAACTCTTCTTCCAGACTGTTTCAGAAAGTAAAACCCATAAAAGCTCGACTGGCTGGTGATTTTAATTATTGTTTGAGACCTCTTTTGTGAAAAGAGGGTAAAAAGCAGAAGGAAACAAGCTAAGAAAGGAAAAACTAGGAAAACCAACTCCTTGGCTTTTCTCAGCCTGAAACGATTTCAACTTAGATCCCTAACAGAGATCAGTTTGTTGGTGCTTCTGTCCTTTCCTCATTAGCTGCTCTGGTTATTGAGTAACTCAGGCTGCACAAGATCCTTTCCCAGGAGGTTTCAGGCAGCCCAGTTGCTGTGACCTGCTTGGGGTAAGAGCACAGAGCAACTGGGACCTGCTGGGGGCTCTCTGGAGAGCTCCCTCAGCAGCTGAGAACTGACACAAGCTCCTGGCTGTGGGACTGTGCTGGTCCTTGGAAATGCAGTTGCTGGAGAGGGGAAGGCTGTGGTGGCTGGAATGGGGAGGACTTTGTGTGTTTGGGGACACCTGCACAGGATTCGGGATGAACCTGATGGATGAGATTCTCCGTCTGCAGTGGTTGTAAAAATGCAATGTAATAAAGAAGTAAGGATCCAAAGCTGTTGGAGAGTGTCCAGAGGAGGGACACGGAGCTGGGGAAGGGGCTGAGGAGCGGCTGAGGGCACTGGGCTCGTTCAGCCGGAGCAGAGGAGACTGAGGGGAGGCTCCTCGGGGGCTGCAGCTCCTCCCCAGGGGAGGCGCAGGGGCAGGGGCTGAGCTCTGCTCTGGGCCAGGGACAGGAGCCCAGGGAACGGCTGGAGCTGTGTCAGGCCTTGGCATGGAGCTCAGGGAAAGGTTCTTCCCGCCGAGGGTGCTGGGCACTGCCCAGGCTGCCCAGGGAATGGTCCCGGCCCCGAGGCTGCCAGAGCTCCAGGAGCGTTTGGCCACCGCTCTCAGGGATGCCCAGGGGGGGGTTGTTGGGGTGTCTGGGCAGGGCCAGGGGTGGCACTGATGGTCCCTGTGGGTCCCTTCCAGCCCAGGATATTCTGGGGTTCTGTGACTCTCCCCTGTGTGCTGGAAGCCGCTGTGCCACAGCAGAGCTGGGCTGCTCAGACTGTCAGGGCTCACTGCCCCCTGATTTAGGTAATTCCAGGGACTCTGATGCCAAACTGGGAATGCAGCTGGAGCAACAACCCTGCCACAGAGCTACTCTGCCACGGGAAGGGCAGTCATGGCAAACCAGGGGTGAAAAACCAGCTGGGGATGGCAACATCTCCAACTGCCTCAGCCGTAATCCCGAAATTGTGAGTCAGAGGCTTCTGTGCGAGGATTTATGAATCACTGTCCCTGCTAAAGTGGAAATCTCAGCAAAACTGCAGCTGGAACTAATCCCCCGTGGCGTTTAACACAAACCCAGCACAGGTTGGTTGGGCTTTTGCAGAGCGCAGAGCACTCGGAGCTCTCCGGGCACTCAGCTGTGAAATGGAGTGATGGACCACGGAGGTGACAGGGATTCAAAGGGCAAAGCTGTTCCCAGATCCCAGGGAAGAGGAAACAGCTGCAGCACTGATTCCCCTCACACAGAGCCATTATAAGGAATTACAGCCGGATTACTACAGGAATAATAAATGCCATTATTGGAAATAATGAAATCCATCACCGAATGCTAATGTGGCCCTTCCACCCCCTGACACCTCCAACCCCAGCAGGAAAACCTTCCTAACACAACACACAAGCCAGGAATTGCTAAATCTCCTCTGATGTGCTCCGTGTGGTCCGGATATTCCGGCATTGCAGCTATCCCATTGTTTCAGGCTGGACTCTGGGTAATGCAATAAACAGAAGAGTTTCCCCTCCATAAATCAACACCCAAATCTCGAGAGTGAGGTGAGCACGAGCTCAGTTTACGTCGTGTTCTGGGAGCTAAGGGCACATGCCTGCAGCAGGAAAAGGACTTTCCTCCCATCCCTCTCACTTTCCAGGACTCCCAGATTTTTCCCTGGCTGCGGGCCAGGCCAGGCTTCTCCTCCGAGCTGCAGGAGAGCAGACACTGCTTTCTTTTGGCAACACCACTTTGTTCCATCCCGAGTTATCCCAGCAGCTTCGGGACACAAAAGGTGGGTGGAGATTTACACAGGGATCCTTCTGCAAAGTGGAGCCCATCAATCCATCGTGCTCCGAGCTCCTGGATGGGAATATTTTCAAGCAAGTGAAGATAAGATAGCAATAAAGCCCCCTAAGAAATGGCCAAATGCAGCTCTGGTAGCTGCAGGCAATAAAACAGGTGCGTTGTGGCCCAGGTTGATGAAGAAAAAAGAGATACAGCCATCTACAAGATCTTTAATGGAAAACCAGGATTTTTTAAAAACCATTACAATGTATCTTCAGCAGTTTTCTTTGGTTCTATAAACACCTTTTCCCACTTAAGGCATCCCTGCCTGCAAACATCATCACTTACACCGTTCTTTTGAGCTCTCTTTCCATACAGAATAAAATCCACTGCTCAGGATGTGCCCTGGGATGTGCCTCTGCCTTGGTTTTCAGGCTGGAATAGGCAGAAACGGCTCAGCCAGTTCCCAAACCCACGGGAACGACAACCTATTTAGCTTTTTGTGCACATTTGCTGCTTTACGATGAATTTTGAAGGCTGACCCTCACCCCCAAGGGATGAAGCTGTGTTTCCATCACTCCCATCCAGAAGAGCAGTGGGGGTGTCCTGTTTCCAAATTCCCATCCTTTCCTCCGGACTGTTCTTGTTGTGGGGCTGCAGAAAGACCCAACCACATCCCCAAGCCTCGGATTTCCAAGCCCCTGGCAGGAGATGGAAAGCAGAGGGCACAGGCTGGCTGTTATTAGGGACGAGCCCAACTTCGGCTGTGTAAATAACCAGGATTTACCCACTTCTTCAGGAAGGCAGAGCAAAAAAGCCTTTTTAGCCTAAAAGATCATCAGTGTCAACCATTCCCCACCCCTAGTCCCCTACTGATCCATAAACCAACTGTTCCCCATCCCTATTCCAGTATAAATTCACCAACCAACCGTTCCCCATCCCTACTCCCTTATAAATCCATAAACCAACCCTTCCTCATCTCTATTTCACTATAAATCCATGAACCAACCTTTTGTCATCCCTATTTGACTATAAATCCATGAGCCAACCTTTCCTCATCCCTATTTAACTATAAATCCATGAACCAACCCTTCCCCCTCCCTATTCCCCTATTAATCCATAAACCCTCCATTCCTCACCCCTTTTCCACTATAAACCCATCAGCTAACTGTTACCCACCCCTATTCCCTTATAAATCCTTGACCTAACTATTCCCCATCCCTATTCCCTTATAAATCCACAAGCCAACTATTCCCCATCCCTATTGCCCTATAAATCCATAAACCACAGCCAGGCCAAAGGCGACCAGCCTGACCAACACTCCCCACAAAACCAGGTCACAACCCCAGCCCGACCTTTCAGGGACCCTCCCCACTACTTGTGGGGCGGCTTATTATTAGTTTTTAATTAAAAGTTCCCCTCAGCATCGAGCTTTGTGCGAAGCTCTGAGAGCGGCGATGCCCCCGGGGGTCCCACAGGGGATCCCGCTGCCGCCCCTCCGCTGCTTCCAGCCCCGGGGCTGCACCCCACGAGTCTGTCCGTGTTTTTCCATGACTCTTCACGCCTCGCCCTCCCTGTGCTCCCTCACACCCCGCTCCTCCCCCGACCCCCCCGGTTACCTCAGCCGGGCGGGGCGCGGGCGCGGGACTCGAACCGGCGGCTCCGAGGGCAGTGAGGGGTTGCTGGGCGCCCGCCGGCCGATGCCCCGCCAGGCCCCGCCCACCCGTGGCGCGCGCAGCCAATCACGCGCCGCTACCCTCCGCCTCCCGTGCAGAACCCCCAGCCCGATGTCCCGCCCTCCGCGCGCCGCTCAGCCAATAGACAGCGAGATCTTCTAATTGACATCCACATTGCTCAATAGAAGCAGCCTCGCCGTGGGAGGGCGTGGCATGCGCTGAAGGGCGTGGCCTTCTCGGGGGCGTGGCAGACGGAGGGTATATAAGAAGGCACTGCGGCCGCGGTGCCATTTTGTGTAGCAGCGCCTGGGGAGCGGGGGCGGAGGCGGCGGAGGGTTTCGGGGTTCGGACCAGAGCGGCCGGATGGTGAAATCCTCCCTGCAACGGATACTCAACAGCCACTGCTTCGCTAGAGAGAAAGAGGGGAATAAAAGCACCATCATGCCCGCTGTGCTGAGCCTCAGTACCGGACAGAGCAGGTGAGGCGCCGCGGCCTCCCTCAGCCTCGCACCGCTGGGCGCTCGCAGCCTCCTTCCTCTTCTCCTCATCCTCGTTGTCGCCTCCCTGGTGGCCGGAGAGGGGCGGGGGGGGCTGCGTGGCCGGCGGGGGAGGGGCGGCCTGGCCCCCGCCGCGCGGGGAAAGGCGGT
>VYXC01005524.1:80170-99491 GCA_013397175.1 Platysteira castanea | reverse complement strand
GGATGGATGGATTGATGGATGGATGGATGGATGGATGGATGGAGGGATGGGTGGATGGATGGAGGGATGGGTGGATGGATGGAGGGATGGGGGCACCCTGTGAGAGCAGGACAAGGCTGGCGGGATGTTCTGAGCAGCCTCTGGTGCCCCACAAAGCTCCCAACCCCTCGGGTGCCACCCTGGGATGCCCGTCAGGGGATGGGCAGCTGCCCCCTCCAGCTCCCAGCCTGACCACCACTGGCTGGAGAAGGGACATCCAGGTGGGGAACATCCCTGCAGGGATGGGGACAGAGGTGGGACCTGCAGCAACCCCCGGGGTGCACACGGGAGGGGAAAGAGGAGGAGGAAGCAATGACCTTCCCGGATCCTCCAGGTCACATCCAGGCTCTTCCCTTCCTGCTCCACTCCTTCCCCCACACAAAACTCCACGCCCTGAGGCAGAGCCTGGGCAGAGCCTGGGCAAAGCCTGGGAAGGGGTGGGATGGGAAGGCAGGAACCGCCCATGTGGCAGCAGGGAGCAGCCCCAGGGACACCACCCGTGGTCCTCAGCGCCGGAGGGTGCAGGATCCGGGGGTGTCAGCCAGGATGTTCTCCCGGACTGCTCGTGCCCAGCTTTTCCCTCTTCTTCCCCGGGCTGCAGGGCCTCCCTGCGCAGGAAGAGCCAGGTCCTGCTCTCCTGCAGACATCGACTTTGCAACTCAAAGAAAATGAGCCCGAAAGTGCCTTTTGAACCTGCAGGAATCCCAACCCCCCTCGGGCGGATGCAGAGATGGGGCCTTGCATCGCCCTGGGGCTGCTCTTCCTGATTTTAACGATCTTGGCCTCATTTTCCCTTTTCTTTTCCCCTTTTTTTTCTTGCTGACACCTCCTCAGAGCCCAGCCCTGGGGGGTTATTATTGCTTGTGCAGGAGCGTCCCCGGGCACCCACACTGGCAGATGCTGGGTATTAAATCCATGGATGGGAAGCTCTCAAGGCACATCCGTGCCCGGGGGGGATCTGTCTTTGCCGAGGGGCTGGGGAACCCCCCCAGCTCGGCACAACCGCCCCAGTCCCGCATCGCCCCGGAAGACATTTCTCTTGGAAATTCATTTTAAAAAAAGGAAAAAAAAAAATCAGACCAAAACCCCCACCAACACCAAGAAAAGAACCATAAACAACTACCAGGGAAGTTTTCTGAAGAGTTCCTTACAAAAAAAGGGAAAGGGGGGGAAAAACAGGAAGCATTTTTCTCCCAGGCCCAAACGCTGCTGATCTTTTGGCTCAAGAAATGCATAGTTGGTAGCAAAAACCTCGCTACATCGGGAGCTCCTGGCGTGGCCCCTGAGCCCCGAGAGCTCCCCACGGGGCCAGGACATCGGGGTCATCCCTCCCCGACCCTGAGGTCCCCACGGTTCCGACCCTGCTGGCTTGTGGCACCTCTGTCTCCAGCCACGTCCCAGCACAGCGCGGTCACGCTGCCAGCTCCGGGACACGGCCGGTGCTCCCACAGCCCTCCCGGCCCCGTCCCGCCACGGCCGCGCCCGGGGCCGGGCAGCAGGCAACGGTTCTCCTCTGGGAGAGGCTCAGATCATCTTCATGTTGAACTTCCTGGCCCCTCCTTGGCCGGTGGTGGTGGTGGGACCGTCCACCTTGCGGAAGGAATACTCCACGGAGAAGTTGTTCTTGTGCTGCCCGCGGCCGCGGCTCCAGACGAAGAGCAGCAGGAAGCAGAAGAGCACCACGCCCAGGAAGGTGATGCAGCCCATGGCCGTGGAGACCAGGATGGTCTTGAGGTCCAGGGTGAACTTCAAGAAGACCTGGGTGTCATTGTGGAAGGTGTCGTTGAAGTCGCTGAGGTACAAAGTCCGGTTGGCGCGGTGGGCGCCGTCGGCCGGGCGCCCCTTGACCGTCAGCGTGGCGAAGTAGGTGTCGTTGCCGCCGGCGTTGCTGGCGATGCAGATGTAGGTGCCGCTGTCCTGCACCTGGGCGAAGCGGATCTCCAGGGTGCCCCCGGGCAGCACCGTGGCCCGGCCCGTGCTGCGGGTGGTGATCATGCGGTGCTGGGGGGACACCCAGGCGATGGAGGGGTCGGGCTCCCCGTCGGCCCGGCACAGGAAGGACACGGACTGCCCCTCCCGCGCCGTCACGTGCTGCAGCTTCCGATCCCGGATCTTGGGCTTCTGGCAGGTGAAGTACTCGAAGAGCACCGAGTCCGGGAAGTCGCGCAGGGCGTTGCCCTGGATTTCGGGCGGCGAGGAGCACATGGGCTGCTGCCCGTCGAAGTTGAGCGTCTTCCGCCGCTGCAGGATCCAGAGGAGCCGGCAGTCGCAGGCCAGGGGGTTCCTGTCCACCCGCAGCGTCTCCAGCGTGTTGACCGAGTGGAAGGTGCTCTCCTCCAGCGTGGACAGGAAGTTGCTGGAGAGGTTGAGCAGCCGGATCTGTCTCAGGCCGGAGAATGCCTGTGGCTCCACGGACACCAGGAGAGCGCCCACGATGTGGAGCTCCTGGAGCCGGATGAGGTCTTTAAAGGAGCCCTTCAGCACAGTGCTAATGGGGTTGTAGGACAGGTTGAGGTACCGCAGGTACACCAAGTTCCTCAAGGCAGCGGCGGGCACGGCCGTGATGTTGGTGTAGGTGATGGAGAGCGAGGTGAGGTTCAGGCCCTGGAAGCTGGTGGGGGACACCTCCTCCAGCAGCGGCCAGTTGTCGATCTCCAGCTGCAGGAGGTTGTAGAGCTTCTTGAAGTTCTGGTCCTCCAGCGCGGAGATGCTGAGGTGCCGGAGCCGCAGCACCTCCAGGTTCTGGAGGTAGGACAGCGACTCGGCCGAGATGGAGGTCAGGTTGCACCTCTCAATGGTCAGCTGCTCCAGGCCCAGCAGCCCCGAGAAGGCGCGCTGGGAGATGTACACCAGGTCGTTGTCACCCACGTCCAGGCTCTTCAGGTTGCGCAGGTCCTGGAACATGTAGTCCAGCAGGATGACCAGCTTGTTCTCGCTGATGTCCAGCAGGGTCAGGTTGGTCAGCTTGGTGAAGACCCCCGGGGGGATCAGCTTGAGCTGGTTGCCCCGCAGCCGCAGGGTCTGCAGGTTGAACAGGTTGCCGAAGGCGCCGGGCTCCACATTGGAGATGATGTTCTCGCTGAAATCCAGCTCCTCCAGCAGCGGGTAGGGCGACAGGTCCCCGGGGTTGAGGCAGCGGATGCGGTTCTTGTTGAGCTCCAGGACCCTGGTCTCGGTGGGGATGCCCTCGGGGATGGCGGTGAGGCGCTTGCGGTGGCACAGCACCGAGCGCAGCTGCGGCGCGCACTCGCAGCGCGCGGGGCAGGCGCCCGCCCGCGGGGACAGCAGGACCACGTGCAGGGCCAGCACCGGGAGCCACCATCTCATGGTGTGGGGCATGGTCTAGGGGCTCACCGCCGGTCTGCCATGCGCCTGCGGGGAGAGAGAGCCGAGTCAGCCGTGACAAAGCCCCGCCCGGCCCCGCGGCTCGCCCGTCTGGGAGCTGAGATGGGGCAGAGCTCCCCAAGCCGTGGCCCGTGGGGCTGATGAGGCCCCGGTCCTGCCAGGAAACCCTCTGGGTCCCTTTCACCTTCTGTGCAATCCGGGATTGCTGGGCAAAGCTGGGATGAACGAGCCTCACTCTCCTTTGGAACAAGGAAACTGAGGCAGGGGCAGAGGTTTGTGAGAGGAGCCGGGGCTGCAGACCCACACCTGAGCCCCTGCTCCCCCTGGCTCAGCCCTCGCTGTGCCCTGGTGGTGCAGGAGGGGACCTGAGCACCCCGGGGTGGTGGGGGGCACAGACACCCCAGGGGCAGGGCAGGAGCAAAGAGATGCTGGCAGAGACGTTGCCAACTCGTGACACAGGTGGGATGCCCCGTGCCCTCTGTTGGCACAGATGGGATGCCCTGTCCCTCTGGTGACACAGGTAGGACGCCCCGCCCCCTCTGGTGACACAGGTGGGATGTCTGTTCCCTCGGTGACACAGGTGGGATGTCCATGCCCTCGGTGACACAGCTGGAATGCCCTGTCCCCTCTGGTGACACAGGTGGGATGTCCGTGCCCTCTGGTGACACAGGTGGGATGCCCCGTCCCCTCTGGTGGCACAGGTGGGATGTCCGTGCCCTCTGGGGACACAGGTGGCATGTCCGTGCCCTCTGGTGACACAGGTGGGATGTCCGTGCCCTCTGGGGACACAGGTGGCATGTCCGTGCCCTCTGGTGGCACAGGCGGGATGTCCGTGCCCTCTGCTCCCGCGGTGAGGTCTCCCCCAGCAGCACACACGCTCCCCCGGGCCCGGCTCGGTGGGGTCCCGCAGCACGGGGGACGCTCGGTGCCGCACGTAGGGCCCGGTGCCCGTGCCCGTGCCCGTCCCGCCCTCTCAGTGAGCGCAGATTAAGGCGGCCCCGGGCACAATCTTTGCCGGGGAGGGATTAACAGCGACCCCGCGGCGCCGTGCCCCCGCTGCCCTCCTTTCCAGGGATTAGCACTTGGCCGCCGCTTTCCCTTTTCTTTGCTTCCCCTCTCCCGCTCGCTGTCCCCATCCGTGCCCCAAATCTGCCAGGCTGCCTGGAAACGCAGCTCCCGGCACCGCTGCAAACTCCTCAGCCGCCTTTCCTTAATGAAGCACGGTCATTAACCTAATTAAGTGGCAGAGTTGCTCGGTTGGGGATCTGCGGGGTGTTTTTGAGCCCGGCAAGAGAATACTGGGGGTACTAAGAGCAGGGCCGGCCCCTCCAGCCACGCCTGTGGAGGTGCAGTGAGGGGGGCACTGACCCCTCCAGCACAGGGGCTTTGTCCCATCGCTCGCACAGCACTGGGACAAACGGGAGTGCAGTCCCCGAGGGCTGGTTCCAGCCCTTCTGACTGCCAGGGAGCCCAAGCTGTGGCTCCTGGGAGCCCCTCACAGGCTCCCTTCTGTCCCTCTGGGCATGCCAGGGACCCCAAACCTGTCTGTGGGAGCCCTGCAGGATGTGGGGCGAGGGAAGAGGATGATGTGACATCCGTGTCATCTGTGGCTGCTCAAGGCCATCGAGGTGCGGCTGCTGTGCTCCACCTTGTGCCACTGCAGGTCCTCAAAAGCTCCCGAAAAGGCCCATCTCGAGGTGGCTGCTGCCTGGCTTGGGGGGTGACAGAGGGAGAATGATGGGGACCCCAGATCCCCCAGGGAGGTGACACTGGTGGAGCAGGGACAGCGGGAGCTGGCCCAGCCCGGCACCTCCTGCTCCTCACACCCACTGTGCTGAGGACACCAAACGCTGGTGTCACCTCCCTCCTGTCCCCACGGGCTGGGGGCACATGGGAACAGCCTCAGGGGGCTGGGGGGTTACCGACCCTCTCTGTGCTCATGTCTCAGCGAGGGATGTGATCTCCGTGGATGATTTCCTGTCCTGATCCTGTTATCCGGGAGGAGCAATTCCCTGGGATTAAACCCAGTGCTCAGTGCAGGTTTGGATGATCCTCAAGGAGCGTTTGGACATCACTCTCAGGGGTGCACGGGGTGGGATTGCTGGGGTGCCTGTGCAGGGCCAGGGGTTGGACTCGATGATCCCTGTGGGCCCCTTCCCCTCAGGATAACCCAGGATTCCGTGATCTTTTCTGGACGTGGGGATGTGGCACTGAGGGACAAGCAGTGTCCTTGGCAGTGCTGGGGTGACAGCTGGACTCGATGATCTTGGAGGGATTTCCAACCTCACCAATTCTATTCCGAGTCTGTGACACCTTTTTGCTTTTTCCTTTGTGCACACGTCTTAATTTTGCCACATTTCCCTTTTTCTTCCAACGGATCAAACCAAGAGGGAAGATCAAGCACAAGGCTGTGTCCCCGTGTCACACAGCCACAGGTTGGTGGATGCAGCCGGGGGACAGCGGGGTGGGACCACCGACCCCCCTGCTGCCCCTGCCCCTCTGTCCCCTCTCTCCAGCTCAGCTCCGCTCCTTGCACCAAACCCCCCTGGGGGACTGGAGCTCCCCAAATGCCACCTGGGCACTGGAGCTGCTTGGCAGCCTCTGCTTGCCAGGAGAGCCACGCTGTGAAGGGTGGCCCTAGGAACCTGAGCTGGCTCTGGGGTGAGGTGGGGGCAGCTCCCCAGCTCTGGATGCTCCACTCTTGCCCTGCCCTGGGGCTGCACAGGAAGGATGCTCCCAAACACCACCTGCAAACCCACAGGACAAACCCCTCCCCGTTTATTGTGACATTTATCTGTCCTGTTCAGAGTCTCCACACCAAATAAAGGTGCCTCGGTGCCTCTCTGATGGTGTCCCACGCTGGGCAGCATCCCGTGCCCATCGCTCCGTGCCAGCCTGGGGGCACCCAGCCCTTCCCCTCCTGCCCCGTGTTCATTATGGATGAGCCAGGGTAACCCAACTCCACTTTTGGTTACCACTGCGGCCACCTGATCCTCCAAGCAAAGCTCCAGCCCCGCTGGAGTTGTTTTCCCTGGCAGATGGAGAGCGGGAGCTGCAGCCCTGGGCTCACCTTCCCTCTCCACAGCACCAGCCAGCCCTGCTGCCCCAAACCCCCACCCATGGGTGCCCCACTGACCCCTCAGCAGACCCCACTGCGGGGTTAAGGGGGGCTGGATGAGCCGTTCCCTGCAAACCAGGCAGGTCCGGGCTCTGGAGCAGGTCTGGCTCTGCCCTGCAGTCTCGGCCGGCCCCAGGACACCCCGCAGAGGAGGGGCACAGCCCCTGTGTCCCCTGCAGGGACATCTGGGCCCCGCGGGCCAGGCGGAGCCGGGCTCTTTATTAATAGCTCATTACTGTGCTCGCCGGGCTCGCCCGGCCCCTGGGGAGCCAGGGCAATTAAGATCCAGAGCGAGGCCTAGATAGAGGCTCTTCTCCTCATTTAATTTATTTTTAAAAATAACAAGCCTGCTGCACGCAGGGCTGGGGACAGAGCCAGCAAAGCCCGGGGCTGAGGGGCTGCGGTGGGGGAAGCAGAGCAGAGCAATTTTGGACAATTTGGAGAATTGGACAATTTTGTGAGCCCCTGGAGCAGCCCCTTCCTTCCCTGCCTCATTCCCTCTTTCCTCACCGAGATTTGTGACCACTGAGCTCGTTTTGTCCCGGCCACCAGCAGCACAGAGGAGCTGCTGCTCTCCAGCCAGCCTGGCTTGGGGTCACCCAGGGAAGCTGTGGCTGCTCCTGGATCCCTGGCAGTGCCCAAGGCCAGGCTGGATGGGGCTGGGAGCAGCCTGGGACAGTGGGAGGTGTCCCTGACCATGGCAGGGGTGGAATGAGATGGTCTCTAAGGTCCCTTCCACCCCAAACCATTCTGGGATTCCATGACTCCTGCAGGTGGGGTTTTGCTCCCTCTCCACCCTTCAAACACCTCCTGCTTCTCTGGCACAAGCTTGGCCCTGCCAGCTCCTTCAAGCACAACTGCTCCTCAGCTGCCATTATTGCTCCCTTTTTCTGAAAAAAGACCAAAAAATCAGCCCAGGTTGACATTTCCAGGTTCCCCTGCTCGGACATCACATGAGCACCAACACCTCAGTCACAGCAAGCTCTTGTTTTATCCTTCCCTTTATCCCTCCTTGCTCCTGCCGAGCCCTTCTCCTTCCAGCACCCCACTGCTGCTGCTCCAGGCCAGGCCCTTCACGGCAGGGGCCAGAGGCAGCCAGGGGATGCTGCTGCATCTTCCCGGGGATGCAGGGAACCCCAGGGGAGGATGGAAACCCCGAAGCAGGGAGGGAGCAAATGGAGCACAAAGTGATGCTGGGACCCTCACCCTGAAAACATCGACGGGGGTAACACCAGTGCTCTGTCACACGGGTATCAGGGAGGTGCCAGTGCCACTGCCTGGTGCCAGTGCCAGCACGTCCCAAACTTGGCACGAGAGAGGACAGGGCTCCTCCAAACACCAGCAGCAGCCAAACGCTGTTGGGAACACCCCGAGCGCTGCCCGCTCGCCGCTGCCCAGCCCTCGCCGGCAGCCAGCCCTGCCTGGCAGCCGAGTGTCCCCACGCCAGCCTCGCTCCCTGGCTGCTGTCCCCAGCCCGGCTCCGTGCCAGGAAAGGCAATGCCAGCCATGCTGGGCCGTGCCAGCATCCTCACAGACACTGTCACCCTGCTCAGCCCCGGCGCAGGGCTGGGGCTGGGGTTGGGGTTGGGGTCGGATGGAGCACCCGAGCATCCCCGTGGGGTTCCCAGCTCGCTGATGGCTCCAGCAGCCAGGGTTGCTGCTGGGCTCTCCATCGGGACAAGCTCCGTGTGCTGCCCTGTCCTGGGGCGTGCCCTGGGTGAGATCTCACCTCCCAGGAGCAGGAATTGGCTGGATCAAGCAGGCTCCACAGACCCGAACCTCCCTGGGCTGCTGGCAGGGCTCGGGGCACAGGATGGGGCACCCTGATGCTGATGCCAACAACTCCCTGGCTCCAGGCTGTGCCCATGGGGAAGGGAAAATGCAGCCAGAGCTGCCCCAGGACTGAGCTCCTGCAGACCTGAGGAGGAGCCCAGGCCCCAGTCCTGTGCCAAAGCCCGTCCAGACGTCTGCCCCTTCTTCCCTGCTGGAAAACCCCGAGCCCTCAGTTACACCTCCCAAAAACACCCCTCCCCCCCCCACCATGATTTTAGGCTGAAAAGGCAAAAAATGAGGGTCCCTGGGGTCTGCTCCATGCTCAGCTTCACTGGTGACACCACCCACGCTGCCCCGTGGCACCACGGGCTGCTGGGGATCCCCAGGGGGATTTTTGGCATTGTTCAGAGCTGGCAGAGCAAAGTTTGCTGCCCAAATGTGAAGCCAGGGAATCCAACTGTGTTTTTCCAGCTGCTGCTGCAGCTCAGAGCAGAGCACAGCTCCCAGGGGCACTGAAATGAGGACCAAAGGTGACCTGTGCCACCCTCCAAAAACAAACCTGTCGCTCCTGCAGCTTTGTTTTATCCCTTGCCTGGAGTCTGCAAAGTCAGAGGTTTTGGGGCCACGCTGAGCTTGGAAAAACCCCAGAAAAGGCAGGGGGGCATGGGGAGGATGGAGGTGATGGGGAGAAGCTGCAGGAGCATCCCCTGGACCTTCCCTGGCTCCTGGGGTGACACCAGCAGGTTCCTCCCTCTGCACTGGGCAGCAGAAAGATCCCGGTTTATGCTGGGGCGTGGAGGGGATTAAATCAGAGCTGAGACAGAGACAAAGAGGCAGAAACTGGAGGGTCAAAGCAGGCCAGGGATGTGGCCAAGCCTCAGCTCTGGTGATCAGACAATTAGCAAGCCAAGCATGAGAATAATCCAGCTGAAACAGGGAGAGCAGGACAGAGCTGGGGGTAAGAAGGAGGGAAATCAATCACCAGACCTAATGGAGAATCATCCAGGAGAGAGTTATTCCTAATCCCATCAGGGGCTGGCTGGGAAACAAATTCTCCTGGCTCTGCCGCTCTCAGCACGATTTTCTGGGTCAGGGCTGGCCTGGGCAGGGCTGCAGGAGCAGAGGGAGAACCAAAGGTTGGGTGGGCACTGAGGGCACCCAGCACGGTCCCTGCGGAGCATCTTCCCACCCCACAGCACCTGGCGAGCACCTTGATGCTCCCCAGCTCACCAGGTGGCCGAGTGACCGTCCCCAACAGCCCTGGCAGAGCCCAGCTGGGCTGTGGCTGTGGTGGCCGTGCTCCTGATGCCACCCTCGTGTCCCTCTGGGGGCTGCTGAAGCAGAAGTGGATCCTCCTGACAAGGCACGGGGATGGGCAGGGGCAGCGTGAGAGGAACCGTCTGTGCAGGAACCACGGAATGTCCCCGAGCACGGCTCCAGGGACGGCTGGAGAACAAGGAAAGCTTCCACAGAAGGAGTTATTTTGGTGAGTGGCAGCTGCTGCCTCTCACGTGGCTCCTCCTGCTCAGCAGCCCCAGGTCTCGGGGCGGCCGAGCCGGCGCCGGAGCAGCTCGCAGGGAGGCAGGATCCCCCCTTCCTCCCCGGCAAACCCGGCGTCTCCACGGAGCCGTCTTAGCCCAGGATCCCATCCCGAGTCCTCGGCAGCCGTGGCCACAGGACTCCCCACTCCTCTCCCACGTGGAAACTCCCAGCCCTCGCAAACGCCGCGGAACCCCAGGAGCGAGGATTCCCCGACGAGCCGCGGCACCGAGGAGACAACCCAGAAGAAGCCACCGCTTATTTTTAGAGACAACCTTATGATTCCCAAGCACGTGGCCCAGGCAGCGCCGCACAGGCAGCCCCAGATTGGCCACAATCTGCTTTTCTTCTTGACAGACATCGTGTCTGAATCTCTATCTCCACAAGATGCTCCCAGGAGAGGAGACATTTAGAGACGACCACAGCGTACAACATTTCTGAAAGGTCACTGCCTGCGCCAGGCAACGAGGAGCAGAAGCCACTCATCAGCAACGGGGGCTTTGGGGAGGTGTTTAATATTCCACGAGCATCTCTATTTCCCTACCAAGGTGGATAACTCCTCTGGAAGGAGGGGAGGGGGGCAGGGCAGGTGGGTGCTGGGCTCTTGTTTCCACCCAGTGTGGGTTGATGGAGCCACCAGCCAGAGCTGGATCTCAGCTGCTGCTGGGAAATGGTGGCTGAGAGTGAGCCTGACCCGGATCCCAACAGCCTCAGAACCTGCTGGACCTCACAGCAGCAAAGGCTGAGCTTGGCTCCCCTCTCCAGCTGCATCCCAGACCACCCCGCTGGCTCTGAGCTGTTCTGCCAATGCCAGCAGGAGCCCTGGAGCTGAACTTCAGGTGGGCTGTGGTCCCTGGAGGGACAGCAGGGGCTCTTCTTTTGAGGATTCAAGGGAGAACTTTTAATTTGCAGAAGCCCATTAACGTCAGGGGCAGGATGAGAAGGGGCTGGAAGGAAAGTGCAGGTGACAGCCCACAGCCCCGGGACTTCCCGGTGTTTTCCCATCCCAGTCTGTCACCAGGAGCAGGCTCTGGCCACAGCCCCCATGGTGTCCTTGTCACCCACCCAGCCAGGAGAGGCCCCAGTGACAAGGTGACAGCCCAGGTCTAGGAGACTCCCACTGCAAAGCCACCTTTGTCCTCTCCCACCAAAGCTGGGCTTTGCAAAGGTGCCCATCCAAACCCAAAGGTGCCATCCAAGCCCAAAGGTGACCATCCAAACCCAAAGGTGCCATCCAAGCCCAAAGGTGCCATCCAAGCCCAAAGGTGCCCATCCCAGCCCAAAGGTCTCCATCCAAGCCCAAAGGTCTCCAACCAAGTCCAAAGGTGCCCATCCCAGCCCAAAGGTGCCCATCCAAGCCCAAAGGTCTCCATCCAAGCCCAAAGGTGCCCATCCAAGCCCAAAGGTCCCCATCCCAGCCCAAAGGCCTCCATCCAAGCCCAAAGGTGCCCATCCAAACTGACCTGTTCCAAGGTTTGCCTGGTCTCAGGTTTCTCCCCAGCCTGGGAGAGGGGACAAGGAACCCAAACCCCTGGCAACTGTCCTGGCACCGCAGCTGTAGGGTCTGCATGACATTTGCTGCTGCTGGATGTACAAGAGACGAGCCCACAAGAGCCCTGGCAGCACAGCTGTGATGGTCAGGCACGGCCAGGGGCACAGAAATCAGGGCCACGCTCCTGGCGAGGGCTCCTGCCCCCACAGAGACACAAATATTGAGATAACACATGAATACATAAACTGGGAGAGGGGAATTCGCTCCTTCCCCTGCAGCTGCCTCCCCGTCCTGAGCTCACCCCTCACCTTCTGCACCAAACACAGCCCGGGAGCCCCAAGAGCAAACCCGAGAGCGCCGAGGGCAGCGCGGGGAGGGGGCAGAGGGAACGTGCCAGAGGCTGGCCAGGAGGACAACCCCGGGCACAGCCCTGGGGCCGTGCTGGGGACACCTCTGGGGGATTCCCTTCCTGCTGGGGGGGGGACATGNACAGAAGGAGTTATTTTGGTGAGTGGCAGCTGCTGCCTCTCACGTGGCTCCTCCTGCTCAGCAGCCCCAGGTCTCGGGGCGGCCGAGCCGGCGCCGGAGCAGCTCGCAGGGAGGCAGGATCCCCCCTTCCTCCCCGGCAAACCCGGCGTCTCCACGGAGCCGTCTTAGCCCAGGATCCCATCCCGAGTCCTCGGCAGCTGTGGCCACAGCACTCCCCACTCCTCTCCCACGTGGAAACTCCCAGCCCTCGCAAACGCCGCGGAACCCCAGGAGCGAGGATTCCCCGACGAGCCGCGGCACCGAGGAGACAACCCAGAAGAAGCCACCGCTTATTTTTAGAGACAACCTTATGATTCCCAAGCACGTGGCCCAGGCAGCGCCGCACAGGCAGCCCCAGATTGGCCACAATCTGCTTTTCTTCTTGACAGACATCGTGTCTGAATCTCTATCTCCACAAGATGCTCCCAGGAGAGGAGACATTTAGAGACGACCACAGCGTACAACATTTCTGAAAGGTCACTGCCTGCGCCAGGCAACGAGGAGCAGAAGCCACTCATCAGCAACGGGGGCTTTGGGGAGGTGTTTAATATTCCACGAGCATCTCTATTTCCCTACCAAGGTGGATAACTCCTCTGAAAGGAGGGGAGGGGGGCAGGGCAGGTGGGTGCTGGGCTCTTGTTTCCACCCAGTGTGGGTTGATGGAGCCACCAGCCAGAGCTGGATCTCAGCTGCTGCTGGGAAATGGTGGCTGAGAGTGAGCCTGACCCGGATCCCAACAGCCTCAGAACCTGCTGGACCTCACAGCAGCAAAGGCTGAGCTTGGCTCCCCTCTCCAGCTGCATCCCAGACCACCCCGCTGGCTCTGAGCTGTTCTGCCAATGCCAGCAGGAGCCCTGGAGCTGAACTTCAGGTGGGCTGTGGTCCCTGGAGGGACAGCAGGGGCTCTTCTTTTGAGGATTCAAGGGAGAACTTTTAATTTGCAGAAGCCCATTAACGTCAGGGGCAGGATGAGAAGGGGCTGGAAGGAAAGTGCAGGTGACAGCCCACAGCCCCGGGACTTCCCGGTGTTTTCCCATCCCAGTCTGTCACCAGGAGCAGGCTCTGGCCACAGCCCCCATGGTGTCCTTGTCACCCACCCAGCCAGGAGAGGCCCCAGTGACAAGGTGACAGCCCAGGTCTAGGAGACTCCCACTGCAAAGCCACCTTTGTCCTCTCCCACCAAAGCTGGGCTTTGCAAAGGTGCCCATCCAAACCCAAAGGTGCCATCCAAGCCCAAAGGTGACCATCCAAACCCAAAGGTGCCATCCAAGCCCAAAGGTGCCATCCAAGCCCAAAGGTGCCCATCCCAGCCCAAAGGTCTCCATCCAAGCCCAAAGGTCTCCAACCAAGTCCAAAGGTGCCCATCCCAGCCCAAAGGTGCCCATCCAAGCCCAAAGGTCTCCATCCAAGCCCAAAGGTGCCCATCCAAGCCCAAAGGTCCCCATCCCAGCCCAAAGGCCTCCATCCAAGCCCAAAGGTGCCCATCCAAACTGACCTGTTCCAAGGTTTGCCTGGTCTCAGGTTTCTCCCCAGCCTGGGAGAGGGGACAAGGAACCCAAACCCCTGGCAACTGTCCTGGCACCGCAGCTGTAGGGTCTGCATGACATTTGCTGCTGCTGGATGTACAAGAGACGAGCCCACAAGAGCCCTGGCAGCACAGCTGTGATGGTCAGGCACGGCCAGGGGCACAGAAATCAGGGCCACGCTCCTGGCGAGGGCTCCTGCCCCCACAGAGACACAAATATTGAGATAACACATGAATACATAAACTGGGAGAGGGGAATTCGCTCCTTCCCCTGCAGCTGCCTCCCCGTCCTGAGCTCACCCCTCACCTTCTGCACCAAACACAGCCCGGGAGCCCCAAGAGCAAACCCGAGAGCGCCGAGGGCAGCGCAGGGAGGGGACAGAGGGAACGTGCCAGAGCCTGGCCAGGAGGACAACCCCAGGCACAGCCCTGGGGCCGTGCTGGGGACACCTCTGGGGGGGTCCCTTCCTGCTGGGGGGGGACATGTCACCCATGGGGGCTCTGAGCAGCTGGGAGGGCGTGAGACCTCGTCACAGGAAGAGACCCTGCGCCTTGGCTGCTGCAACCCTGACAGGTTCAGCCCAGCAGCTCCAGCCCAGCAGCTNCCCAGCAGCTCCAACCCAGCAGCTCCAACCCACCAGCTCCAGCCCCAGCAGCTCCAGCCCCAGCAGCTCCAACCCAGCAGCTCCAACCCAGCAGCTCCAACCCAGCAGCTCCAACCCAGCAGCTCCAGCCCGGCAGCTCCAACCCAGCAGTCCCAGCCCGGCAGCTCCAGCCCCAGCAGTCCCAGCCTGGCAGCTCGGTACCACAGGAGGTGCCAAGGCAGGGTGATGATTAACAGGCCCAGGAAGGCAGAGGCTGTAATCAGGCACCTTCCAGAGCGCTGATGGATGACGCTGCTCGGGGGCGTGCGGAGCGCTGGCGATGCTGACGTGCAGCCACCCCCCCCCTCCCCGGTGCCAGCACTGGTCCCAGTCTGGCCAGCAGTGCCCAACAGAGCAGCCCGGCTGCTGGACGGTGATTTGGCGGTGATTTCAGTGCCAGCTGCCTCCCATGGGCTTTGCCCCAGCACACGACCTCATTTGTCCAGCCGGCCCAGCCGTGCCAGCCCTCGTTAGATCAGCTCGCTCATTAAGCTCAGCACTTCAGTGACGCTGGCCTGAGCCCCTCGGGGGGCTGGCACATAAATCACACCCTGATCGCTGCCACTGGCTGCCAGCGCTGGACCTTTGATGGCAAAATCTCCTCCTAATCCCTCACCTGAACTGTGGTGACACCGGTCAGGGCAGTCCCAGCCACCCCTCTGAGCTCCTGGATAAAACAACGGCTCTTTCCAGCCTTGACCCTCAGGAAGGACCCTGTTCCCGAGGGCTCAGCCCCACGGGAGCCTTCACCCTTGGCAGGGATGCCCAGTGAGCCCAGCTTCCCTCTGGAGAGGGAGCTCTGAGTCCTGGCTGCTGCCAGCCCCTCCCTGCACCTTGGCAGGGCGATCCATCATTCCAGAGGCTTTAACTCGACTGGACTGCTGGACATGTGGGCAGAGGAACAGACTGACAGGCCAGACTGACGGACAGCTGCCTGCTCCGAGGCCAGCAGGCACAGGCAGCTGTGGCTGGAACACAGCCCGGTCCCGGCAGGGCCGCTCAGCACCGCAGGAAAGCAGCCCGGAGCTCTGCGGGGGCAGGGGGGAAGGGGGCAGAGGTGGAGCCCCCGATCTGCTGGAAACCCTGCTCGGAGTGGGAATTCCAGCCAGGAAGAGCACGGAGAGACAGCTTTCCCTCCTCCTCCCGGCTCTGCTCAGCATCAGCCCCGGGCTGAGCGTGTTTTTTAAGACGTGTCCACAGCTGCTGCCGCATCGGGGATTTTATTGCCATCCCAAGTATGATCGTGGCAGCAGTGAGAGCAAAATGCCATCACAGGGGTGAAACGGCTCCTGACATCCCAATCCATCCCTGTCACGCCAGGCGGGAGCGGGACCAACCCCTGAAATGATCCCGGAAAGGGGAGGGGGACAGGGGGACTCACCCCAGCCCTGTGGGGCACAGGGGCACAGTTCCCTCCTGGCCTCGCTGCCCAGAGGCGCCCAGCAGAGCCCGGGGGGGTCCGGCTGTGCCACCCCCAAAACGCCCCCGGGCTGGAGGCTGCGGCAGCGGTGACATTTGGAGCAAGACACGCTGGCGTCAGTCCCCAGCTCTGCGGCCTCGGGGCATCAGCTGGGGCCGGGGCAGCAGCAGAGCAGCTCCTTCCCCATGTGCAGCCCCACGAGGGTCCCAAAAGTCAGAAATCTCCATGGTGGAAGGGAAAGGGGACGGCGGGGCCGTGTGGCTTCACTTCACAGAGCAAGGGCAAAGCCTCCAGAGCCCCTGTCCCAGCTGATGGACTCCCAAATCCCAGGAAATCCATCCAAACCCCAAACCCCTGCCCCTCAAACTGATGCCGCACGTGGATCCTGGCAGGGCCAAGGCTGGGGTNGCAGAGGAACGAGGAGCCGGCGCTGCAGCAAGGAAATCCATCCAGGAAATCCATCCAAACCCCAAACCCCTGCCCCTCAAACTGATGCCGCACGTGGATCCTGGCAGGGCCAAGGCTGGGGTCCCACTGCTGCCTGCCACCAACCCTGGGCGAGTCCCTGAGCTCAGCACCCCAGAGCTGCACATCACAGCCCCACCTGAGCCACTTCTTGCTCATTTTGGGGTGGTGACACCAGGCTGGAGATCTCCCAGCTGTTCCATGGGATAAATGTCCGGCCCGGCCGTGCCGAGTGCTGCTGCTGCACAACGAGGTGGGGACAAGGAGGGGGCCACGCCACCAGGCAGGGGTGGCCACGAGGTAAAAACGAGCTGGATTTTGAGCGTCCCAGTGCACAACCCCCAATCCCGCCGGAGCCCAGGGAGTTCTCACCGTTCTGCAGGTCCGGGGCCGCTCCGACATCGGGATCTGCTGAGGCATCGGAGCCCGGGAATGTTCAGATGGCGAAGTGTCCAGCACGGCCAGCCTCGGCTCCTCTGCACAGAACAGCACAAGCAGACCACGGTCAGTCACCTTTCCCCAGTGCCTGCCGCAGAAATCCCAAATGAATTCCCCGAAAGTGCAGGGATGTGGCACACGGGCACATCCAGAGAGGGGGAGCATCCTCAGCGCTGCTCCAACCTGACCATTGCAGCTTGCCTGGTTTTGTCTATATAAAAATATATATAAATATAAAATTGTATCACAATTTGCGCCCTGAAGGATCCTCTCCCCACCAGGAGAGCGTCCGAGCCCAGCCCTGCCGCGGGCAGCTCTGGCTGGAGCAGGGCAGACCGGCACTGCCCCTCGGGAATCCTGCGGGGACTGCAGGCGGGGATGGCACCCACCCGGCGGTGCCCACAGCCCGGGAGGCCCCGATTTGGGGAGATTTCACCCAAACGTGGAAGCAGAAATGCCACTGGCCGGACCCCCAGCCCCGTGTCCACCCCCTGGGCATTTTGGGGGACTTGCGGGGTCGGGAGATGCTCCCAGCACTGATGAAGCAGATACCGAACGAACGATTTGCCGTGGTTTTACTAAATTGCTTTGAACTCTCCGGATCGAGTTTAATTCGCCTGTTGCGCAGAAAGAGGGAATTTAAACAGCTCCTTTTGTGCGGAAATCCCGGTTAACAGCCCTCAAATGTCCCCGGCTCGGGTCCTGCTCAGCGACACCCACGCAGAGCTGCTGCTGCTGCAGCTCCGCAGCTGCTCTGAGCCTGCTCCAGACCTCGCTCCGGTCCCTGCTCCTGCCTGGCCGAGCTGCCCCAGGGCAGCAGCAGCAACCAGGGGCGATAATTCCCGCTGGGAAAGGCTTGAGGAGCCTGAGGCAAAGGAGCTTCCCACGGCAGGGATTTGCTGGGGAGGGGCAGAGGAACGAGGAGCCGGCACTGCAGCAGCAGCCGGCCCTGGGGAGCGGGGATCACAGCCCGGAGCCCAGGATCCCGGGAGGATGGAGCTCTCCATCCCCGTGTGCTCCTGCAAACCCCAGTGTTGTCCACATGCTGCTTTGGATGGGCAGATGCTCACTTTTGGGGTTCCTGGGGAACTGACAGTGCCCAGCGCTCTGGAAAAGCGAAAATCCCCCCAGCACCGCCCCAAAGCCGAAGTCAGGAGGATTCCCTTCGAAGCTGCAGGCTCGGGCTCAGCCCTGCAGGGACAGCGCCGAGGGTTCCACATTCCTGGGGGCTGTGAGGCTGGAGGACTCCACCCGGTGCCTGGCAATCCCAGCTCATTCCCTGCTCTAGAACACCTTCCCCTTGTCTGCCCTCCCTGAGGGACCCAGACCTGTCCCTGGAACGGCAGGAACCCACATTCCCAGCTCCCAGAAGGTCCCAGGGTCAGTGGGATACACCGAGCCCTTCACCCCCTCCAGTCGGTGCCAGGGATGCAAATCCCATGTGGGAGCCATGGAACTCTGTCAGGGACGCTTGAGGAAAAAGGAGCAGCACTAAAACTCCCCCTGGCAACAGAAATCCCCTGGCCTGGGCAGGCCAGAGCTTCCTGCTGGAGCCAGGGGATGCACCAGCCCCTCCAGGAGGCAGAGCTGGGACAGCAGGGACAGCTTGGGGCTGGCAGCAGGATGGGAAAAGCCCAGGATTGAAGCAGGATCCTGTCAGGGTCCTGCAGCACAGGGTTGGAGCACACACCTGTGGGAGTAACTCACACCCAGCACCCAAAATAACAGCGAGAATGACCCAAACCGAGCCCTGAGAGGCAGAAACGCCCCAGAAACAGCCGGGCCTGCCCCCAGCACCCGTGGGGGGGAAGCTTGTGGCACCACTGCAGCTGGTGCAGTTCCACAAGGAATTCACCTGCAGGGATGCAGTGTCCGTGCTCTGAGGGACTGCAGCTCCAGGGGCCGATGCACAAAGATCTGTGGTGATCCCAGGGGCTGCTCCAGTCCGGGGAGATGGGATAACCGGGAGGGAAGTGGGTTTGGTCCACCTGCAGCACCGTGCTGGGACTCCGGGGCTGCAGCACTCCAGCAGGGACAGAGGAGGCTCTGCGGGTGATGCTCGGAGCCAGCGCCATCCAAGGGTTAATCCCGAGCACAGCAGCTCAGCTACTGCTCCCCATGGCCAGGCTCCATCTCCGGCGATGGAGAAGGCAAAATTTCCATCCAATTCCAGCAGGCTGGACCCAGCCACGCATCTACTGTGGACGTGCTGGGAGCAAACTGCAGCCAGCCCAAACGTGCTCCGCTCCCGGCGCTGAGCGGCCTCTCCTGCCCTGCCCGAGAGGCTCCCAGCCCTGCCCAAGCATCGGGAATGTGGAATTTAAGCTCACTTAGAGACCACCTGGGCCTGGCTCGTTAGGTGAGCCCATCACTGCCAGCCCTGGGAACGAGCAGGGGCTTGGCATTCGGTTTTGGCAGCTCCCGGGTCACACAGCAACCTCTGGCTCAGGTTACCTGCGGGGGTTTTGTCTGCAAATACATTTTAATCCTTGTGAAACGGGACCCACCAGCACGTGGGTGATGTGGCCTAAAGCCTCCTTCAGTCCCCCGTGGTGACACCAGCACAGCTCCCTGGCCCTCTGCGTGTTTGTGCCACCAGGGCCCTTGGCACCCTCTGCTCCTGTGCCTCGTGTTTGACTCAAAACCTGGATTTGATCTTTTCTGGGCTGCTCAGTGCAGGAGCCAGGAGAGGATTCTCCTCTCCCCGGATACCACACGGGACCTGCTTCTCCATCAAGGAGCTTCCAGTTCTGCACATGGGATCCTCTTGAAAAAAGAAATTCAGCAGCAAATCCCAAAGCCAAACAGGACCCAGAAGTCCTGGAAATCAGCAGAGACCTCCAGAGGACCAGACCAGGGTGCTCAAATCCACCTGTTCTAAGGGAGGAGCATCCCTTGGGATGCGCACAGCAGCTCTTCCCTGCATGGCAGCAAATCTGGCTCATCTCAGACCCCTGCAGGCAGGGACCTGGGGGTCCTGCTCGGTGGCAAGTTG
>VYXC01005524.1:38823-67419 GCA_013397175.1 Platysteira castanea | reverse complement strand
GACCCAAAGGCAGGGGGGAGCAGGACATTTCAGGCTCCAAATGCAGCTGCCCTGGGCTGTGGGGTGCACACCACAGACGGTCACCTCAGGTTTTACCCCCAGTATTTTCCGTTCTTGTCCACTGATTATTACCGTATTTTATCTGGGCTGGGGTGTGCTTGGCACAGTCATGGGGCCGTCCTGGTGTGGATGGGCAGGGCAATCACAGCATCACAGAATGAGATGAGCTGGAATCAGGGATCATCAGTGCCAGCCCTGGCCCTGCACAGACACCCCAACAACCCCACCCTGGGCATCCCTGAGAGCGGTGGCCAAACGCTCCTGGAGCTCTGGCAGCCTCGGGGCCGGGACCATTCCCTGGGCAGCCTGGGCAGTGCCCAGCACCCTCGGCGGGAAGAACCTTTCCCTGAGCTCCATGCCAAGGCCTGACACAGCTCCAGCCGTTCCCTGGGCTCCTGTCCCTGTCCCAGAGCAGAGCTCAGCCCCTGCCCCTCCGCCTCCCCTGGGGAGGAGCTGCAGCCCCCGAGGAGCCTCCCCTCAGTCTTCTCCAGCCGCACAGATGAGAATCCCTGGCACGGTGCGTTTTTGCCAGGTGATTGCTGTCTCACCAGGTCCCAGGTCGCCTCTCCATCCCTGAACAAGCTCAGGGATCCATGTGCTGCCGTTCCCGGTGGGATCCCAGCGCTCCCCCACCCTCGGGGAGCCGGGGGCGGCCGCTCCGCTGCCTCCCCGCGAGGAAATTGCTCCTGATGGAATCCAGCCCACATCCCCCGAGCCGCAGCGTGCGCAAGGAACGCGCTGCCTCCCCCGTCTCCCTCGCCCTCCCTCCTGCCTTTATCTGCGAGCGCCATCGAATCCCTCCAGCAGCTCCCAGCTCCTTTTCAAATACCATTAGAGCTGCTCTGCAGGCGATTAGGATTCCAGGCACTGCGGTGCCACGGACGGCAAACACGGCACTTGCACCATCCCGATGGAAATGTCGCCCTGTCCCCGTGTCACCGCGAGCCGCAGACAGAGCAGGTTCTAATCCCCTTCATTCATCAGCCTGGCCCTGTTTGCTCCCAGCTCTGGGAGCTGCTGGTTCCTGCTCAGGGATGGGGCCACTGTGGAGGGGTCGGGTCCCCTTGTCCCCGGGGAATCTGAACAGGATTGCACAGCAATAAAATCCCCAAATCTGTGCCTGTCTGTGCCATGGGATGGCCCTGGCCAGGTTCTCACGCAGGGATGGCCCAGGAATGCCCCGCTGGACTCGGGGCAGGAGGGATCTCACTGTGGCCAGGGACATCCCCTCAGCCTCTCCTCCCAGCTGGCAGCGTGTCTGACCCACTGCTCACTCCTCAGGGCCTTGTCTTGGGGGCAAAAAGCTGCCACCGGGTGTGAAGGGCTCAGGGCCACGTCCCCTGTCACCACCAGGGCTGTCCCCTTGGTGGGAAGGAAGGGGCTCACAGCACCAAACTGGTGAAGGGGCACCCACAGCCCCGCGGGGGCTCAGTGACCGCCCAGCAGGAGCTGCCCAGCCCCTCCCCTGTGCCCAGGTGACGAGGCACTGTCTCTGGCTTGCTGGAGGCTCCCAAGGTTTTCCCCGCTCCGCTGTGCCCTGTCTCTGTTTTGAGGGATTTGCCCTTCCCAGTCCCTTTCCTGCCTCAGGGTCATGCTCAGGTGAGGTGTCAATCCCCAAAATTCTCCTTCTTCCCTCTCCTCACATGCATCGTGCCCACAATATGAACTCAAACAGCAAAGGAAGAAACTCCTCCTGTCCCCATCCTTTCCTGCTCTCCCCAGCCCAGCACTCGGGGTCCTTGGGTGTTTTTTTGGCTGCCTACTCTCGCTCCACGTCCTTGGAGTGGGATGGGAGCTGTTAGGTTGAAAGGCAAATTATGCTGGGATGCAGTGGTGGCAGAGCTGATTCATCAGCCGGGGGGGTCTACAAGGTCTAATTTGGGAGGGAAGATTGCTGACGAATCCTTTAGTAACCAGGAAGACTTGGGAAACCAACTTTTCCTGGCTGAACTTGTTAATAATTTCCCTGCCCATCCAAGAGCTCGGATTCTGCAGGATAGAGAGGCTGCCATGGTTAGGGAAAAGGTTTTAAACAGGAAATGTGTTCATAGGAAACAGCTTCAGATTTGCTGGATCATCATTAATTGTTGGACTCGGTGATCTCACAGATCTTTTCCAACCCCAATGGTTCCACAGTCTCTCTCCCTGTGCTGGTCTCCGGGGGCCTTGGCCAACACCAGGATGGAGATGAAGGTTTCTCTCCTAGGGAATCCAGCTGTTTCCAGCTGTTGAGAGTCTCTTCTGAAGCTCCACAGTGCTGGATGTGTTCTGCCTGCCAGAATACCCCTCATCCCCCGTGCCCTCTGCAGGGACCAGGAGCAGGTTCTGGAATGTTCCTGCTGCTCTGATGTTGAATGAGGTTGGATGTGGCTGAATGTGGCTCTGGGGCATGGAGGAACCTCTCCAGCTTGATCCTGTGGGCATTGCCAGGCTGTCAGCAGGCAGGCAGGCAATTCCAGCCCCTCTGGCAGCCTTGGGGGCTGGAGGAGACACTCAGGGCTGGGCTCTGGGCACTCCTGGCTGTTCCCACATCCCCAGGGCGGCTCTGGGGTGGGGGGGCTGCCATGGAATGGGGCTGGCAGGAGGATTTTGGGGAGCTGTCAGTGCTGGAGGTGAGAACAGGCCTGGCACCCAGCCAGCATTATTACTGCCTCGCTTCCACAGGCAACAAATCCACCCACGTCCTCCACAGAAGGAAAACCTGTTTGGAAACGAGACCTGTACCTGGCACATGGATCCAGAGATGCTCTGCTGGTGCATCTCCCTGCACCCCACGGCCTTGGCAGGATGGGCAGCAGTGCCCAAGAGGCCACAGCTCCGTTGTGACCGTCCCCATCATCCTGTCCCCTCCCCTGCTCATCATTCCAGCAGCAGCTCCCGGATCCTTGGATATGCGAGCGGGGTGGAGGTCACTGCGCCCTGCCTCGCTCCGTGAATTATTAATCCTGCAGGAGACAGCCTGGACTGGGAAATCTTCCCCACCAGCCATCCCCCAGCAGGCAGGAGCTCCGGGAATGGGTTTTCCAGGCCGTGCTGGGTGAGCTGGCCAGGGACCGAGTGACCTGGGCCAAGCGTGGCCCAGCCTGTCTGGTGTCCTGTCCCCGAGTCATGCGGAATCCAGGGCTGCCCTCGCTCTGCTCCCGTTTCTGTGCTCTGCCCTAGGGTAAACCCTGGATCAAACCTCAGGATCCTCCTGGGAAAGGCCTGAGCACAGGGTGCGGGTGCTGCAGAGCAGAGAGTGCTCCCAGGGGCTCCGAGCCCAGCTCCCAGCACGGGGCCCTGGTGTGGGGCAGGTACCAGGGGAGAGATGGACGAGGCTCCCTCAGGCTAATGCTCTCCCCTCCCAGCAGCCAAAGCCCTGGAGCAGCCCCTGCCAGCCCCCAGCCTCACCTGCACTATCCAAGCATCCCACTGAGATCCCACCCCAGCATCCCACCCCAGCATCCCACAGAGGAGGGAGCAGGAAGGGCAGCGTGAGGCTCCACGCTGGCGTGGTTTGTGCCATCTCACCTCCACTGACAGCTCCGGCCACCCCGCTGACCCCAGCGTGTCTGCTGTCCTCCTGTCACTCTGTGTTTGTGTCCCTGCTCCCCGCGGGCTGTTCCCAGCCTCCTCTGTGGGGAACAGCCAGGGCTGCAGGCAAAGGGAAGCCACTGCTGACTGTTGTGTTTTCCCAAGCCGTCGGCTCTGGTGGTGTCTTATAAGCAGATCAAACTTGGATCCCAGCCCCAAAATCAGCTCATGGAGCTGCTGGGAGGCAGAAAAGGGGTTCTGGGGGTTTTTCCGAGTCTGGGAAGCAGGTGGGAACTTTGTATGGTGGGGGTGGGGAGGCCCTGGCCCAGGGTGCCCAGAGCAGCTGTGGCTGCCCCTGGATCCCTGGCAGTGCCCAAGGCCAGGCTGGACAGGGCTTGGAGCAGTCTGGGACAGTGGGAGGTGTCCCTGCCCATGGCAGGGGTGGAATGGGATGATCTCTAATGTCCTTTCTAACCCAAACCATTCCATGATCTGATCCTTGGCTCTGAAGGGCGCAGGTGCAGAGATGCTGATGCTGGAGCTGTATCAGAGGCCACCCTGGGTGTTGAAGGTGTTTGTGGGGAGCAGCACCTCTGCTCGGATCCCAGGGGCCTTGGGGACACATCCACACTGGCCACAGGCTGGTGACACCCAGCTGAGCTGTCCCTGGGCCACCTCCAGGCCCTGCTCCATCTCAGTGCCCCCTCATGAACAACAAACATCCCCTCGCTCAGCCCTGCCCTTTCCCACAAACCTCCCCAAGGCTTCATCCACTGAAGCCCTCAGACCTCCTGGAAGCCTCCAGGCCTCCTGGAAGCCCCCAGATGCCTCTCACCGAGAGGAAGAGAGGTGGGTGCTGAGGTGCCTCCAGCACCCAAGGCAGCGTCTCAGAGCTCCCCACGTCTGACACAAACTGCTAAAGCTTCGTTAAACTTTGGGAGTAACAACACCGTCACACCACTGCTGTCATTAATCCTCACTAATTGTTTCTATAATTAAAAGCCCCATTGTGTCTTGTCTCTCCAACATGATTTATCAGATGGGGAGCACTCTTGCATGAATGATGCACGGCTGGTGGGAGGACATCTGCTCTGGGCTGCCTGCATGGAGGGGAAGTGCATGGGGGCTGCTCCCTCCCTCAGCCCTCCTGTGCACCTCAGCCTCTTCAACCCCGGGATGAAATCCCCATCCTCGAGACACCCCTTGGCTTCCTGGAGCTCAGGGAAAGGTTCTTCCCGCCGAGGGTGCTGGGCACTGCCCAGGCTGCCCAGGGAATGGTCCCGGCCCCGAGGCTGCCAGAGCTCCAGGAGCGTTTGGCCACCGCTCTCAGGGATGCCCAGGGTGGGGTTGTTGGGGTGTCTGGGCAGGGCCAGGGGTGGGACTGGTGATCCCTTTGGGTCCCTTCCAGCTCAGGAGCTTCCATGACTGATCAACATCAGGAATGGGATTGTTTCAATCCTTCGTGCAAAGCTCCTGGCCTTTGATCCCCAAGTGAGCTGCAGCCAAGGACAGAACTCGCTCCTGAGTGAAAGCAGAAACGAGGAGCCCCCTCCTTCCCCGGGAGCGAGGGAGGGCTGGGGTTGGTGTCAGCAGATCACGCTCTGCCTCTGCTGGGAGCCGCACTAAAAACACGAAATGAGGTGGGAGGAGCTGCTCTTTGCTGGTGATGAGCAAGGTGGTCCCTGGATCCCGTCCCTCTCTTGGAGACCCTGGAGCTCATGAGGGGCCTGGCTGGAACGTGCAGCAGAAGACTCAAACCAGGCCAGTTCCATGGCTGGTGTGGGCTCCTCCTTAGCTGGAGGCTGCTCCTGATAAGGCATTTTTGGTGATAAAGCCACAAGCTGGAAGTCACTAAATCTGAAAGGTTGGAAAACCCCTCTGAGATCGAGTCCAACCACTGTTACAGCCACCCGTGTCACCAAATGCCACCTCTCTGGTCATTTGTCAGCAGTCCCTGAGGTCCCAGCAGTGCCCACTGAGCTCTGCAGTGATGGGGCAGGTGCTGACAGCTCCTGGAAGCAGCAGTGGCATCGAGGGGGTGACGCTGAGCCAGCCAGGGTCCCTTGGGCACAGAGCAGGGACCTGCAGCCTCTCCTGTCTCTCCACACTGCCTGGGGCTCCCTTTCCAGGGACACAGCAGGAGCTGGAGTCCCCTGCTGCGGGCAGGGAAGCACTCACAGCTCTCTCAGGGAGGTCCCTGGGGAGAAGGGGGTGTCACAGCAAGGAGGGGACAGGTGACAATCTACACTCCCACCCTTTCTGGTGCCCTGAACCTGCCACAGGTGGCTCTTCCCCTGCAGGCAGATCCAGGGCCAAGAAACTCGGTGCAATCATGGAATGGTTTGGGTTGGAAGGGACCTCAAAGCCCGTCCAGTGCCACCCCTGCCATGGGCAGGGACACCTCCCACTGTCCCAGGCTGCTCCCAGCCCGGTCCAGTCTGGCCTTGGGCACTGCCAGGGATCCAGGGGCAGCCACAGCTGCTCTGGCCACCCTGGGCCAGGGCCTGCCCACCCTCCCAGGGAGGAATTTCTTCCCAGTATCCCATCAAAACTTGCTCTCTTTCAGTTTAAAGCCATTCCCCTGTCACTACACACTCCTATAAATAACCTTTCTCCAGACTGGCCCATCCTTGACCCCTGGGGGCTCCCCTGCACCCCCACCTGAAGCCCCCTCGAGGGCACAGGCACCAGGAGGTCACACACTGGCACTGACCTCATCCCTCCTTCCCTCCGTGGGGTGGGGATGGGAACCATCCATGGCTCCCAGGCTCCCCTGTCACCTCCCATTTTCCTAAGCTAATATCCCGCAGCATCTTTAAATGAAATACGAACAAAACCAGCGAGTTTTGGGGAGCGCACGGCTGAGGATAATCAGACCTGAAAACGACTCTGCTTTGTGGGGTGAGTCACACCTCATTATGTGCATATTAATGCTGCTCTTCCCAGCTGTGCTTCCAAGAGCTCTCACTGGGCTCGAGCTGGGAAGGCACTGGGAGAGAGGCACAGCTCAGCTCCACAGGACTGTTTGCAGTGGGGGGGTCTGGCCTGCTGGATCCCACTTTTCCCTCATTTTTCCATCGCTTTTCCCTCACTTTTCCCACAGTGTGACACACAACGAATCTCCAGGCCTCAGCTGGACGCCAGCCCAGCCGTGGCATCTGCTGTAGCACCAGTTCCTCGCCGCCACCCAACTGTGACCAACAGCTCGGAGACGCCAACAAGGGCAGCAGCACAAACGTGGGCTCAAAGCCTTTGGAAAACGTCAACATTCACAGCACTCACCGGCCAAAAATAGCTGGGCTGGGAGTTGTGCAGCTCTGAGGGGGTGGTTCCATGCCCAGAGATGCCGGTGACAACCAGAGTGCTCTGTCACTGCTGTCACCCCCTGCTCCCAGTTACACACCTGGCTGGAGCCCTCCCCGGGGGTAAAACGCTGCTTAGCTGCTCCAAGGCATCTTTGGGCTCCCAGATCTTGATAATCCACTGGGAGCAGGGGCAGTGCTGATGAAAATCCCTCCCTGGCATCTGCAAAACCCCACGAGCTCGAGACACGGGGCCGGTCCCTCCCTGCACATCCCTGAGCGAAGCAGAGCCAGCACCTGCCCTGTCCCTGCCCCACCCCGTGCTGTGTCCCCAGGAAGGCGCAAAGTCATTCCCCGGGCACCCAGCACGGGGCACCTCACCCTGGATCCGTGTCACTTCGGGAGATGAGCAGATGTGGGGACAGATGTTTGTCCCCTGCCCCCGCAGCTGTCGAACCTGCTGGGTTTGGGGCAGCTGGAGCCCTGCAGCACAGGAGAGCGCTGGGCACGGGCTGGCACTGAGCTCCCCGGGGACGCATCCCAGCCTCCCTCATCCCTGCCGCTGTCACAGGGTGGGGATAAAGCCGGGATTATCACTGGGAGCTGTCACCAGCTGCAGGCAGGGACCTCACACAGGTGACAGCTCCGGGAAGGACTGGAGGCTGAGCAGGACACACAGAGAGACCCCAAATTACCCCAATCCCGTCAGAGGACGGAGCTGCCCAGCCCTGAGAGCTCCCAAAGCTTTTGAGGAATAGCAGCAGCACCTGCCTGCTCCTCCTGCTGGGGGCTCTACTGGTTTTACTGGGACCACGCTGGGCACAGGGGTTCCCACTCTCCTGCTTTGGAGCAGCCGGGCACAGAAGGTGCAGGAAGGGGCAGGGACCGGGTCAGGGGGTGCAGGGCTGGAAGGGGCAGGGATCGGGTCAGGGGGTGCTCAGGGCTGGAAGGGGCAGGGATCGGGGCAGGGGGTGCTCAGGGCTGGAAGAGGCAGGGATCGGGTCAGGGGGTGCTCAGGGCTGGAAGAGGCAGGGATCGGGTCAGGGGGTGCTCAGGGCTGGAAGAGGCAGGGACCGGGTCAGGGGGTGCAGGGCTGGAAGGGGCANGAGGGCGGGAGGGGGCAGGGATCGGGTCAGGGGGTGCTCAGGGCCTGCCCGTCACTGCCGGAGGATGAATCCCTCCAGGAATAACTCCTGGAGGGGCAGGAGGCTGAACGGGAAAGAGGGCGAGAAGTGTTGTGCTTCCACGTTTTCCCGAAACCGAGAAAAATCTGTGACTGAAATCATGACCCGTAAGGATGGTTTTGCTGGGAATGAACGCTTTGAATTCCTTTTTGCTCGGAAACAAACCCCTGCTCTCACGTTAAACCTCACGGTTAATATTTAACCTCGCTCTTTCCAGCCTGCCGGGGCTGAAGCNGACCCCCCTGCCACCCCCTGTCCCTGCCTGTCCCAGCCCCGGGACCCCCCAGCCCTCCCCGCTGCCCACGCCGGGCCCAAGGTAACCCGCCCCCCGGCTCCTAATGGGATTTGTTCATGCTAATTACGATCGTTTTCGCCTCAATTAAGCCATTTGTTTCCCACACAGCTCCCTCGGCACAGGTCTGAGCCCTGTGCAGGCTGCTTGGGCCGCGTGTCCTCGGTGCTCCGCGACTGCCAGGGTCACCTCTGCTCACCCCTCAGGCTCCCTCAGGCTCCCCGCTCATCTCATCTCATCCCCCTAACTCGCCATTAACCCCTCAATTTCCCTCCCTCTCCCCATTCTCCCTCCTTCCCGTCGTCCCACAGCACCCACCTGGCTCTTTGGTGGCCCTTGCCGAGGCCATGGCGCTGGCCCTGGTGTCACCTTCAAAGCCACCGAGCCCAAGCAGGCCCTGGAGGGTCAGGAAGGTGCCGAGCTCAGCTCTGGGACCCACACCCTGCGTGGTTCCCACCAGCCCAGCCCCAGGAAATGCACCTGGAAAAGCAGGGACTGGAAAAGGAGCGATTTGCAGGGGTGCAGAGGCAGAGGGAGGGAATCTGCTCCTCATGCAGGGACTGAGGGGAAGCGTGACGGGGATCACACAAAATCTGGGCCTGGATGACACCCAGGGCTGTGCCCGAGGGCAGCAGAGGCTCCACAGCCTTTCCCTAGAAAAGAAGATGCTGAGGAGAGCTCAGTCCCTCTCCATCCAGCTGGAATTCAATAACCTGCCCCATATCAGGCTGCTCCTGGCACCCTCCAGCCCCACACCAAGGGGGCTGCAGCCTCCCTGTGTCCCTGTGCTCCATCTCCTCACACTGCAGGGAAAAACGGGCAAAAACCCCCACAGGCTTGTTGTCCTGTTTTTGCTAAAGCCTTCTATTGTAACTTGGAGTCAGATGATTTTCTCACAGAGTTTATGTAAATAATAGCTAATGTTTACTTAACTGTCTTCTTCTGTTTACATTTTTGTAATATCAGAGACAGTTTGATGAGCATCCTTTTTCTCCAGTGGGATTGAAGAGGAAGTGACATATTCTCCAATCCCTTGTGGAATTAAGAAACCTATAAAGTACGAGAAATGTAAATAAAGTCCCTTCTTTTCCTCTTTCTGCTCAACCTAGCAGGTGTTAGAGTCTCTTCTCTTGCGTCCTCTAATGACACAGGCCAGGAAGGACAAACAGGAATGTGGAGAGGGAGGGAAGGGATGCTCAGAGGCGCTGCATGGATTGGGCAGGACAGACTCTCCATCCCTGCCCTGCTTCACCCAGACTTGAAGAGGGGCCAGAAGTCCCCCAAAGCATCACACAGATCCCATCCCATGGCTGCAGCCCCGCTGAATGGCCCTAAGCAGCCTTTTAGCCCCAGTCCTGCATTTCTGGGCTGTACCAGCCTGACCCTTCTGCAAAGGGATGTGGCCCATGTGCATTTGGGTCACATTTTGGGCAGCTCCGTGGTGACACCCCTGAGGCCACCACCAGCCAGGGCCACCCTCAGGCACCCCCCAGGTGATGGGGCACGGCTCCAGGCTGAGCTGTCACCCACTGAAGGACCATCATCCTCCTCCTCACACACGAGCACCACCCACCTGCTGGGGCTGGACTCAGGGACACCCTTGGGATCAAACTGCTCTGCAGCTACTTCTGACTCCACCAGGCTCCCTCCATGCTCAGCTGAGGAAGTCTCTTCTTCCTAAATCAGGGCTTAAGGTCTGGGCAGCTTTGGGTGTGCCCAGAATTGATTTGCGGACGAGCTCAGAGGCAGATTTAGGGCTTTTCCTTCCTCGCCACATTTAACACCATCACTCTGCAGCCTGATCCCCAGGCAAGGAGCCAAGCCTGCCTTCCCATCCCCACATCCAGGGCTCCTAAAGCTCGGGAGCAGGAGGAAAAGCCAGTCCAGGTTCCAGAGAGAGCCCTTGCCCAGCTCTGAGCCACCAAAGGATGTTTTATTAATTCCTGCTGCAGAGAAGGGGAGAGCTCTTGAACACAAACAAGGAGCCCGGTGTAACATCCAGAAGCTGCAAGATCAGCTCCTTTATCAGCCCCCAACAAAAAAACCCTCGCTGTTATTCAGCAGTAATGAAAGCAGAGCTGTTGTGGCTGCAGATGACACCAGTGATGAGGCACTGCAGCTTTAGGAATGCTGGAGTTTCACGATTCAGGACTGTTAATGGTGCACAAACAACCAAACCTGAGAGAAAAGCAGCCCTGCCTGGTCCCAGCCATGCCCTGCTGGAGCAGAGGCACCAGGAGCCAGCACTGGATCTCGGGCCAGAGCTGTAAAGCCAAGTTGAGAGGGCCAGGGAGGAGTCCAAGGGCTGCAGCTCCAGGAGAGGTGTCCTGAGCCAGCTGCTGGTTTAAAGCCCCAGAATTTCCACCTTTAAGCAGTTCACTGACCAGAGAAGGCCTTGGAAACATCGGGGTAATCCAGCAGGAAAAGGCCCAGTGGGGCAGCTTCTGCCAGGCAGGACAGGCTTTAACAAAACAGACACGGAGATCCCTGATCCCAGCAGGGCCTGGCAGCCAGGACCCCTCCCTCCTCCTCACCTGCCTTCAGACTCCCCGGGGTTTGGAACTCCCCCTCCTTCCTGCAGCCCACAGCAACTGGGACCCGAGCAAAACCTTGGGGCAGCTCAACTCTGTCCCCTTAGAGGGTTTGTGCTCCTTCAGAGGCTTTGGCTGCAGCATGGGATGAGCGCGGACATCATCGCAGGCATTTCTGAGCTGGCCTGGCTCACCCTGGTTAAACCAAACTGAGGGCTCAGCTGGTTCAGCCCCACAGCCCTGCTGGAGGGATCATTTCAGCACTCGGAACGTTGTCAGTCCCAGTGGATTCCCACACAAAGGCAGCTCCAGGCAGTGGTGCCAGACACAGCCTCCAGGCACGCCCTGAGCAAGGGATCCAACCCCACCGAGCTGCTCCTGTTCCCTCACCCACATTTGGAGGAGCTGCTGCTCTTTGCAGCCTCAGATTCTGGGACTTGATCCAGGCAACAGATCCAGCACTGGGCACCCTCAGGTTTCTCCAGAGCTCTGGGTCACATTGCAGGTACTTCCTGAGCCCAGCCTGCTTTTCCAGACCCCAAAATCTCTGTTTCCTCAGAGGATCCTTCCTAGGATCTGTGTGGAGGTAGAAGGTTCTGTGCACAACTCCCGGGGTAAAGCAGCCAAAACACAAATTGAAAACCTCAAAGTGCTCACTGAAAAAACACGGTGTTGAATTCCTTGGTTTATTCCAAGGGGTTATTCCAGTGGTTTTGGGGATGCTGGAAGGGAGGGAGATTCCCTGGAGGGGACACCAGGGAGCAGCCTGGGTGTCCAGGCTCAGGGAATGCCCCATGGAAAGCCCCAGTGCTGCCCAGCCTCACTCTGCACCTTCACTTCTCCCCATCCCAGCATTCCAGAGCCATTTCCCTCTCCCAGGCCCCCTGAGGAACCTCGTCCCAGGAGGGATCCCAGGAGGAAAAGGTTCCCCTGGCAGCCCCACACCCTGTCCCTGCCAGCTCCGGGTACTGACAGCCAACAGAGCCCAGTTCACATGGAAAAATAGGGTGATTTTATTATAAATTTCAGAAAAAGGACACAAACAACACGAACACAGCATTTAACTGGACATCTCCCTCAGGGACACGGCCGTCCCAGGGAATCAGGCACTTCACAGCCCCAGAAGGTCCACAAGCCAGGCTTTCTGGTCTTCCTGGAAAACAGGAGATTTTCCCCATAGCCCTGCCTGCCCTCACTGCCACTGAGGACAAACTAACCCCCTGCCCCTCTCCTCGGCCTCCACTCCCCTGCCAGCCAGGCAGGGCAGCAGTTTCCTGGGAATTAGCAGGGAATCCAGCAGTGCTCTGGGGCCAGAGCAGCGAGGAACCCCATGGAAGCTGCTTGTGCTGAAGAATTTCCCACAGATCCTCCCTATTTCCAAATACTGCAGAATATCCGGGCCAGGGAGTCACAGAGGGCTTGTGGCAACCTGCTGGCAGTGGTCCTGGGTCAGAGGTGCCACAGGGGGCTCGGCTGGCACTGCTGTCACACCCTGGTGTGTCACATCCAGGCACACCCAACACCACCCCACTGACCCCTGGGGACTGAGGCTGTGTCCCTGCAGAGGGACTGGAGCCACTCCACCCCTTTCCCTCGGCAGCAGAGCTCTGTGACACAGGCTCAGAGCCTGGGCACATCCAGGGCACTTGTGGCACCTCCCCTGTGCCACACTCCGAGGGTGGGACTGCCCCAGGAGTCCTTACCCTGTCCTGGGACAGGCTGTCAGCCTCCTGCTCGCTGCCATCCCCGCTGCTCCCAGCGGCTCCTGGCTTCCAGGCATCACCCCTGGCCACGGCTGGATCCTCTGCTCCCGGCTCCGGGGGCAGCACGGAGCCCTGGGGGTGGCATGGCAGAGGGACACGGTCAGAGCAGCACAAAACCCATCAGGGATTCATGGAATTTAGATTAGAGCCACCCCAGCCCTCCCTCCTCCCGCAGCCAGGGGCTGAGGCACATCCTTGCAGCCCGGGATCGCTGCTGTCCCCAGGGACGGGGCAGGAACACCCACCTGGGCAGCCGAGGGCTCCGGCACAGCGATCCCACCCTGCTCCTCCAGCTCCAGGTCCGTGTCGTTTTGGGACCGGTACTCCTCGCTGTCCCACTCCTCCTCCGAGGGCTGGAGAGGAAAGAGGCAAAGGGAGGGTCTGAGGCAGGGACGGTGTCAGGAAGGACACACCAGTCCTGTCCCGACAGCACCGGGATGTGCTGGTAAAGGCATAATAAAGGAAACTCTCTCACTTGCTAGGTTCAGCAGAAAGAGGGAAAAGAAGAGACTTTATTTACATTTCTTATACTTTATAGGGTTTTTAATTCCACAAGGGATTGGAGGACATGTCACTTCCTTCTCAATCCCACTAGAGAAAAAGGATGCTCATCAAACTTTCTCTTATCACAAAAGGAATGAAAAACAGAAGAGACAGTTAAGTAAACATCAGCTATTATTTACATGAAAGTGTGTGCAACTCTCTGACTCCAAGGCTAAAACAGAAAGCTTAGCAAAAAACAGGACAACACCGGGAGCCACAGCCAGGGGTGACAGAGATGCTCTGCAGGGCCATTGAGCAAAGGGCAACCTCGGGGGTGAGTGGGGCACCCCCAGCCCTCAGCCGGGGCTGGGCTGATGGGCCAGCGCTCCTTGGAAACAACAGAACTGTCACACTTTTATTTTGTCTCTCACCTTAGGCTTGACTTTGCCTTGGGGAAAGGAATTGTCTCTAGTTTTTTTAGGAGATGTAGCAGCAGTCCAAGGAGATGGGCTGAACATCCCAACAGATCAGGAGCGGCCCAAAGAGACCCAGAAGGATCAAAGGCCATCAGCAGAACATCAGTGGCCAGCTACAAACATCCACCCTCAGATGCCACCTCCGGCAGAGTTGGATGCTGAACTTCTTTCAGTCCAGAAAGGACTGATAAGAAAATCAAAGAATGAAGACCTAATGAACACTGGAGGCGAGGAGATTCGAATCCACTGGGAAATTGGATGCTGGGGGTTGCTCAGCTCTGGCCCAATGAACTTCAAAACAGTGCATCTCCATGGGTTTTGGCTGTATAAAGTTTGGGGGGAAAATCCTGCAAAGTGTGTGTTTGGAATATTTTCTGTGGCACATCCTGGCCTGAAAATAAAGGCATGCCTGATTCTCTGTCACTTCTCTCACTATTTTCTCCCTGGTTTTCGGGGACACTTGGACAACCTCGAAGAGGGGATAGGGAAGGAAACTTCCACAGGGACACTCCCAGAGCATCCCAGGCCCACACAGAGGCCAAACCAATCTCGGAACTGCTCAGCAGCCACAACCTCTCACCTCATATGTGAGGTCTTCAGAGTCATCCTCGGGAAAATCCCTCTCCAGCATCACGAGCCAGGACTCCTGCTTCTCCAGAGCCACGTCATCCCGCTTCCTCTTGCTGGCTTTGCTGGCTGGGTTGACCAGAGCCTCCCGGATCTCTGCAGGGATTCCCAGGCAGCACAATCACCACACCCAAAACAAACACAGAGCTTTCCCCTTTTCCCAGCTCCCTGCAGGAACCCCATGCTGTGTTCTTCCCGGCTGCAAAGCCCCCAGGTGTTCCAGGAGGCCCCAGCTCCTACCCTTGGACGTGTTGCTCTGGCCCCAGTCCACGGGGAGGTAGCCCAGGAGGTTCTGGATGCTGGTGGGAGCCACGGAGAGCAGAAGGCGCACGAGTTTCCCCCGGCGCTTCCTGGCCCGGATTTCGGGCCTGCTGGGGGACTGGGATGGGGGCCAGAGCTTGCTCCTGATGGTCCCAGCAGGGAACACCAATCCAGTCCAGACGGACGCTTTCTGAAGGAGCTTCAGCTGCAAAGAGAGGTCCATCAGCACACGGGAGAACTTTCAGGTGTTTAAAATCCTCAGGGAAGGCCTTGAACTCTGCTCTGTCCCAGTGTGGAGCTGAGATTGGGACCAGCTTCAGCCAGGACCTGTGGGGTTGTACCTCATTCCCAAAACTCTCCCATTTCTTCTGGCCCACAGAGGGAGAGAAATGGGAATGTTGCAGCCACCAACAGCAGAAGGAGAGCAAGGCAAGGCCAGGCTGAGGAGAAAGAGTTGGGATAGGGAGGAAAGCAGAGGAAAAATCATGGGATTGTTTGGGTGGGAAAGGACCTTAAGGACCACCTATTCTACCCCCTGCCATGGGCAGGGACACCTTCCACTGTCTTAGGATGCTCCCAGCCCTGTCCAGCCTGGCCTTGGGCACTGCCAGGGATCCAGGGGCAGCCACAGCTGCTCTGGGCACCCTGTGCCAGGGCCTCCCCACCCTCACAGGGAGGAGTTCCTTCCTAGTATCTAATAATGTGAAAAGATTGAAAGAAAAGAGAGTATCTGGCAGGAAAACCCCAGAAACTGCCAGTGTTGAGGTTTTAACCACCCCCTGCCCAGCCTCAGCATCACTCACTGGGTACTTGACAAAGCTGAGCTGAAGGATCCGGCCCAGGAACCTGCTGGAGAAGGAATCTCCACTGGTGGGTGGCCTCATCTGGAGAGAGAGAAAGAGAAAGGTCAGAGCCTCCAGCCCAGCTCTGAGAGTGCTCCCAGCAGAAGCCTCCCCTTGGGGAGCTGCAGTGCCCAGACCTGCTCTGGGCTGGGCTTTGGGGGCTGCTCCATGGAACCCAGACTGGACACAAACCTGGCTTAGACCCCTCTGGGGCCCTCAGGGTATTTATAGGTCCTGGCCCACCTGCCCCTCATTACCCTGACGAGCTGCTGGCTCTGCTAATGGGTGGGGCAGCCCAGGGCCTGCAGGTGCATGGGTTCTTGCTATCAGCACTGGGGCCTCAGCTAAGGGCTCTCAATTAGGGGGTCGTTGTCTCTGTTTGAGGTCTCCTCCTAGAGCTTGCCAGGGCCCCTATTTGGGATCTCTCTTTCCTCTGGGAACCTGGGAACCCCAAAACCACCCCAAAACCCCTTGAGTGTTTTTGGGGATCACTGACACAATATTTGGGGTGTCCCCCAGGTGTGGGTGGGAACTCCCATCTGGTTCTGGGAGTGTCCTGGGTGCAAAGAGCTGAAGGTGATGAGATGCCAGGACCTGCCCTGCTGAGCCCCTCAGGGATGGGAGAAACTGGATCCCAGGTAAGGGGATCCCCCATGCTCTGTGCCCGCACAGAGACAGAGCTGCTTTTCCATTCTGTGTCATTTTCCCGGCAGGATCCATCCTAAAGCCACTGTTATCCCCCGGACAGTGCAGGAGCTTCCTAAGCTGGGGTGGGGAGAGTGACAGGAAACCTCTCCCAGCTCTGCCCCTGCCCCGCTGCCCGGGGGGACAGGCAAAGCTGCGAGAGCAGCTCCATCCTCCTCATCCTCCCACCGCAGGCTGCACGAAGCCTCTTCCCCCCGGCCTGGGGGCTGCCCGGGGCTGTTCCCCCTCATTCCCAGCCCAGCGGGACGGGAGCATCGCTGGGATGGGAGCGCAGGGATGCTGAGGGAAGGGAGGCAGCGCAGAGCCCTGGCCCCGGCAGGGGTGGGACGAGGACTCGGGGCTGCCGCTTGCTCTGGGGAACCGCGTGGGCCGGAGCGTTTCCCGACGGGAGCTTTGCTAGACAGAGCTCAAGTGTTTGTCTGCCGCTCTCGGCTGCCCCTCGCACCTGATGCCCACGGCTGTGACTCATCCGCCGCCGCAGCCTTCCCCTCTCGGCTGCCTCGTGGGTGACAGCGCTGGTGGCCCTGCGTGACAGCGCCGTGTCCTCACCTGTCCCCTCCGCCCGCCCCGTGCCCCGGCGGGCGCTGGGCCCTGGCAGGGCCCTGGCGGTGGCGTCACCGCGCGTCACCAGCCGGGGGTGGCCGCGGAGCATAAAAGCCCCGCGCTGCCCAGCGAGCCCTCGGGGCCACCATGTCCCTCTGCCGGGGCGCGCTCTGTCCCCCCGCGCTCCAGGGCAGGAGCTCCAGCGACATCTTCTTCCACGTGGTGACCCCCGACCGCATCCCGCAGTTCATTATCCCGTCTCTGGACATCCACAAGAAGCAGAGATGCTCAGGCAAGGGGCCGGGACAGCTGGAGGGGACAGGGCAGCTGGAGGGGACGGCTTGGAGGAGCAGCTGGGACCCAGCGGGGCAGGAGGAGCGCGGCTCTAACTCACCCTGCTTTAACTCATCCTGCTCCAACCCAGACCCCACCGCTTGGGCAGCTCTGTCCCTGCCCCACCTCCCCAAGGTCACCACCCCGTACGGCTTTGTCACCCTGGGGCGGAGCCCGCAGGTCACCAGGGAGGAGGCGTTTTTCCACTCGGGCTCGGGCCACCCTCGGGGTCCCGCTGCCGGGACACGGCCCCGCTGGCAGGAGGAGCCGGGATGCTGCAGACATCCCGGGATTCCTGGCGCTGAGGGAGACTCCGGGATGGGAGGCAGCCGGAGGGACCACAAGCAGCCACGTCCCCGTGCCAGCGGGCACAAGGATGACGGAAGCAGCGCGGCCCCAGCAGGGCTTTCCCTGCCCAGATGTGCCAGAGACATCCGAGTAACAGCGGCCCTGGAAAGCCAAGAGGCAGAGAAGAGGGACAGGAGGCTCCTGGGCCAGCGCTGTCCGAGGAGCAGCTCCGGCCTGGAGCTCCCCGCGGCCACAGCCAGGAAGAACTTGCTGCAGAGGCTCCTCAGGAGGCACCTTGTCCACCCGCGGCAGCTCAAGCCGGGGCACTTCCCTCTCCACTGATCCTGCAAAGCAGCTCCGAGGAGCTGAGGTTCCCTCGAGACCTGGGGAAGAGAGAATCTGTCCGTGCAGCCAGTGAGCAGCAGGGTGTCACCTTCCCTGAGGGGACAGCCTCGGGGTGACATTGCCCGTGGCTGGGGCAGCAGCAGGGCACAGCTGGGAGGGACACGGCAGTGCTGGGGAGCAGAGGGGCTGTGGGCTTGTGACTGTTCAGAGCCTGAATAAAAGTGAAAACATTTCATCCGAGCTGACCTCCTCTCCTTTTTCTTTCTTGTGCCAGCACTCAGGTGGCACCAGTGTGTTTTGGTGACCCCAGCACCCTCTCCTGCTGTACCCCAGGCTCAGCAGCTCCGGAGCTGAGAGCAGGTTCTTGATGGGCTGACACTGCTGGGATGCAGAGCAGGGAACACCGAGCCCCAGGAGCTGCAGCAGGCCAGGAGAGAGGAGTGACCCCATCCACCTTCTGGCCACCTCCCAGCTTTGTGGCCATAACTTGGGGTGTTTGAACGTGTCATGGTCCCTCTCCCAGCCTTGCAGGAGGGACCTCAGCTCCAGGACACAGCAGCTGTCCTGAAACAGTGACCCCTCACCATTCCAGAGGGTGCAGTTTCCAACCACTCCTAACCAGCTGTGATAAGCAAGTCTCTATTTACTGACTGTTCCCTCATAAATGGCTTTTTTCCTGCTTTTATGGAGCAGCAGAACCTGCAGCACCAGAATTAAAGAGTTCACGGCCAGCAGCGTTTCGGGGCTGCTGAAGCAGAGTGTCCCGGGTCAGCAGTGCTGGGCTGCTGCCAGCTGCCCTTCCAGGGCTCTGGTTCTCCAGGAGGGTCCGAGAGGTGGCACTGGGAGGGCTGGTCCCAGTCCGGGAGTGCTGGGAGTCGGTGAGGCCCTGCCCGAGCAACGACCAGGATTTGCACGGGGGCAATTAAACAGGCAGCTCATTAACCCGCTTTGCCTCCCACCCCTGCCGTGGCTGTGTCACCCGGGCCACGTCCTGCTCCAGGCAGGGACTTTGTTGTCCCCATCTCTCCAGTCTGGTTCGACTCCCAGCTCCCTGTTGGAGCTGCCCTTTCCAAGGGAGCTTTTCCTGCGGTGTCTGAGCACTGCTGAGCACCAGGGGCTGAGCGTGGAGGGCCCTGGAGCCCCTGCTCTGCTCCAGATGGGGCTGCATGGAAGCACCAGCACCCAGGGGACCCCTCCCAGCGCTGGGGACGGGGTGGCAGCTGCTCAGTGTCCCCCTGTGCGGCTGCTGTCCGTGACTCCAGCACAGCACTGCTGGAAGGGGAGCTGGGATCAGGAATGTGACAGAAAATCCTCTCCCTGGTTATTCTGAGGAGCGCTGGCACTATGGAGTGAGTCAGGGACTGAGGCTCTGGAAATTTAAATTGATCTCCAGCTCCTGAGGGCATCCTCTCTGCTCGGGAGGGCAGATCGAGTTACCAGGGATTAATCAACGAGCTCTTATCAGTTACTCGGGCTGTGAGAGCCGAACATGTGCGTGCTCCGAGCTGACAGGCAACGGGGAATTAAGCCACGCTCCCGTAAACCTCTCTCCTTTGATGCTCAAGCTCCTGCAGAGCAGTGGCTCTGTCCGACTGGCTCAGCATCTCCCGGGGAAAACATGGAAACAACGCCCGGAGCCGACTGAACCTGCTGCATTTACCAGCCAGACCTGGACACTGCGACTCCTGGAGTTTATTCCTTTCTTGGGGACCTTCCTGAGCTCCCAGGAACTCTTTGTTTAATGTCCTTTACCTTGTCTACAAAACAGGAAGGAATCCAGTCTGCTTCCCAGCTGGGTTGCAGGGCTTCGTTCATCCTCGTTCCCAGGACATCTCCAGTGCCCTGGCAGGAATTCCCAAGGGAAGAAATATTTGGTGTTCCTACAGCCTGCCATGGTGCAGGACTCGATTCCTCTGGGCATGCCAGTGTGGGGATTGTCAGCCTGGAGAGAACCACAGGGTTTGGGACTGTTTGAAGTGGTTGCAGTGGGAATTGCTGGCAGTGGGAATTGCTGGCAGTGGGAGTTGTTCCGTGGCAGGAGCCGAGCTGGGGCTGAGTGAGGAGGGAAACGAATTCCCCGCAGCACAGCAAAGGGGCTCTGGGGTGGAAATGTGCCTCCGCCTGCCAGGTTCCAGCTCGAGGCATCTCTCCAGCCCGTGAAGTGAGAAGGACAGTATCTCCCAGTGCCTCCGAGATTTACAGGATGCCCTTTCCCTGCAAACCAGGCAGGGAGGACGTTCCACCAGGAGGCATCAAGATGTGACGAGATAAATTGTCATTAGCAGCCACCGATCATCCTGCCCGGGCCTGCCGCAGTTGCTCAATGTTGTTTTGGTCTGACTCAGAATTTCCTTCCAGCCTCCTGCAGGTAGAGGAAAGCTCTGGGCTAATTATCCCCTCCTCATCCCACGCTCTGAGCTGCACCAACCACGCCGGGCTGCAAGCAGGGGGAATCGGAGGAGGAACCAATTCCAAGCTCCTGAGTTTGGGGGGCTGGATTGGGGACAGGGTTCCAAATACTCTGCAGCACCCCAGCCCCTCCGGCAGGGCCTCCCCAGCCCTGTCCCCAGCCCTGTCCCCAGCCCTGTCCCCAGCTGTGAGACTGAGGCCCCTCTTCCCTCCCTGTGACTCCTCTTCCCTCCCCGTGACCCTTCTGGAATGTTCTGGCCCCAGTTTATTTCAAGAAAACCAGTTAAAGTGGGCAGGCACCCGGGGTGTTTCCCAGTGCCTCACTCCTGCAAACGATACCAGGAAAAATCCGCAGCTCTCCCCTTTGGTCTCCGGGGCTCCAGGGTATCCCTCAGGTTCTCTCCTCCCTGTTCTCCAGAATTCCCACTGAAACCTGTGGACATCGGGATCCATCCCTTTTCGAGCCAGCCCAGCATCCCCCTCCAGTTTGTGGCCATCACTGCTCACACCCCCCCACTGGTCACACCCCCCTCCAAGGGGTGACAATTCCTCGCTGTCACCAACCTCCAGTGCCACCAGTGTCACCTGCTGCAGGTGGCTGCCTTGGGCACAGGGCGGTCTCATCCTCAGAGGCACCCAAGCAGCAGCCAAGAACTCTCCTGGAGAAATCCCATTTCCCTGTGATTTTTATGCTGGGAAGCGCTCGGCCTTCCCGGGATCGATACGGAGCTGCTGCCTGTGCCAGGAATTTTGCAGTCAGCGCGGGTGCCCGGGGCTGAGATAAATCCCCTGATGTGCTCATTAGCTGCCCAGCTCCTCTCCCAGCTAATTGGGGCTGCAGAGGTGGGGCTCGGGCTGGGACCCAGCCTGCTGCAGCCAGGAGTCCCAGCCAGGGGAGCCGGGAGCGCTCAGGGATGGACTCGGGGATGTTCTTCATTCCCACGGACCTGGGGATGCAGTTTCCCACCTGCTTTCCCAACGTGCACCTCCCTGGCCCAGTTTCTCCTGCCTTGACCCCCCCGACCCCCTTCTCTGCCCCCCAGCACCTCCAGCACCTCTCCAGGGCCGCAGCTTCAGTGGTGCCTGGAAGCTCCAAGGCCAACAGCTTCTCCGGGGGGTTGGATTTCTATGTCTGGGGAGACACAATAAAGAGGCTCTTACACCTGCCAGGTTCAGCAGAAAAGAGGATATGACATCGATTTATTGACATTATCTCATTCTTACACACGTTCCAACTCCACAAGGGATTGGAGAGCATGTCACTTCCTTCTCCATCTCACTGGAGAAGAAAGGTGCTCATCAAAGTTGTCATATCACAAAAGGAATGAAAAACAGAAAATACCGTTAAGTAAACATCGGCTACTATTTACATAAATCTGTGTGAAAAGAATCTGACTCCAAAGTTAAAACCAGAAGGCTTACAGAAATCCAGGGCAACAGATTTCAGCTCCTCAGCTGGCAGGCTGTTTGTGAGCAGGTGGAAGTGCCTGGATTTATCCTCATTTGTTCCCTGAATGGCTTTGTTTGCTTCTTCCCACTGCTGCAGACACCTGGCAGCCGGGCTGCGCTCGCTCCCCGCGCGTGGCTCCGGGAAGAGCTCGGCATTCCCGCTGGGCACAGCCCTGGCAGCCTCTGCCAGGCCCGGGGCAGAGCTGCTCTGTGCTCAGCCGTGCTCACGGGCACAAACCACGTCTGCAGCCCGCCTGGCTCAGCAGCAGGACCTCTGTCCCCAGCTGGGAGTGCGGCCAGGCCCGTGCTTTTCCCTTCAGATGCTCCAAGGGATCCAACTGTGGCTCTTCTGAGCAGGAAAAATCCTGCCTGTGCTCCCTCCTCGGGGTTACTGCAGAGCTCAGGGGGAGCAGCTGTTGCTCTTTGCAGAATCCCAGAGTGGTTTGGGCTGGGAGGGACTTTAAAATCATCTCATTCCACCCCCTGCCACGGGCAGGGACACCTTCCACCACCCCAGGCTGCTCCCAGCCCTGTCCAGCCTGGCCTTGGGCACTGCCAGGGATCCAGGGGCAGCCACAGCTGCTCTGGGCACCCTGGGCCAGGGCTTCCCCACCCTCAGAGGGAGGAAATTTTTCCTGGAATCCAATCTATCCCTACTCTCTGTCAGTGGGAAGCCATTCCCCCTTGTCCTGTCCCTCCAGGCCTTGGGAATTGTCTCTCTCCATCTTTCTTGTTGGCTTCTTCAGGTCCTGGAAGGCCACGGTGAGATCACCCCAGAGCCTTCTCTTCTCCAGGCTGAACAATCCCAGCTCTCCCAGCCTTTCCTCCCAGCAGAGCTGCTCCATCCCTCTGCTCATCCTGGTGCCTCCTCTGGCCTCGCTCCAGCAGCTCCAGGTGCTCCCTGTGCTGGGGCAGCTCTGCAGGTGGGGTCTGACCACCATCACCAGTGCCACCCCTGGCCCTGCCCAGACACCCCAACAACCCCACCCTGGGCATCCCTGAGAGCCGTGGCCAAACGCTCCTGGAGCTCTGGCAGCCTCGGGGCCGGGACCATTCCCTGGGCAGCCTGGGCAGTGCCCAGCACCCTCGGCGGGAAGAACCTTTCCCTGAGCTCCATGCCAAGGCCTGACACAGCTCCAGCCGTCCCACAAATCCAGGTGGAACAATCCATTTCCCTTTCCTTTGGCATCTCCAGCTCCGTGCTGAGCAGGAACACGAGAGGAGGCAAGTAATGATTTCATTTCCAGCCAGAATTTATTGATCTGTTGGACACAGGAAAAAAAGGAGTCGACATGGATTAATAACGCACATCCTCCTCCCTGCCACTGTCCTTGAGCAGCCACCTGTGGTGTTGTGAGGCTGCTCCTGGGATGATCTCCCACCCTGGGATGCTGAACTGGCACCAGCCGCCCCTCAGAGCTGCCCAGGGCTCTGTGCTCCTGGAAGAACTCCAGGTGTAACACCAGGAGAGGCTTTTCCAGCATGGCCTGAGCCTGGAGAGGTTTCCAGGCTGTGCAAAAAACAGCCCCAAGGCTGGGAAAATGATTCCTTGCAAATGCTGGTTTTCCCAAGGGTGGGCACAGCTGTGGCCTGTGACTCCCCCGTGCCCAGACCAGCTCGTGGATGAGGCATCAGGAGGAAGGAAAACAGCCCCAAATGAACACAGCAGCTCCTCTGAGGGTCAGATCCTGGGAGGTGCCAAGGCAGAGCGTGGAACAGAATTATTTTTGCTTGTTTCCTCCACATGGACCGTGAGCAAAACCAAAGGAGAATCCGGCTCCCTGGCTCTGCCCTGTGCTGAGAACAGGAGCTGCCCCTGCAGATGCTGCCCTGTGCGGGCTCTGGCTGAGCTGGAGCCTCCCCCAGGCTGATTCCAGTGGGAGCAGCTTTGGGACAGCTCAGAGGAGGTGGGTGAGTCCCCTGCCAGCAGGACCCTGCTCCAGGGGTGGGTGGGAACTCAGCTCTAGTGAGGGACCCGTGTGCCCCGGAACCTGAGAGGCAAAGCAGCCAAAAACAGAGTTGGGACAAATCCTGCTCTGAGTGTCCCAGCTGAGCCCTCCTCCTGCAGAGCCACGATGTTGCCCTGGTTTTTGCTAAAGCCTTCTGTTTTTAACCTTGGAGTCAGATTCTTTCACACAGATTTATGTAAATAATAGCCAGTGTTTACTTAAGGGTATTTTCTGTTTTTCATTCCCTTTGTGATAAGAAAACTCTGATGAGCACCTTTCTTCTCCAGTGGGATTGAGAAGGAAGTGACATGTCCTCCAATCCCTTGTGGAGTTGGGACGTGTAGATAAATATGAGATTGTAAATAATAAACAATTCATTCCTTCTTTGCTGCTGAACCTGGCAGGTGTAAGAGCCTCTTTATTGTGTCTTCCCAGACACACCACGTGGTGCCAGAGCCACCTTCCCAGTGTCCCATCCCTGGAACTGTCCAAGGCCAGGCTGGACATTGGGGCTTGGAGCAGCCTGGGACAGTGGGAGGTGTCCCTGCCATGGCAGGGGTGGAATGGGATGGGATTTAGGGTCACTCCCAACCCATTCTGTGAGCTCACCCTGGGAGGGCTGGACCCTGGGACAGCTCCCTTCCCTTCCCAAACCTTCCCTTCCCTTCCCAAACCTTCCCAAACCTTCCCTTCCCAAACCTTCCCTTCCCTTCCCTTCCCTCCCCTCCCNCTCCCCTCCCCTCCCCATCCCTTCCCAGAAACAAATACGAACAGATCAAAGTGAAAAACGTAATTCCAGTTTGTTCCACCAGCCCATCCCCAGACCTTGCTGGCCTTTCTCAGCCATCTCCGACCTCTGAACACTCCCGGACCCCCAGCCCGGGGCCGATTCCCTCCAGAGCTGTTGTCCCCTCCCCGTGTGTGCCAAACCTCTGCCCTCCAGCCCTCTCTCCACACCCCTTGCCAAGATCCGTGCGAGGGCAGCCAGGGAGGGGACTGAGAAGCTCAGCAGAGGTGACAACTTCACATCTCCATCAGCGGGGCTGAACCGTGGTGCCCCAGGTCCTCACCTGCTGCTTCCTCCCCACCTTCACATGGGCAGCCTCACGTGAGTGCTACAAGAACTTCTGACCCAGCAGTGCCCTCCCCTCCCCAAGCCATTCTGGAGTCGTTTTTGGAGTCATGAGTCACTTTTAAAAAAGACAACGTTCACCTTTGGATCTGCTTCAAGTTAATTGCCTTTAAAAAGGAAAAAAAAAAGGAGCAGATTCATTATGTTTCTTTAATTGCCCTCAGGGCTGGGTGTGCTGCGAGGGAGAATTTAATTTAGCTCAGAGATGGTTTTCATTAGGGGGTAAAGGAGGAGAGAGCAGAAGCAGCGTGGGCTGTTCTGTCCCTGAACAAATCAATGTTTTCTGGAAGCTCTGGAGAGTCTGGGGCTGCTGAAATAACCCAAAATGCTCCTTGGTGACACCCCTGCACTCTGCCGTGCCCAGCTCCCCCCTGTATCCCACTGCAGGGAGACCAGGCTGCTCCAGGGGCTCGGAATCCTTGGGATATCAGGGGATGGGAGGGGATGGAGCAGGGAGGGAGCCTCGGAGTCCCCTGCCCTCAGACAGGCCTTATGGGGAAAATCAAACCTTTCTGCCCCACAGGGCTGGGCAGGGAGGGCTCCACCTGGGCTCTGCCAGGCAGACTGCTCACAGTCCAAAATTCCGGGGAAACTGAGGCACACAAGGCTTAACTCACCCCGAGCTGCCCAGCAGGAAGAGGGTTCTGCATCACCTCGAATGTCCCACCTAACCCTGCCATTCCCTGTGTCCTGTCCCTCCAGCCCTTGTCCCCAGCCCCTCTGCAGCTCTCCTGGAGCCCCTTCAGGCCCTGCCAGGGGCTGGGAGCTCTCCCTGGAGCCTTCTCTTCTCCAGCTGAGCACCCCCAGCTCTCCCAGCCTGGCTCCAGAGCAGAGGGGCTCCAGCCCTGGCAGCAGCTCCGGGGCCTCCTCTGGCCTGGCTCCAGCAGCTCCAGCTCCTCCTGCTGCTGTTCCCCAGCTCTGCAGGTGGGAGGAGGAGAGGTGGGAGGAAGGAGAACCAAGGGGATGCTTTACGTCTCCTGCAGCAGCAGGGGATGCTGTTAGGGGATGGAGCTGTCAGGGAGCCCTTCCTCCTCCCTGCCTTTCTCCCTTCCCTCCTCCCTCTCTTTGCTCTTCCCCCCAGGGCTCGGTGGCACTGCAGGTGACCTCCGAGAGCAGCACTTCCCTGTAATCCCGGTGGAATCTCAAAGCCTGGAACCGCTGGAGGCAGCGGAAGCCCCGAGCTCCTTTGAGGATTTTTGAGGATTACAGCCCTGGGAGCGGAGAGCTCCTCTCGCTCCCCTCCTCTGCAGGAATTTGCAGCTGCCTCCCGGGCTCCTGCCAGGAACGGGGATTTGTGGAAAGAAGATGACTTTAGCCAAGTTTGCTTATATTTTGGTGTAGGTTATGGGTCAGTCAAGGTTTTTATCTCGGAAGGGCTGTGCTGGGCAGGCAGAGGTAGCTCCTGTATCTACCCAATTAATGAGATTAATCTCATTGATTTTAATTGGGGCGATTCGCTGGCTGGAGATGAAACAGCAGCTTATTTATCTGCTGGATGCTGGCCAGACAATGCAGCAGCCCCAGGATCTGATCCTTAAATTTCACAACCTGCTGCAGGCAGTGCAGGGGTCCTGTCCCTTCAGCACCGGGAGCCTGGAGTTTGTGGCGGGGGTTTTACTGCTGGTGCCTCAGGCAGAGTGCCCAGGAGTGTGATTGATATCCCGGGAACAAATCCAGGGGTCATGGTCCCCAGGAGCCCGGGGCCAGGGGAGCTGACAGCTCGAATCCCGGGGTAGCCAGGTGGAACTGCAGATTCCTGAGCTGCACTCTGGGTCTGCTGCCAGGAGCAGCCAGGGATGGGCTGCTGGGCCCGGGAATAAAAATTGTTTACACACAGAGCTCCTCGCTCTGCTGAGAGGGACCATTAATCCTGCTTTTATGGGCCCCTGGGGTCCTGCCTTCCCTGCAGGTGGGAGCTCATGGAAACCTGGAATGGTTTGGGTGGGAAGGGACCTTAAAGCTCATCCCATCCCACCCCTGCCATGGCAGGGACACCTCCCACTGTCCCAGGCTGCTCCCAGCCCCAGTGTCCAGCCTGGCCTTGGGCACTGNGGGCTGGGGCAGCTCTGCAGGTGGGGTGTGACCTGAGTGGGGCACAGGGGCAGAATCCCCCCTTTCCCCTGGTGCCCTCCCTGGCTCTGTGTCCCAATGTCCTGCCCGGTGCCCTCCTCTGGCCACTGCTGCCCCTGGCTCTGGGCTTTCCAGCAAAGCCAAGGGAGGAAAGTTGCTCCTTGCCCTACAACTGAAGTATCTGTGGGTTTTTAGTCTTTGTGACCCTCTCCTGGTTTTATTTCTCTCCTCCAGCTCTTTACATGTGATTTCTTCCACTGTTTCCTTCCTTTTCTCCTTCTCCTTTCCCCTCCGTGTCTGAGTTTAACTCCACCTCCCTCAGCTCAGGCAAAGACCAGGGGGTTTTAAGGAAAACCCTCCTCTCACCTCTCCTCCAGGTGCTGCCTGGAGCAGCAGTGAGGCCCCAGTCTCCCTCCCATCACCTTTGCTCAGCAGATCCTGAGCCATTCCCGAGGGAAGGGACCCACCCTGCCCCGTGCTCAGCCCCAGCCCTGGCCCCGGAGCTGCTCTCAGATCCACCTCTGGCTCCAGAAGGAGTCTGCACTCAGCTCCATCAGCACCTCTGTGCCAGGCAAACCACGAGAGACTTTTTTCAGGGTGGGATGTTCCATCTCCTGAACAAGATTGATTTTGTTGGGAAAAGCTCCCCGAGGAGCAGGATTTCCTGCTGTTCCTCAGCTTCCTCATGAGAGGTGAGCTCTGCTTCATCCCCAGCAGCCCCGGGGGACACTGGCAGCTCCCAAGGTCTCTTGAACTGAAGTGTCCCCAAATTTGTTTGTGGTTTTAACACTTTTTGGTGGATTCCTGTGGGAATTCAGGGAGCCAGAAGAGGCAGCTGCCAAATCACAGAATCCTGGAATATCCCGAATTGGAAGGGATCCTCGAATCCAGCCCCTGGCCCTGCCCAGACACCCCAACAGCCCCACCCTGGGCATCCCTGAGAGCGGTGGCCAAACGCTCCTGGAGCTCTGGCAGCCTCGGGGCCGGGACCATTCCCTGGGCAGCCTGGGCAGTGCCCAGCACCCTCGGCGGGAAGAACCTTTCCCTGAGCTCCATGCCCAGGCCTGACACAGCTCCAGCCGTTCCCTGGGCTCCTGTCCCTGGCCCAGAGCAGAGATTGGAGCTGCCCCTGGGGACACTTCACGCTCCCCAGAGAGGCCACAACAACGCCCTGGGGCAGCTGAGTGACCCGAGGGACCTTGCTGGTCCCCAGGACTTGGTGAATCGATGTCCAGGTGCTGCCTCCGGAGAACAGAACTGCAGGGGCTGAGCAGGAGCTGCCTGGGGAGTGCAGGGGGCTCAGAGCCCTCTCGATGTCGCCGTGGCAGCAGCGCCTGCTCTGCCCTGTTCTGGCTGACCCTGCTCCTCCTGAGACTTGGAAAAGCTTCCCGGAGCCAAGGAGAAAGTGGGCAGCTTCCACTGCGGGCTGTGCAGCTCCCAGCAGAGTCAGCTCCCTCGGGAGTACAATCGATCCTTCGGGGACAGGAGTTCAGGGAGTGGGAGCAAAATATTGGTGTTTTCTTGGAGGGCCAGAAGACGACGTGGTGTTAAATTATTCATGGGACCCTCCCTGCAGCACACTCAGCACAGGAGAGGAGTCTGTGCCCTGCTTAAAATTCCGAGCCTGCCTATGCAAGGGGAATAATGATTAGACTCTTGTAAATGTTAAAAAAGGGATGTCTTACCACTAATTAAACCTATTTATCTTGCACAGCTCGAGCAGTTAACAGCCCAATAAAAGGTATGGCCGTGTAACGGGGTGTTTATTTATCAGATGATTTTCCTGAATGTGAGGGCCTCTCCTTTACAAATGATTTGATGCAAGAGCAGATGGCAAGTGAAGATAAAAAAAGCCTGACTGTTGCCCTGGATGTGAGCTGGGAGTGAGGCAGCTCCACTGAACATCATCATTAATATTTAAGGGCAGAGCGAGGCTTCCTCAGGACACAGAGCTGCAGAAGGGGAGGGTGAGAATCCTGGGACGTTTTGGGTGGGAAAGGACCTTAAAGCTCAGCTCATGGGCAGGGAAACCTCCCACT
>VYXC01005524.1:22407-38612 GCA_013397175.1 Platysteira castanea | reverse complement strand
GGAGCTTCTTGTCCACCCCCAGCCCAAGTCCTGCTCCCCAGGGCTGTGATTTCCCTGCTGCCAGACCTTCCCCTCCTTGTTCCTGATGCTGGAGCGTCCCACAGTGATCTGGGAAGAATTTCTTCCCAAAATCCCATCTAACCCTGCCCTCCTGAGGACAGGGCCATGTCCCCTGTGGTCCCTGAGCTGGACAGGCAGCCCCACACCAGCTGGACAGCCAAGAGGCCACCAAAGGTGAGGGGATGCAGGACCCCCTGCGTGTGCCAGGACACTCAGCTGGGTCACCCCACAGCAGCTCCGCACTCCTGGAGAGGTGCACTGAGGTTGTCCCACACACAGAGATGACCCAAACTGTGGGACCTGGCGTGGGAACGAGTGCCCCGAGGCAGCCAGGCCGTGCAGGACAGCACGGACAGCCCCAGTGCCATGGCCTGGCACGCAGGACAGCTGCCCCCAGCCCCCTCCTCTCCTGGCTCCCAGAGCCCTGAGCCTCCTCGCCGGCCTCTCCAAGGACGTGGAACAAACTCCACCTGACTCCCGAGCCAGAGCAGAGGTGACCTCCTCTCTGGAAGTGCTGACTGAGGCAGGCCCTGCCCGCATTGTCACCTTTGTCACAGCCCGGGGGGGCCAAGTCAGCAAATGCAAAGGGGCTGCTCTGTCCCCTCCCTGCCAACACCTCCTCTCAGCTGGTTTTTTGCAAGGACACGAGTTTTGGAGAGATGATTCCAGCTCGTGGATGTGGCCTGGAGGGCACGGGCTGTTTGCTGCAGCGTTCCTGCTGACGTGGGCAGGGGAGGGGGCCCAGAGGGAGCAGGAGGAGATGAAAGGCAGAGCTGAGCAGCACGAAAGAGCTGCAGAGTCCCTGGGGAAGCAGCGAGGAGAGAGAGAGGAGACAGCAATGAGAGAGGAGGGGGCCGTGCAGGGAGAGCTGCAGTTACAGAAAGAGCTGGAACTTTGGTGTCGGGGTGCTCAGGAGAACAGGCCCCACATGGGAAAGGCTTTGGGAGGTGAAACAAAGAGTAAAAACCATTCTGGAGGGACCCTGAGGGATCAGAGGGGATGGGAACACAGGCAGAGATTGATTTTTAGGTCAAAGTGATGCCATAATGATTTTTGCTTTTTATATATTTCTCTCATATTCACCTTCATGCAGCTTCTGTGTATCCCAAACGCTTTTAGCCCACATACTTGTAATTTCCTAAGGCTGATAGCTAGTTTAAACCCAAAGTTCTGTTAAGTTAAAAAACTAAACATCTTGGCTTGTCGTAGTAAAAGCGTCAAAGCCCCAAATCCAAAGTCCTCTCCAAAACACATTCTGTAAACTAAAATAAACCCATGCAAGGGGGGAACAATCCTGAATGGGGGGCTTCTCTTGAGCCTCCCATTGAGGAATCCGTGATAAATATGCTAATATGCAATGTCTATAATTGTATAAGCAAATCGTCGCGGGGGGGCTTTTTCGGTGCATCGGGCCGGGCAGGGCATTCCTGTGGGATACTCGTGCCCGGGTTTAAGAATCCTTAATAAACCTTAAGGTAAATTCCCTTTTTCCCCTCTAACCGTGTCTGGCTTTTTAATTTTAAGCCCAGGAAAAGGCATCAAAAGGAGCCAGGAGAGCTCCTGCTGGTCAGTGGCCTGGGCCCACGAGGCCGTGCTGGCCCCCAGCTCTGCCAGATCAGAGCAGAAAATAAATCGTGTTCAGGTCCAGCCCCTCTCGCTGGGGGTGGCACAGAGAGGTTTGGGGGTTCCTGGTGCTGGTTGGGCACAGCAGGACCACCCCTGTGGGCACACCCAGGTGACCTTTCAGTCCCTGAGCTCCTGGACTCAGGTTTGGGAAAACCTGGCTTGGTCTGTAAAGGTCCAGTGGCCTCTGCCCACACGGAAGCGAGAGGCTGTAAACGCAGGAGTGCCCTGTTCAGAGAACATAAATTTATCTGCTGTTATTTATTCATTCATTGTTGATCTTCAGACCTCAAGAATCACTCTGGCTCCTTCCCACGAAGCTGCTAATCCCTGTGGAGTGCCTGGGAATGACAGGGCTTTTCAGCAGTGTGATACCTCGGGAGAATTTCTACAGGAATTTCATGCAAATGTTGTGATTTCTCCTGCACGAGGTGATAAGGTTCACCTTTCCTGTCCAGGCTTTTTTTCTTTTTTTTTTTTTCCCTGAAAGTAAAGCCTCCATTTAGCTCAGGGTGTCATTTTCTGGAGATGGGTTTTGTCACTTGTTATGCTGTTAAATTCCACACTGATCCCCTGTCAGATCCTTGTCTCGAGAGCACAGCCCTGACAAACTGTGACAGTCTTGCCAAAATCCCTCTGGACCCTTCACGCTGAAGTTGAGGGTTCCAAAGCCTGACTTTGTTCCTAGAAAGAAAAAAAACCAAGGAAAACTTCTTGGTTCTGCAGTGAAGGAACATGTCAGGGAGTGGATCCTGCCTTGATTACATTGATACTGTAAATAAGAGGTTTTGAAAATTCCAGCTGGCTCTCTCTCTTCCAAGGCAGCAGAGCTCTCTGGAGGGGCAGGAGGAGATCATTCCCCACGTTTTCAGGGGCTGTGTCAGATGTTTCCATGAGCTTTGCAGGCCTGATCCTCCTGCTGGTTCCAGATCACTGTGGGACGCTCCAGCATCAGGAACAAGGAGGGAAAGGTCTGGCAGCAGGGAAATCACAGCCCTGGGGAGCAGGACTTGGGCTGGGGGTGGACAAGAAGCTCCAGGGGTCTCGGCCGGGTGTTGGCAGCCCAGAAACCTCCCCTGTGCTGGGCTGAAGTGTCCAGGGAGGGGATTCTGTCCCTGTGCTCTGCTGCCATGGGACCCCCAGTGCTGCCTCCAGCTCTGGAACCCCCAGCAGGAGAAGGACCTGGAGGTGCTGGACAAATTCCAGAGGAGGCCCCGGAGCTGCTGCCAGGGCTGGAGCCCCTCTGCTCTGGAGCCAGGCTGGGAGAGCTGGGGGTGCTCAGCTGGAGAAGAGAAGGCTCCAGGGAGAGCTCCCAGCCCCTGGCAGGGCCTGAAGGGGCTCCAGGAGAGCTGCAGAGGGGCTGGGGACAAGGGCTGGAGGGACAGGACACAGGGAATGGCTTCCAGTGCCAGAGGGCAGGGCTGGATGGGATCTTGGGCAGGAATTGTTGGGTGTGAGGGTGGGCAGGCCCTGGGCCAGGGTGCCCAGAGCAGCTGTGGCTGCCCCTGGATCCCTGGCAGTGCCCAAGGCCAGGCTGGACACTGGGGCTGGGAGCAGCCTGGGACAGTGGGAGGTGTCCCTGCCATGGCAGGGGTGGGATGGGATGAGTTTTAAGGCCCTTCCAGCCCAAACCATCCCATGATCCACTGAAATTCCCTGAACGTTGGCTTTGATTCCAGCAGTGTTCCCATCCCGGCCAGGCTGTGGCTGGGCTTGGTTTGCAGCAGATGAAGGTGCAGTGACAATGACAGCAAGGTGGACACAGACAGGGCTGTGTGTGGCAGGAGTAACTCTGTAGTAACCCTGGAGGAACCTGCACCTGCTCCCCCCTCGCAGCTGAAGCTTCACACGCCTTGCAGCCTCCACCAGCAGAGATCTGGGCGGCCAAAGGGACAGTGTCCCTCAGGATGGGAGGTGAGCGAGGTGGAGGAGGAACCTCTGAGCCTCCCCTCACACCCCGGGGTTCCCATAGCCGTAAATCCCTGTTTTCAGAACAACTGATAGCACAAAGCTCATCCGAAGGCAAACACAGGGTGGATTTCCGAGCTGGCACCCCGGGCTGAGCAAACTTCTCCTCACCACAAAGGTTTCGGCACTTTCAGTTCCTCCTGGGGCTGGAGTTCAGGTGGAGGTGCTGGAACTGGCACCTCGCTCTCTCTGCTGACACTTTCCCCAATGGGATAAATTCATTTTTTATATCCAGCCTGTCTTTAGCCTCTACTTCAAGATCAGGAAAGCGAGTGAAAGGAATCTGCTCTTGTGGGGTTGATGTTCAGCTCACAATGCCCACAGAGTTATGGAACGGTTTGGGTGGGAGGGAATCTTTAAAAGATTTTTAAAAATCCACCCCTGCCATGGCAGGGACACCTCCCACTGTCCCAGGCTGCTCCCAGCCCCAGTGTCCAGCCTGGCCTTGGGCACTGCCAGGGATCCAGGGGCAGCCACAGCTGCTCTGGGCACCCTGGGCCAGGGCCTGCCCACTGTCCCTGTAAAAATTCTTCTTCCATTTACCTCATCGACCTTCTTTTAGTTACATGAGCCTAGGAACTCGTCCCTCGGGATAATGGAAACCAGCTTGGATCCCATAAAAGCAAAGGGATCTTTGCTCTTCAGCTCTTCAGGCTGCCCAGGAAACACCCTGGTAAATAACATCCCCCATCCCAAGGAAGTCACAGGGAATCCCACTGGGACAAGGTTCTGAGCAGTCACAGAAGGGAGGAACTGAAATGAACTTTGGATAACTGGGGTTAGGATTCCTGGCTGAGCCCTTGTCCCGTTTAGCTCCATTTCAGGACGGTTGGAGCCCTGGCTGGGTCTGCCTGGCTCAGTACAGACATAAAACTCATTAGCTCCACTGAGAAAAGCTTTTAGAAATGCACATAATTCAATTAGACCATCAAAAGATGATCTGATCGTGTCAGCTCAATTATTCAGACTCGGGCAAGCTGAAATCTTTCACGTCACCTAAACTGGGAGCTCTGTGCTGCTCCAGCCCTCCGGGACCAACAGCTCAGCTTGGGGGGTCGATCCAGACCTTGTTCCTGCTTTCCAGCTGACCTTTCTGGAGAAGGAAATTCCCTAAGTTTGGTATCAGAGAGACGCAGAATCGTCAGGGTTAGGAATGACCTCCAGGATCATCAGGTCCAGCCTTTAACCAAATCTGCCAGGGGCTGTGTCCTCCCGTGTTTCCCAGGGATGGGGATCCCACCTGGGCAGCCTCTCCCACGGCCTGGCCCCCCTTTCAGTGAGGATATTTCTGGGATATTAAAGAACATCAATCAGAAGGAACAAAGGCATCCAGGACACCACAAGGCAGGAACAGATGTGGTGTGGGCTGGGGCTCCTGCAGCTCGGGGTTCTCCCCACATGGATCTGGGCACGGCAGCTCTGCCAGCCTCCCGGGGAGCTGCCTTTTGGCAAAATCCCCTTTCTCCACTTCATTTCACGCTGGTGATGCCTCTGTGTTCCCTTTTCCTGCTGTTCCTGCTCATTTCAAGCTTCTCCATCCTCAGGGCAGTTCTGTCCTGTCCCATGAGCCCCACAAACCCAAATGCAAGGTGACAGAGTTTCCCACCCTTTGCTTGCCTGGCAAGCCCAATGTTTCTGATCCAGGGCTAAAGGAAAAAGGGATGTTTTAGGCACTGGCACAGCAGTCACTGCTCCCTCTCCTCCAGCCTTTGATTGCACCATAAATAAAGCAGTAACTGTGACTCATCCTGGACTTTCAGTGAGATATTGGATCTAAGGCCAGCTGGGAAGTTAAAATTCGGGTGGGAGACCCTCAGCTGGTGATGACTGGACACAGGATGAAGGGATTGTGATCATTTGTCGACATTGAGGAGACAAAAACCTGCAGCAGTTTTATGGCATCTTCTGGCCAAAGGGAGCTGCTGAAACCATTTGTGTTTTGAAGAATTTTCCTGTGGTTCTTGTACTGGGATGATTGGCGTGGGTAGAAAAAAGGGGGGAAAGGGATAGGAAGGAAAAAAGGATAAGAAGATATTGAAATATAAGGTGTTCTGAGGGGCTTCAACTGGCAGCTACCTCTGGGCCAGGAAACCTCCAAAAGCAGAGGCAAAATGTCAGTGTGGGTAATGGAAATGATCTGTGACAATTATGGGATCAGGGAATCTTCTGAGAAGGAAGGGACCCCCAGGGATCATCAAATCCACCCCTGGCCCTGCCCAGACACCCCAACAACCCCACCCTGGGCATCCCTGAGAGCGGTGGCCAAACGCTCCTGGAGCTCTGGCAGCCTCGGGGCCGGGACCATTCCCTGGGCAGCCTGGGCAGTGCCCAGCACCCTCGGCGGGAAGAACCTTTCCCTGGGATCCATCCCAAACCTCTCCTGACTCACTGCCAGTGGAGCACTGGGGTCACTGGGGTCTCAGGATGTGCACATCCTCTTCTCACCCCTCCTGTGCTGGGAGAGGCCCTGGGGTCCGGCCTTGAGCAAACCCCTCTGTCCCAGCCCTGCTGGGTGTTCCTGACTCCAACCTTCGCCTTGGTCTCCACCAATCCCACACTCTGGGCTGAAGGTGCTGTTCCAACACCAACCCCCACCAGGTTCTGATCTCCCCAAACCCTCTTCCCCTGAGCAAGGTGTTGCTGCTTTTCCCTCCAAAAGGAATTCTCCATGCGCCCTCCATGCACCTCCCGAGAACCAAACCAGTGAAACCAGTGGCTGAAGGGTGCTCGGCCCAGCCTTTCCACCTGAAACCACCCCAAAGACACAGAGAGTTCAGCCCTGACCTGTGTCGGTAGAGGACACAAGAAAGGAGGCTCTCACACCTGCTGGGTTCAGCAGAAAGAGGAAAAAGAGAGACTTTACTTACATTTCTCATACTTTATAGGTTTCTCAATTCCACAAGGGATTGGAGGACATGTCACTTCCTCCTCAATCCCACTGGAGAAAAAGGATGCTCATCAAACTTTCTCTTATCACACAGGGAATGAAAAACAGAAAAGTAAACATTGACTATTGTTTACATGAAACTCTGAGAGCATATTTTCTGAGTACCGATTATACACAGAAGGCTTTAGCAAAAGCAGGACCACACTGACCAAACAGAGCTCTGAGAACTGCTCATTGTTCCCGGGCACGGCCAGGGAGTGAGGAGCCCGGGCACAGGGAGCATCCCAGAGCGGGCTGGTGGAGCCTCTGTTTGTGCTCCTGTTTGCTCTCTTCGCCTTGGAGCCTTCCCAAAGCCTCTCACTGGGGCACAGCAAATAAATGACAAGTGCTGAAGGAATCCTGAGGAGCGCAGGCCACGGCAGCCACGAGCAGAGTGCTGCACACAGGATGGGGATCTGCTGCATCCACAGCTGCTCGTGGGCAGTTTTATATCCCTGTTGTATCCCAGGGGCCACTGTGAGGAGATGGAGGCTCAGAGCTGCTCCGGTGAGAGCCGTGTGGTGCTGCCCCAGTTGTGTGGCTCAAGATCTCTGCAGTGAAAGCTTCTCCCAGTGGTCAGAAATGAGCCATGGGATCCTTGTGGAGTCGTGGAGTGGTTTGGGGTGGAAGGGACCTGAAGGATCATCTCATCCCAACATTCCCTTCATTCCAAGGACACCTTCCACTGTCCCAGGCTGCTCCCAGCCCCAGTGTCCAGCCTGGCCTTGGGCACTGCCAGGGATCCAGGGGCAGCCACAGCTGCTCTGGGCACCCTGGCCCAGGGCCTGCCCACCCTCACAGCCAACAATTCCTGCCCAAGATCCCACCCAGCCCTGCCCTCTGGCACTGGAAGCCATTCCCTGTGTCCTGTCCCTCCAGCCCTTGTCCCCAGTCCCTCTGCAGCTCTCCTGGAGCCCCTTCAGGCCCTGCCAGGGGCTGGGAACTCTCCCTGGAGCCTTCTCTTCTCCAGCTGAGCACCCCCAGCTCTCCCAGCCAGATTTCAAGAGGTAAAACCCCAGAATGTAGACTTTAGAGGCAAACCTTCAGCACGGAAAGAGATGAGCAGCTCCAGAGCCCAGCAATTCTTGCAAGAGGCAGAATTCCTGCATAGATTGAGTGAGGAGTGAATGGAGGATGGCAGCAAATTATGGCTTAGAGAAAATTATTTCAATGTGAGAGAGTTTTGAATGGTCCCTGATGTGAGAGGATTTGGAGGAAGTTTGAAAGGACAGAAAAGAGGCTCAGCTGGGCAATAGGATGGCAGATGAGAGTCGGTGCAGTGTGATGCACGTGGGGAGGAACAGTTTGAAGTATTCCTGGGTTTCATGCATTGTAAATCAACTCCGCGGCCTCGGTGTCACTGGGAAGAGCTCATTAAGAAGCATCTGCTCAGCAAAGCGTTCTGGCCAGAAGAGCAGGATATTGAAATGTGGGGTTTAAGTAATGATGAAAATATTATAGAGCCATATATTCCATTAGTGGCGAGCCCTCCTCATCCGAAACGGGGTTTTCAGTCAGTTCTGCTGGGAAAATGGAAATCAAAGAGTGCAAGAGGAAATGCTAAAGACTTGGAGGATTTCCATATGAAGAGAGCCTTCTTATACTACTGCAACTTTAGATAAGACATTCCTCATGGCACAGACTGAATTTCCCTCATTCATGAATGGGATGGGATGTTTTAAAAGTGATCTTCCAAAGTACTCTGCCACAAGAACCAAGAGGCACCGCCATCAATTCAAATAACCCTTTTATGTCGAGCACCATTAAAACTCAGATGAGGCCCTTTTGATCAGCACACTCATTAGTTCAGCTCCATAACTCGTGCTCAGGAGCTTTGTGAGATTCCAGGAAGAGTTTCCTCCTCCTCCTCCCACAGACCCTTGCATGCAGATAATGCCAATTCCCACAAGTTCCTGTGGAATCTGCAGTCCTGGATCATTTCTTGAGCCGGAGCTCACACTCCTAATGCACCACGGAAACTGGGATTCACTCACCCAGACATCTCCTCCAGGAAACATCCCGAAAAGCTCTGGAACACCAAAAAATGCCAGGGCTGCTGCCATCCCCCTGCCAGCTGAGCTCCACACAGAACAATTACAGAGGAAAATTCTGTAAAAATCCTGTAAAAAAATCCTGACATTCACAGCCTTATTTCAAGCAGTTCCAGGTAATTCCCAAACCTCCAGCTACTCCTTTTACAGGCAGGGAAAATAATCCCTGACATTCCAACTGCAGACACTGCTGGGCCTGAGGGGACAGCCAGGCAGGCGTGGGAACCTTTAAAAGCCCCTTGAGGGCATTCCAGGGGTTCTGCAGGTTTTTTAGGGACACCTTTGCTGCCTTGCAAGTGAAATTCAGCCCCAAGTCTAAACGTAGAGTCTTAGGACTGAGTTTAAGCCCAGATTTCGGGCACATCAAGGAGATCTACCCCAGATCTCCCTTCATTTAAAGGATGCTCCTGCAAATGCTGGTGGAACAAGGAATCAGCTCAGCCAAGGTGACCCTGGCAGAGCTGTGGCACCCACAGGGACATGAGTGAGGTCAGATGGCCTCAAGCCCTACCTGGAAATGTTCAGGATTTCCACCAGGAGGTGGTTGAAGTTAAGTTTCCCTTCCAGAGCCGCTGGCCCAGAGCTGAATCCCAGGAGAGCTCTGGAATTTGGGTGTTCCCAAAACCAGGCAGCTCAGGTGGAGCAGAAAGAGCAAAGGAGAAGTTCTGGGGTTGCCCCAGAGCTCTGAAGGGACGGGAGCAGTGGGGATCACACAAGAAAGCCTCAGGGTTGCAATTTGTCCCAGTCAACTCTCCAAAGAATCCTCCGCTTCCCAGATTCCCCCTCTTGTTCCTGCAGCATCCTCAGGATTACCAGGAGAGGTTTTATTGCTCACAGAGAAATCCACACCCCCACGATCACAGAGCTGCCCTGACAACACATTTCAAACTCAATTTTCCTCCCTGCCAATCTCCTGGCTCCACTCTCCTTCCCAGACAAAATTCCCAAGCCCTTCTGCTGAGGGATTTCTTTTGTCTTGTTTTGGTTTTGCTGCTGTTGTTTTAATTTTGTTTGGGATTTTTTTTTGTTTCGGTTTGCAGGAATCCCTCTCGTTTTCAAGCCACCCAAAAGCCCCCTTAGCAACACAACTTGGGTATTCCAGCTTAAAACAAGGAAGGTGATCTTGGAAAAGCTGCCCTTGGGGTGTCCTGAGGGCACAGGGGGTTCTTGCTGGGTGTGCATCTGCAGTGTGGAGGAGAAACCTCGAGTCTCACGCGGCCTTTACAGGGTCATGGGATGGTCTGGGCTGGGAGGGACCTTAGAACTCATCTTGTACCAATCCAGGGACACCTCCCACTGTCCCAGGCTGCTCCAAGCCCCAGTGTCCAGCCTGGCCTTGGGCACTGCCAGGGATCCAGGGGCAGCCACAGCTGCTCTGGGCACCCTGGCCCAGGGCCTGCCCACCCTCACACCCAACAATTCCTGCCCAAGATCCCACCCAGCCCTGCCCTCTGGCACTGGGAAGCCATTCCCTGTGTCCTGTCCCTCCAGCCCTTGTCCCCAGCCCCTCTGCAGCTCTCCTGGAGCCCCTTCAGGCCCTGCCAGGGGCTGGGAGCTCTCCCTGGAGCCTTCTCTTCTCCAGGTGAGCACCCCCAGCTCTCCCAGCTTTGAGCCCCCAAGAATCTCTTCCTGTCTCTGCTAAAACAAACTTTATTTCAATATTTAGAAACATTTACAGACCTTTTACACTGCAATATTTTAAGTTGATCCAATTTCCATGTATTTACACATTCAGGGAAGGAGCCATTTTCTGTTGTTCATATAAAGAGGAATTAACACGAAGCAGAAAAATGCAAATTAAAGGTTTCCATCTGGGTATTGCTGGAAACCAGCCTTGCACAGGAGCCACTCCCTTTGCCTTTCCCCAAGGCTGTGGAGTGACGCCTTTAAGAGATGAAGTCATGAATTTAAATATTATCTGAGCTTAAAAACCTCTGAAGTTCCCTCTCAGTGAAACCAAGCTTCGAGCAGGGGAAGGGGACCTTGCAATCTCAGATCAGGACATTGCTGGGGACTTCTGTAAGGATATTTGTCCTTTAAAAAGCCAATATTGTCCTTAAAAAAGCCAAATATTCTCTGGTTTTTAATGCAGAAAGTTTTCAAGGTTTGAAAGGTTTTAAAAACCTCTATCTGATACTTTCTCCGTGGTATTTTAGAGCTTTCAGAAATTGTTTTTGAGTACCTGGTGCCACCCCATCAAAGTCTGGGGTTTGAGATGTTTGCTGTGTTAAGGCTACGCCTACGTGGGAACTGAAGTGTCTCTCTCTTTTTCTTTTTTCCTGTAATTTCAAACTCACTTTTCATTCCAGTGTGGAGTGAAATGTCATATTTAAAAATTCAGCACGGAACGTGGTGCTTAGAAAGTTTTTCCAAGTTGCTCTGTTGTCATTTTGACAGCCCTCCTTGACGTCCTCATTGTGCTTTATTACACCAGGCAGTAATTTCCATCGCGAAAAATTACTTTGAAAGGGAGAGTGGAAATGAGAAGTTCTTGTCACAGGGAAATGGAGCATTTCAGCCTTTTTTGCATGTTTGACCCTGCGTTCAGAACATAAAGGGCAGAACCCAACACAATCCTGCTGAAGGCTTGGATTTCAGCAAAGCAGCTTTTTTTTTTCAGTGGAAAATGTAGAAAACCCTGGTCAGGTACACCAGGGCTCGGGGCTGACTCATTCCTGGCTGATCCCACTCGGCCTTTCCCAAACCCTTTGCCTTGGCTTTGCTCTCAGTGAAGGTGCAAACACTTCTTGGGGTCAGCTGGGAGATGTTCACCTCAAATATTCCATCTATTCAGTAATCCCCAGAGAGGGTGTGACCCCGTCAGAGGGGCTCTGAGCTGCCTGGGAACGGCTGGGAATGAAAATCTCTTCCCCTTGACCATTCCAAGATGCTCTGGGGATGGGGTGGAGGATTCCAACCTGCTCACATCAGGCCTGGCTCGCTCTTGGATGATCCCTGCTGGAAGAAAACCTAAAAAAAGGCCACTTTAATATGAAATATTTCCACTACCAAGCCTTGCTGTGTTACTGAGAACCTCGGGTGTGCCAGAGCTGGTTCTGGCAGTCACAGCTCGCTTTTGAAGAGCACCAGCCCGTGCAGCCCTAATTAAACAGGTGGAAAATAGAGGTGCATACCAAGAAATCCTCGGGATCCGTGACATTTTCATCTCACTTCAGTTCATTAAATGCTCTCATTTCTGTGCTTTCCAGCCTCCCTGCTCTGGGCTGGCTGAACTCACTTTGCAGCACGGGGACAAAACCTCACTCAGCTCATTCCTGCCTAAACCAGGCATCCGGAGCTTCCAGGCTCTAAACTGGCAGGGGTTTGTTAAATCTTTGGGAGGGCTTAATTCCCATAAATATCTGCCTGCAGGAACCCCCAGAGGCTGCCCTGGCTGCTGCTGAAGGAGCAGGGTCATAGAGAGGGGAAGGACTCCAGTCCTGTCCAGGTCAGGTCTTCCAGCAGTGAGGGATCCATCAGCAGGAGGAGGATCACGGCTCTTCTGGCAGGGAAAGGAGCTGCACGTGGGAGAACTGTCAGGAAAACAGGGACAGGAGCCCAGGGAACGGCTGGAGCTGTGTCAGGCCTTGGCATGGAGCTCAGGGAAAGGTTCTTCCCGCCGAGGGTGCTGGGCACTGCCCAGGCTGCCCAGGGAATGGTCCCGGCCCCGAGGCTGCCAGAGCTCCAGGAGCGTTTGGAGACCGCTCTCAGGGATGCCCAGGGTGGGGTTGTTGGGGTGTCTGTGGGGTTGGATTTGATGATCCCGGTGGGCCCCTTCCAGCTCAGGATATTTTGGAATGCTGAGAAAGGCATGGCCGAGGTGACACGTTGAAGAGGAAGGTCACCAAGTCCCCTGAGATCTCTTCAGCCAGGGAAGGAGTGAGTAAACAGCTCCATGAGCCTGGGGGTGCCAAAGCTCCACAGGACTTTCCTGCCCTCAGTGTCCTCCTGCCAGGCCTAACCTGAAAAAAAAAAGATCTTTTGCCCTTTATAAAGTCACAGAACTGTTTGGGTTGGAAGGGACCTTAAAGATTATCTCATTCCATCCCCTGCCATGGCAGGGACACCTTCCACCATCCCAGGGTGCTCCAAGTCCCATCCAGCCTGGCCTTGGGCACTGCCAGGGATCCAGGGGCATCCCTTCCATTCCTCAACATCTGGAAAAACACAAACTTAACTTTCCCAGGCCTTTGTGGTGATTAATCCCTTGAAGGTGGCAAAAGAGGTTTTAGAAAGAGTGAATGTTGTGAAACTTTGGGTCATTAATAATGATCTGGTTCCCCACAGCCCTCTGGCAGACACACACACAGATTCCCCTGTGACTCACAGCCTCATGAACCCTGGTGCTGCTCCTTCTCCAAGGATTTTTGCTGTTATCTCTCATTCCTTACAAGGTTGGCCTCTCACTCCTCTCACACCAAGAATGAGCTGGCGTGGGCAGGGGCTCAGTGCTGTGCTAGGATCACTGAATTTGTCCTTCCTCCAACAGCTCAGCACAGGTTTGTGTCACACAGAGGCCAAAATTCTGCAGTTCGTGCTCTTTCCTGCTCAGCCAAGGAGGGAATTTGGGTTGAAGATAATTTATATTAACATCACACCACCCGCAGCATCATCTCGGCAGGAATTTGTGGGCTGGAGAGAGACAAATGGGCTGCAGGGATCAGACTGCTCGGGGATGTCTGCAAGGAGATGCAGGAGCCTGAAAACCAGGCCATGAACCACGGGGCAGTGACAGGGACACAGTTCTGCTCCCTCCCTCCTGCTCCCTTCCCTCCGTGAAATCCAGAGCTGGTCCTGCTGATGGAGAGGAAAAGGGAAGACAGATTTCCCTCTTCCTGCTGGGAATATCCCCTGCTGGAGCAGGTAAGAGCTGGGTGCAGGAAGAGGAATCCACTTCACCTTTAACTTAAACTGAGCGTTTAAATTAACTTTATAACTTAAATTAGCTTTATAACACACTCAGGGCCTTCCTGAGCGTGTGATAAACAGAACACCTGCAAATCCTCTGCCGGGGTCTGATAACACACTCACAATTCTGGCAACTACGTGCTAATGGATGCCTGGAGTTCCTTAAAGGAGCTCCCACCAAGGGAATCCCCGAGAGGAAAACACCCTCCGGAGCAAAGCCCCGGTCAGGAGGCGTTCACTGCCCCGAGGGCAGAGCCTGTGGAAGGAATGCAGTGCCAGCAATGCGGGTGTGCAGGTGCACACACATCCCTGACCTTCCCCCAGCCCCTCACCACACCCCGGGGCAGGGGCAGCCAGCAGAATTCATGCCTCAGGGGCTGCTCTTCCCTCTGCGCTCTGAGCCGCAGCATCTCCCTGTCTGCTCTTTCCTTCTCTCGCCCTTTGTCTTCCCAAACTTTCCCTTGAATTTTTTCTGTTTGCTTGAATCGCGTTCTTTTACTCAGAGCTTGGATTAAAACGTGAGAGATGCAGTTTTTTCTTTAGGCCTGGATGTTTGGTATTTCTTATCTATGGTACAGCTACACAAGTTCTGCTCCTAAGCCAACAAGGTGGAAAATGGCCCCAGAGTTCTTCCAAGGCCTTTTGAAGGCCAAGCTATACAATTATAGAATGCCAACAAATTTATTTTTACCTATAGCCCAATAATCTATTGTCCTGACCTCTACATTGCAGATTTTTCTGTCCGGTCACCAACTTGCTCAAACTTGTGAAGAAGAAGGAAGAAAGAAGCAGTACTAACCACCACCCTAATTCCTCCATCTTGTTACCTGTATATATATTACTATATCCCAAACCCTAGAATTCTGTACCTTCACCCAGTGATCTAACACACTTCTATTAATCACACCCCAACAATCTCGGTGTTATCACACAGTTTTGGAAGCCTTTTCCAGGGCCTCAGTGCAAATGCAGAGTATTTTTGAGGATCAGTGCTTGTCAACTCTGAGAGATTAAAATTCTCAGAATCCAGGGTTCCAACACCTTCATTATTCCCCTCTCAGCCCTTTGATTGCTGAGGAGTGGAAATCACCACGGGCAGAGCAGACCCTGAATTTCAATATTTGTGAAATACGGAAGGGTCTTGGGCTGGGTTTCACAGAATCACAGAATCACTGAGGTTGGAAAAGACCTCCAAGATCATCAAATCCAAGCTTTGACGGGATCCCCCCATTCCCTCTAATCCATGTCCCCAAGTGCCACATCTGCTTGTTTTTTGAGCTCTTCCAGGGATGGGGACTCCACCACTTCTCTGGACAGCCCATTCCTATGCCTGACCACGCTTTCAGTGAAGAATTTTTTCCCAATTTCCAACCTGAACCCTCCCTGGCACAGCCTGAGGCCTTTTCCAGTGTGATGCAGCAGGGAAAGAGGCGACACTTGGAAAACCAGGAGGTTGAGCTGGGCTTAGGAGTCACAGATTTCAGTGAAATTCAGGTTTTAGGTCAGGATTTAGGTTCCAGACCTCCAGGACAGCACGGTGCTCACACATCCAAGTCCCTTGCGTGGGGCAAGGCTGGGGCTTTCTACAAAGAGGGTTGGGAATGCACCTGGAAAAAACTTAATCTCCTCTGCAGGATTGTGATCCCACAGAACTCCAGGCATTTGTGCCATTTTCTTTCAGAAAACCCTTTGGACTCGTACTCAGGCCTAGGATTTAGCTGTGTTATTCCCGGGCTGAATGGAGGGAGAGGCAGAGCCCCAGCTCACACTGACCCAGCTGGGCCGGGAACCTCCCGGGGCACAGCTCTGCCACCAAAAACTCCTGGCTTTGAGAGCCAGCGCTTTGAGAGCACCTCAGAACCACCAGGAAAAGGTTATTTGGGCTATTACCTTTCATTTCTTGTGAGGGGAGGGTGCCCACAGCGGGTGGCAACACATCCTTGTGAAATGAGCAGGGTTGAGGCCTGTATTGAGAGTCAGCTCTTTATTAAAGGAATCAGCTGGGTAGGGAGCCCGACGAGGTGCGTAGCTCCCTCTGGCAACCCGGACGAGGACCATGTGTGTAGACCTGTCAGGAAACTGCAAATGTGGCAGAGATCACACTCCTTTCATCCCGGCAGCCTTAAAACTGGAGACCTACGTTTCAGCTTCTCGGGGTCCACACACTGGCCCAGTTCCCTGCAGGGTGACAGGACCAAAGAGCTCAAGTCAGGATTAGGAGCTGCATCTACCTTTTCCCCAGCCTGGAGTGTCATTTAAGTCTTTAGATTATGTGATGGCTCGTTGTCTGTGGGGTTTTTTCTTCTCAAAACAGTCCCATGGTGCTGAGGGTCTCTCTTCTTTGCACACGCCCGCCTCCTCTCGGGCACCATTTCGGGAGGCAGCGAAGACAAAAATGAAACCCGAGGGAAAAGGGAATACAATCAGGGTAATTGACAACAGTTAGGGAGATAAGGATAGGACAATCAACTGGTGATTGACTCTTTTAACATTCTAATTCGGCAGTGCAGAGGCCTACGCTGGGAACTAGTTCCCTACAGTGGGGTTGGAACTAAATGATCTTTAAGGTCCCTTCCTTGTTTCCAGTGTTTAATTCCATGTTTCTGTAATAAGGATTTGAGATCTCTCAGTGCTGGGCACTGGTGAGGCCCCTCGAGGGCTGTGTCCAG
>VYXC01005524.1:0-22086 GCA_013397175.1 Platysteira castanea | reverse complement strand
TTCAATAACCCAACAACCCCACATCATTGCAAAGCGATCAACTTCAATAACCCAACAACCCCACATCACACCACGGGCCCAAGAAAGCCAAAATCGCCCACAACAATTGCTCCTTGCCTTCAGAGCGAGTGACTTCTCCAAGAAATCACTGCAGTGAAAAGAGCTGGAGCTGTGTCTGGGAGCATCAGCTGGTGCTGAGACTCCCCCCGTGTGTTTCCAGGGAGGAGTTCCTTCCAGTGGAGAGCCCACACGGTGCTGGGCTGGGCCTTTTCAGAGATAAGTGGAGAATTAAACATCACTGCTGCATCCTAAATATCCAGGGCCCCACTCAGGGAATGTCTTGAGGAACTCTGAGATGTAAGGGGCAGCTGAGGGAGCTGGGGGGGCTCAGGAGGGGGCAGCCGGAGAGGTTTGGGCTCTGCTGGCAGGGAACAGGGACAGGAGGAGAGGGAACGGCCCCAAGCTCTGCCAGGGGAGGCTCGGGTTGGACATCAGCAGGAATTTCCTCATGGAAAGGGTGCTCAGGCCTTGGCAGGGGCTGCCCAGGGAGGTTTGCAGTGCCCATCCCTGGAGCTGCCCCAGGAACACCAGGACGTGGCACTCGGTGCCCTGGGCTGGGGACAAGGTGGGGACGGGGCACAGCTTGGCCTCGGTGAGCTTGGAGGGCTCGTCCAACCTGAATGATTCTGGGGTTCTGTGATTCTCTCCCATTTTCTGGTTCTAGGCCGATCCCACCCCAGCCTCGCCCTTCGAATCTGCAGTTTGGGAACTCCTGGGATTATTTTTGCTTTACAAATGCAAATCCGAGATCCTTTTGTGTTCCTGGGCAGGTGCTGCTGAACCCGAGACTTTTTGTGTTCTCCCACGTCCAGCAGCAACATCATCCCTGCCCTGGGAATGGCCCGGGGAAAACAGGATCTCAGGAGTCATTTCTGGCTGCACACAGCAGGTAAAAAAATGGATTTATCTCAGTAATTTCCTTTAATCCATTAATTAGTCAGACTGGCAATCAAATATTTTTCAGTATTATACAATCAAATTATTTTTCTTTTCCCAATGCTTTCCTGTGTCATAATTTCTCCAGGTTTTTGTCCATAGGCATTTAAAAAAAACCCAATGAATCAAGAATTTATTTTCTAGGTATTTGTTACCGGCAAATAATCCCTGTTGAAGGCAACTCTGCACAGTTTCACTGCAGCTGCTTTTCTGACAGAGGAGTTTAAATTAATTCTAAAATTAGCATAGGAACAATTGATCCTCAAAATCCCACTGTCAGTAAGTGGCCAGAAAATAATAATTTACATATAAAGATGTGAGAAAAGCTTCAGGGTGTTATGATGGGCTGATCCATGTGTGAATAAATGCTCCCAAAAAAAGGAGCACTTCAGGGTTTTAATCAAGGAACAGTTTACCTCTAAAGCCTTTCAGCCTTGAGCAATATTCCCACCTGTAATTCCTTTTAAGTATTTAGAAGGAAACTTGTGAAGGTTTGGTGATGAATGTCATGTTTGCAGAGATCTTGAGGGGGAAGGTTAAAGAAATAATTATATTTTGGTCAGATGTTTTTGCTAAAAAGTTGCGTGAAAATACCAAAGAGCAGCTTTTTTCCAGTCGCTGTTTGAAGTCAGGGTTGTAAATGGCAATTTCAAGGCTGCCATCAGAGTAGCAGATTATTAAAATCCTCATTGTTGTAATTAGTGTGAAATAAAGGCTGTAAAGGCTCTTAGAGAAAATATATTTATGTGTAGGAGCCATCATAATGCATCAACACTCGACATCACCACTCTCTTTCTTCTGGAAGAGCATTGTCTCACTGTTCTACTGCTTTTTATCTGTGAAAAGAAGCTTCTCAACGAGAAAATTAATGCACTTTCTGCCTGAAAACGTCAAACTTCAGTCCTAAAACTTCAGTCCTTCCAGTGCATCCTCCGAAGACATGGAAATGTGCTTTTGGGAAGCTTTAGGATAATTTTCAGGGATGTTTGGGAGAGATGAGAATCTCAAAAAGGGATTTATTTCATTATTTTCTGTGTCAAAGTGACACCCTGGGACTGAATATAATAATTTTATGGTCAAAATAACGTGGAAACCAGAGCCCCTCAGCCCACAGCTCGGTGATCCTTCACTGGAAAGGCTTTTCCCCATTTCCCAGAGGTGTGGAAATACGGATCCAGAGAGGTCCCCAGATCCATGCTGGGAATCCTTGACAGCATTTCGGGGACCTGGAGCAGAGCTGGAGGAGCCTTGAAGGTCCTTTGCCTTCTGTGAGATTTCCAAGAAATGCCCTCAGGCATCTCCTCCCCCTCACGCTGCAGGGACGTTTTCTGGGAGTCAGTCCCCAGGGATCTGTGCAGTTTTGTTGCCACATCCACGGTGCCCAGGGGGATCATAGATGGGAATTTGGGGTATTTTCTCCTCAGGAATGCTGGGGGAACTGAGATGCTCCAGCTGGAGACTTTAGGCGAGAAAGGAAACCAAAGGGATGCTCGAGTTCTTTGTGAAATTATTTATCCCTCCAAGCAAAGGGAGGGATCCACTGACAAAGGGACAGGACAATTCCCAGGCAGCCGAGCCTGCTGGCCTCTGGCTTGCTTTTCCCAGAGCTGTTCCACCTGGAATGAGTTCACCCAAGCCCAGAGGCAGAGCTCAGTAAGAAGCCAGGTAACAAAAGAGTCCTAATCCTTCTGGAGGCTCCTTTGCCATTAAATCTCTTCATAATTGGCCATGAATCAGTCACGTAACTCCCGTGGCCTCGGTTCGGTCAGCAGAGCATTGAGGAGGAGAATTCCTCAGTTTTGGGGCTGTGCCAAATCCCGGCCTGTTCCACGGATAATCCCAGCCTGTTCCATGGGCAATCCCTGTCCTGCTGCATTTATTCCCCTTCCCCTCACGAACAGCCCAGTGCTCATTTGCCCCAGCACTGAGAGTCGTGGGCTCATCCAGTTGTTTGAGGAGAAACCCAGAATCGTTTGGATTGGAAAGGAACTTAAAGCCCATCCAGTGCCACCCCTGCCATGGCAGGGACACCTTCCACTGTCCCAGGGTGCTCCCAGCCCCAGTGTCCAGCCTGGCCTTGGGCACTGCCAGGGATCCAGGGGCAGCCACAGCTGCTCTGGCCACCCTGGGCCAGGGCCTGCCCACCCTCACACCCAACAATTCCTGCCCAAGATCCCCCCCATCCCTGCCCTCTGGCACTGGGAAGCCATTCCCTGTGTCCTGTCCCTCCAGCCCTTGTCCCCAGTCCCTCTGCAGCTCTCCTGGAGCCCCTTCAGGCCCTGCAAGGGGCTGGGAGCTCTCCCTGGAGCCTTCTCTTCTCCAGGCTGGACAATCCCAATTCCCTCAGTGTTTCTCTATAGCCAGGTGCTCCATCACTCCAGTCCTTTCCGTGGCCTCCTCTGGACTCTCTCCAGCAAGTCCCCATCCCTCCTCCATTGGAGAACACAGAGCAGAGGGACAGAATCAAAGCTGTTTCGTTCCTCTCCAAAATATCCCGAACTCCATAGGAAAACTTGGATCTTCTCCCAGGAGAGAAGGGCAGCAGGTGCATTCCCTGTATCTGCATCACGGCCGTGATTATTCACGTTCGCTCCCTGTGCAATAATTCTATATTTGTGTAGGAATTTCACACTGCAGGGAGGTTTTAAATACTTCTCCTCACTGCAGAGCTGATCCCAGCACGGAATGTACTGGGAAAGGGAAGGAATGAGCACAGTCAGAGGCACAGACCCTGGGAAGCACATCCATGTGTGCACAGCCATGGCCCACAGGAGTTCCAGGAACAGTCTTTGCCTCCAGCTAAATTGGTCCTCACTGGCTCTGAACGTGCTCGGGTAAAATATCATCATTTATCTGCATTGCTGAGCTGGTGACATCAACACAGCTCGTCGTGATTTTGGATTCTTTCCCTGCTGACCTCAAGGATTTAATTGGTTGGAAAGGGCTGTGGGTTTCTTCTGTCCACCTGCATTTCCCAGCACAGCTGGGGGGTCTCTGCTGAGCTGGCCCTTGGCTGAGGCAAGAAAAGCCTCAGATAATTCATTATCAGCAGCGTGGAGATGGATTCCTTCTCATTTATTTCAAAATCTGCAGGAGCAGCTCCTTCCCTGGGGCTTCCCCATCCCTAAATCTCAGCCAGAACAAAGATGTCATGACAAGATTCACTGGAGGCTTAAAGCAAGACAAATATTTGAGTTTAGAACGTCGCCGTTTCCTGATGGGTCCTTTCCATCCCTGAAGGGCCACATGGGGCCAACACAAACTTTTCCTTGTAGAAATATTCAGTTTTGTTTGCAGAACTGATCAGTTGTTTCAGATGGCAGCGAGACTAAGAGCTGTGCAATCCGCAGATCTCCTTCAAACTAATAAAAAAATCAGTAAATCCTGTCCTTTGATTCCAGATATAAAGAACCCCACAACTTTCTTGATACTGAAAGTGGATTTAAGTTGAAGGGGAACTGCCTTCCTTGCAGGTTTTGGGTTCTACTTTTTCAGTCAGCAGGACAAACACCCAGCATCATTTCCTGGCCTCATCATGACTAATTTCAAATTAAGTACATATAAGAAGCCAAACTAAAGGGTAATACAGAAATGGGAGGTTTTATCCCCAGCTGTTTCTCAATCTTTGCTGTCTGAAACAGAAGAAATGCAGTTGGCAGCTCTCGGGGCAGAGATTTGCTTGGACTAATTTCTGTTTGAATGAGCAAAGTCTCAGAGTAATGTGATACAAGGCAGATTGATGTTCAACCAGAGAGGAACAAACATCCTTTGATGGTGCTTTTATCCCCTGGGTAAATAACACCAAGAAACTGCAGAGAGTCCTTTAAGACGTTTCCGGCTTCTTTCTTGGCTCGTTCCCACATTAGGGACACCCTGCTCCTTTGAACTCACTTATTTCAGGTACCCTTGGCCTTCTTGAAGACCTGGCTCAAGTTCAGTCACTTCTCCAGCTCTCCCAGGCCATTTCCCAGCTCTCCAGCCCCTCTTCCCCCAGCCTGGAGCTGCAGGGGGCTGGTGTGACCCAAGGGCAGGACCTGGCCCATGGCCCTGGTGAACCTCCCAAACCTGACCTCGTCAGCTGAGGGGTCCTGGCCTCTTGTAAACTGCAGAGCAGAACTGAGCTCTCCACTGTGTCTTTGTCAGGTGGGGAATAACCCTGGGATCTATCAGCCCCTCCAAGCTGGCATGTTCTGTTTCATTGGAACAGACTGGATGGATCCAGCTAATTCAGTGATGTCACAAAAGAAAGACTCCCTTTGAACTGTGCTGTTACAACTCATTAGACAAAGTGTCCTTACTTTAATTATTCCAGATGATGGCAAAAAGATTAATTTAATGTTCTACACAAAGGATGTCAAGGGTAATGATTCAATCAGGAACAAAACTGCCGGCAGGGAGAAGCCTCAGTATGAGAGATGTTTTGATATGAAATGAATAAAAAGAATTAAAGATTTAAGAATTGAAGATGGCACAATAACCCAACCTCCCCCATAAATGCTGTATTTTCCATTGAGGTTCTTCAAGTAAACAAACCTTTGCTCTCCCCATTATATTTTTCTCCAAACAAATTCACTCAGACCTTTATTTATTCCACAAAATGCTGGGAAAAAAACCCCCTTTGAACACGGAGCTGGTTGCAGGGGGTGGTGTGAAAATCAGCCTGTTCAACGGCAGCGTGTCACCCAATCTGTCCCTTGGCTCTGCGCCTGCAGGGGCTGTGCAGAGCCAGGCTCAGGGTGGTATTTACAGCTCTAATTCATCCCACCAGCTCCGTACTACAGGAATTGAGTGGAATGAAGAGTTTTTTCCAATCAAATCTGACCGTCTGTTCTCCGTGAGCGCAGGAATCACCGGGTTGGATACACTGAGGGGAACTCCCCCCCTGTGGGAATTGTCACTGCTCTCTGAGCTTCTCACTCCTGCTTAATTGGAGCAAACCCAGAGGAGGCCACCAGGATGTTCAGAGGGATGGAGCAGCTCTGCTGGGAGGAAAGGCTGGGAGAAACGGGAATGTTCAGCCTGGAGCAGAGAAGCTCTGGGGTGACCTCAGTGTGGCCTCCCAGTGCCTGAGGAGAGTGACAAAAAACATGGAGAGGAACTTGGGACAAGGGTCTGGAGTGCCAGGACAAGGGAGAATGGCTTCAAACTGACAGAGTAGGGTCAGATGGGATCTTGGGAAGGAATTGCTGGGTGTGAGGGTGGGGAGGCCCTGGCCCAGGGTGCCCAGAGCAGCTGTGGCTGCCCCTGGATCCCTGGCAGTGCCCAAGGCCAGGCTGGACATTGGGGCTGAGAGCAGCCTGGGACAGTGGGAGGTGTCCCTGCCCATGGCAGGGAGTGGAACTTGGTGGTCTTTAAGATCCCTTCCAGCTCAGGCCATTCTATGATTGTATGGTCCTAATTACTTTTAAAATCACCACTAGGATCCTAATTTTAAGTGGATGTCTTTAGTAGAGCACTAGAAGGATGTTTCGGTGTTTAGTTAGGGAGGGATTGAAGCCTCGCTGAATTAAAACACTGACATGCTCAAGGCTGGGCTTTGGCCCAGGGATGGTCACCAGGGCCGTGCTTTGCCTCGTCCCCAGCTGACCTGGACCTGCCACGGCCCCAGCTGGGCTTTGGGGAGAACGAGAGCCAAGCTCTGCTTTCACAAACTAAACACAGGGTTTGCCAGGTCCCTTGAATTTTCATAGAATCACAGAACCGTGGAAGATCCTGGGCTGGAAGGGACCTACAGGGATCATCAGTGCCACCCCTGGCCCTGCCCAGACACCCCAACAACCCCACCCTGGGCATCCCTGAGAGCGGTGGCCAAACGCTCCTGGAGCTCTGGCAGCCTCGGGGCCGGGACCATTCCCTGGGCAGCCTGGGCAGTGCCCAGCACCCTCGGCGGGAAGAACCTTTCCCTGAGCTCCATGCCAAGGCCTGACACAGCTCCAGCCGTTCCCTGGGCTCCTGTCCCTGTCCCAGAGCAGAGCTCAGCCCCTGCCCCTCCGCCTCCCCTGGGGAGGAGCTGCAGCCCCCGAGGAGCCTCCCCTCAGTCTCCTCTGCTCCGGCTGAACGAGCCCAGTGCCCTCAGCCGCTCCTCAGCCCCTTCCCCAGCTCCGTGTCCCTCCTCTGGACACTCTCCAACAGCTTTGGATCCTTCTTACATTGTGGCGACCATTTTTAGTTAAACCTGTAAAAACGGGATGTAAAATATGCCACAAATTCTCATTATAAAGCCCAGCACAGCTGAGTGAGCCTCTGTTCCTTGTTGCTTTTTTCCTTCTGGTAAATGTTTGCCCCTTTCTTTCTGAATTGCTCCAACAAAGCCCCAACACTTTGTGTTTTCCTGCTGCGTGGTGACAAGGGCTGACCTCTCCCCGCTCTCCTCCCACAAAGGCTTTTGTGTTTCCATGTTGCTAAGGAGGGAAGACCTGGGAGCTCTGTACCTTGTTGGCTTTCCCTTCTCCTCCCTCACGCCCCAAAGTGCTCTGTGTGACCTCAGTCTTTACCCCTCGGCAGCCTCCACGAGAAGAATGGATTCAATAAGGAATTTAATCTGTAGTTAAACAGAGAGACAGAAGGGAATGCTCAGAGGGAAAGGTTTTCAATGCTCTGCTGTGAAACTACAACAATACCAGGTGGAACTGAGGTGCTGTTGAATTATCCCAGTAAAGGGAGCCCAGGCTGGGGCAGTGCAGGGCAGGGACACCTCCCACTGCCCCAGGCTGCTCCCAGCCCCAGTGTCCAGCCTGGCCTTGGGCACTGCCAGGGGTCCAGGGGCAGCCACAGCTGCTCTGGGCACCCTGGGCCAGCCCCTCCCCACCCTCACAGCCAACAATTCCTGCCCAAGATCCCACCCAGCCCTGCCCTCTGGCACTGGGAAGCCATTCCCTGTGTCCTGTCCCTCCAGGCCCTTTTAAAGTCTCTCACTCGCCATCTTTCTTGCAGGCTCCCTTCAGGCACTGGAGGCCACACTGAGGTCACCCCAAAGCTTCTCTTCTCCAGGCTGAGCAATCCCAGTTCCCTCAGCCCTTCCTTACAGCAGAGCTGCTCCATCAGCAGCAAATCCAGCAGGAAAACCTCACCAAAACCATGAGGGTGCAAGCACAGAACAACCAATCCTGAAACAAACTGCTGGCTCAGCTTTAAAAATACCGGAACTTCGATTAATCTTTAATAACTGATGTTGTCTTTTACTCCCACATGTTTTGCTGCTTTGTTTTCTGAGGTTTAGGATGGCCTCTAGTGGCCCGCAGGATGTGCAAGGTGAGACCCCGTTCGGTTTGGCCGAGCAGGGCAGGCACAGGGCAGGGACATGGGGACCAAGCCGGGATGTGCCCAGGGAACAGCCCAGGCTGGCACTGAACAGCTGCAGACAGCAAATCCTTCCCATGACAAATATTAAATATTAAATATCAGGTCAACTTGGTAGGGAAAGGGGAGTGGATTTAAGGTGAAGAAGGGGGGATTTAGATGGGATAGGGGGAAGGAATTGTTGGCTGTGAGGTGCTGAAGGACTGGCACAGGGGAGCTGTGGCTGCCCCTGGATCCCTGGCAGTGCCCAAGGCCAGGCTGGACACTGGGGCTGGGAGCAGCCTGGGACAGTGGGAGGTGTTTGGTGGGGATGGCACTGGGTGACTTTAATGTCCCTTCGCACCCAAACCATTCCATGATAACCTGTGAGATGCATTTTTCTCTCTGCAAACAAACACCGAGCATTTCCCAGCTGTAATTTAATTTCTTCTCTCTGGAAAAGCTGCCTTTGCAAAATCTCTGCCTAATTAGGGCAGCAGGGACGTGATCAGGTTGAAGGTTTGTGTTTAACGGCGTCACTTGGGTATGAAATGAGATCAGTGAGCTCATTGTGGTCCCCAAAGGACACGTTTGAACATCTCCAGGCACTGCTGGGACATTCAGGTACCTGAACATCCCCTGGAGCAGGGCCAGAGGGAGTCTCAGCCCAGTGGGTTCATTGCAAGGCTGGAAATCAGGAGGAAAAGCAGCTCCTGCTGTGGAACTCATCCCAGTTCATCCCCCGGGGGTCAGAATGGAGCAGGAGAGGAGGTGATGAGCATCCCAATCTCCTCCAGAATCCCCGGGTCAGCACATTCCTGCCCCGAGTCTGTTTGAGATGGACTTTAATCACAAAATCACACAGGAATAATGTTTTTTTCATCAGCAATTTCCTTTATTTGAGGAAAGAGTGGTGTGAGGGATTGCTCCTGCAAAGCCAAATCATCTCCACGTGCTCTGGGAGAGGTTTCTGGGGGCAGGGCCCCCCTGAGTGACCGCCTGGCTCTCCTCTCACGGGCAGTTTGTGTCACCAGCACATTTCTCATGGTCAGCAATGGCAGTGCTGCTGCTGAAGACCAACTTCTCGCTCAGGATTCCTCCCATTAGCCCCATAATTTATTGACTGATTTAAAACCCAAATGCTTTCCCATTAGTGTTGCCACAACCCCATTTTTACACCCGAAATTTTCCCAAACGAAGCCTCCTGCAGGCGACGTGGGCGCTGCCGAGGGTTGGAGATGGATTCCCAACCCAAAGTGCACCCACTGCGCCCCCAGTTTGGCCCAGTAACAACAACTTCCTAACCTGAGGAGGGTTTAAGGTGTGTCAGCTGCTCAGCCAACCAACCCCAGCCTGCATTACCTGAGTGACTTCCATAACATTTGGAATTTGCTTGCAGAGGGAGCAGAGCTGTGAGGAGCTCGGAGCACTCACTTGGACAAGGAGGCTCAAGGCACCAGCATGGCTTGGAAACGTTGCTCTGGGCAGTATTTGACACCGAATATATTCATATTCCTGGCCTTTTATTCCAGCACGTGCACAACAACAGGTAGGATGGACCTGGTGGTGATTATTTCACAGAATGCTCCAGGGAAACTGTGAAATTTAAATGAAGGCGGGAGGTGAAGATTTTTTTAAAAGGGAATTATGAGTGTGTATTTATGTGGCAAATCTGTGCCTAAATATTTTGAAGCTGGGATTAACAGTGGCAGAATGCAGTCAAAAATTGCTGAAAAATATCTGTACCTGCACGTGCACACAGTGCAGAAGCAGGAAGTTGAGGCAGAAGGTAATGAAACACTTTATAACCATCGTGGGTTATTTTGGGGGTGAAAAGGGGAGAAAAAAAATCCCAAACAGTTAAGACTTGAGCATATTCCCCGTGGTGGGAGGGGAGGTTTGCTGTGTGTTTTCAAAGCTGTAAAATGGGTCAGGGAGGAGGCTGAGCAAGTGGGGACTGACACAGCCACACACACACTGGAGCCACTGGAACTGGAATTCCTTGGCTACCTCTGGGTACCCAAGGAAGGAGACCTGAATCCTTCAAATCTCTTTCAAACTGAAAAAAAAGGGGAAATTTAGGTGAGATAGTGGGAAGGAATTGTTGGCTGTGAGGGTGGGGAGGCCCCGGAATGGATTTCCCAGAGCAGCTGTGGCTGCCCCTGGATCCCTGGCAGTGCCCAAGGCCAGGCTGGACACTGGGGCTGGGAGCAGCCTGGGACAGTGGGAGGTGTCCCTGCCATGGCAGGGGTGGGATGGGATGGGATTTAAGGTCCCTTCCCACCCCAACCATTCCAGGATTCCATGAATCTTCCTGGACCAGGCAGCAGTAAGGCCCAAGTTCTTTCTAGGAAGAGTTCAGGGCAGACTTTTTAACACTTGCTGGGATTGTGCCCAAATTCCGTTCTTTGGATAAGCACAAACCCCAAACCCATTATCTGCAGCAATTTCTGTACCCCTGCCTGCAAACACCTGAAATCTGGGAGTTGAGCACAAGAAGAAATATGTGCCTGAAATTTCTTCCTACATAAACCTGTCCTGATGCTTCAGCACTCGGGGGTGCAGCTGAGTTTAGGAATACAAGAATATAAAAATTATTGTGGTGTAGGAAATAACTCCTAGAAAAAAGGTTTCATTGCATTTTTAAGGCCACAAACCCTCCAAATTTCCCTCACATAAAGTTTCTACCAATATCTGACCTCTTAAAATCCTAGAATTAGGTGACTAAAGCAACAGCCATGAGGTGGAAATTCAGAATGGAAAGAAAAAACCAAAACAAAAAGAGAAACTCTTTACGTGAGGTTATAAAACAACAACAACAAGAAAGTTTAAATCCAGACAGGTTGGATGGGGCTTGGAGCAACCTGGGATAGTGGAAGGTGTCCCTGCCCATGGCAGGGGTGGCACTGGAGGAGCTTTAGGGTCCCTTCCCACCCAATTCTTTCTATGATTCTATAAATATTTGAATTATTGCGGAGCAGCCTCTGCCTCCTGCAGGGCTGAGGAGGAGACTCAGGGGCTCTCCCTCCCCTGTGCCTCCCACTCCTCATCCTGAGGGATCCTTGGGCAAGAGGGATTCCAGTCCCTGGCTGGAACAATCCTGGCTCTGCCACACCCAGGGGCTGTGTTTGGAGCAGATGGAGCAGGAGTCCTGGTGCAGATAAAAGATGCCAAAAGAAAAAGCAGCACGCTCAAATCTCACCAAAAATTCCAAAATCACAGAGAATCCCAGAATATCCTGAGCTGGGAGGGACCCCCAGGGATCACCAGTGCCACCCCTGGCCCTGCCCAGACACCCCAACAACCCCACCCTGGGCATCCCTGAGAGCGGTGGCCAAACGCTCCTGGAGCTCTGGCAGCCTCGGGGCCGGGACCATTCCCTGGGCAGCCTGGGCAGTGCCCAGCACCCTTTGTAATTAATTAAATTAATTAAATAATTAACTTAAAAAAGGAAAAATCCTTGAAAGTCTTCTCCTCAGATTCCTAATTCTTAGTTTCTGCTGAGCTTTGAGCCCTCTCTGTTTCCCCAGCAGGTCTCAGGAGGTTGGTGCCCGGCGTGAAGAACCTGGCAGCGATCAGGGAGAAGCTGCCGGAGCCCAAACTGCCTTTGCTGGGGCTTGGGACAGCATCAGAGGGGAACTGCAGGTCCGGAACGGGCACGGGGACAGCCCTGGGTGACAGATTTGTGCCCAGCTCCCCTCTGCTTGGGCAAAGCATCGTGGATGAGTTGGCCCCACAGCTCCTCGACCCCTCACTGCTGCCTGCAGAGCCCTCGGGCCGTGGTCTGAAGCCCCCCCTGACACAGAGGGCACACACATCGCTGTCCCCCCGCCACGAGGGTGACAATGGGGACCCTCCCCAGCCTTCCCCTGTTGCAGCCCCCAGTGCTGAAGGATCCTCTCCCCTTCCAGCCCTGCACATCTCCATCGGTGCCAGAGCCCGGGGTCTGCAGCGCAGGAGGAGCAGAACCCGGGACCCCTCCTCAGCCGCCCTTTGGGCACTGAAAGGTCTGGTGGCACCTGGCACGGGGGACACGGGGCATCCTGCAGGGACCCCCTCACTCCTTGGCCCCCGGGGGCTGCCCAGACCCACGGAGTGCCAGAGGCCACCGAGCTCCAGGGACACCTCCGGGGTGGACATCCTGGCCGGGCTGCGCAGCATCGCGGCAGGTGAGGGCTTTTATGGACTCGTTAAGAGCAATCAGCTGATTCTTTTATTTTATTGAGTGTTTAAAACAGTTAATTTGGGGGCGGACCATCATCCTTCTAGTGGAAGGTGGCCCTGCCCATGGCAGGGAGAGGAATGAGATGATCTTTAAGGTTTCTTCCAACCCAACCCGTTCTGGGAATCTGTGAACGTCGTTCTCCCTCAGAAGTGTGTTCTCTCCTCTCCCAGAGTCGTCTGAAATGTGTTCGTACCCCTTAAACCAGGGAGATTTCATGAGATTTTCTGGAAACCTTTCCTCTCTGGTGCATTTTCTGTGTCTGGTTTCTCCTCAGAACCTCTCCCTGGGCTGTGGAATTGTTTCAGTTCTCCACTGCAGGCTCTGGATTCCCCCGTGCAGACCAAGGGATGTCGGGGTCACTCAGGGCATGACTTTGGGCTGCATGGCCAAAACTGGAGACTTGTCTGCATGTTTCTGCCCTTTGGCAGCCAAAGGTTTTTGTTTGAGCAGCCACTCACACGAAACATTGTCCAAATTCTCCTTTTAGCTTTCAACTTTGTGTCACGTTCTAATTTTAGGGAGTCACCTGCATCACAGGTGGGTTTGGTGTGGGGTGCCCCTGGCAGAGCAGCTGCGGAGAGGATTTCTGTTCATACAGCAGCAATAAACTGAGATGATGCCCTAATCCAGATGTAAATGAGAAAAAAATAGGGGGAATCACTTCCTTCCACAGCCCTGGGATGGTTTGGATTTCAAATGCAGTTCTCGGTTAATGCCAGCAGAAGGAAGTATTTGGTTACAAAACCAGCTGGTAAAACCTGATAAATCAATCAGAGCTTGGTGAGCGTTCACTGACACGGCACAGGTGAAGAATGGAAGGTGTCACGAATTCCTCCTCAAGCTGCTTCACTCCCTCTGAGCTTTCCTCTGCCCCAGCAGCACAAGTGCAGGAATTATCCCCGTTTCAGAGCAAGTTCTCCTAAGGAAGTTAATTCCAAAAGGCAGGTTTGAAGAGGAAATTAGAGATTAACCCACAGCTTTTCTGAAGGTGCTGCACTCCCCCGCAGCCAGTCAGGCCTTTCCCTTCACTCTCAGGTAGGGGTGAACTCAGGAGCGTGTGCAGTCCCTGGCAGGAGGTGCCAACACCAGCTCTGATAAAAGGAAACGATGCTGGGTTATGGACACGGGAGTGCAGAGCCATCGTGAAGGAACAGCTTTTGTTTGAAGGGCTCTCACGTCATCCCCTGTAGCAACCATCACAAAGGTGTTTTGGGGTGGAACCTATTGCCACGAGTCGATTTTGCCTGCAAAAATTAATTTAAGTCCTAATTTTTAACGGTATCAAGCCTCCCTCTTGGTGCAGGTGTGTGTGGAGCTTTTCCACCCAGGATTTTGAGACTCAGACTAAGATAAGCAAAGCTCACTGGGCTGTTTGTACTCAAAATTCCAAGTGAAAACCAGGAGGTTGTGCCTTTTTGCTTAACCTTCAAGACCCCCAGAACCGTACTCAAAGCTCCTTTGTTTCAATTTTATTATTTTATTTACCTCTGGTTTATTTACCTCCAAAGCTGGGATGATTCCTCTCCAAAGCTGCGATGGTTTTTCCCCTCCCCTCCAATTTATGAACGTTTTTAACGCAGGAAGATGAAGCCAAAGACAGCTCACGTCAAAGAGGCGACCCAGGCAGAAATGAGTCGTGAATCACAAATTGTTTCTCCCTTAGTAACACTTGAGGAAAGGTCAAGGATGTTCAATTTACCCAATTCTTGCACAACCAGGCAGGACGGGCGCACGTCAGTCCCTCACTTCGTGACAGGTGTGCTTGAGGTAATTTCAGCAGCTCTGGGAGGAACTTTGGAACTTTCTGTATTATCCAAGCAATGAGCAGGGTCTTTGTATCACAGAAATTTTACAGAGGAATAACGTTTATGTGAATGAACCCAGGCTTCTAAAACCTATTTAGTTCCTCAGTTAGGAAAACTGAATTTACATAATTTTGTTATTAATGTGTATGCCAGGGTTTGCCTGTTCTTTACCTGTGAAAAGGGTGTTTTTATTATAAATTATCTCCAGCATTTACAAAAAACCCCTTGGATATTCAAAGCAGAACTGTCCCCTAAAAGTTATACAAATATAGAATACATTTTCAATCCAATCAAACTAAACATTTAATTAATACTCATAAAAACCTCCAGCTGAGTGAATTAGAATTGGTTTCCAGAGAATTTCAGGCCATCCAGACCAACATTTACTTTTCTTCCAGCATCTGTTGGAAAACTGTCCCTCTAAACTTAGAGCTGAGCTGGTGGTGAAGCCTCTCCATCAGGGTTAAAAAGGTTTTGGGCCTTTCCTGAGCACAGGGTTTGGTGAGAATTAAACAAAAAGTGATGGAAAATGCAAACAAGAATTTATTTCTTTTTCCTGGGCTCACCTTGAACAAGAAATGTTGGGTTTGGAAGAGGTGTGAGAGGAAAGGGGAGCAGGATTCTGGGAAGAGAACAGGGACAGGACCTCAGGGCTGAAGGAACCCAAACCCAAAGAGAGACTGTTCACCTGTAGATTGATCCTGGTAAAGAATTAAAAGGATAAAGCATCAAACTCAATGGTGATGGCTCCAAAAAGTTGGAAACCTTTTAAATTCTCCCCTAGGCTCAGGCATGTGGCAGCTCTTCCTTAACTTCATCCGCTCCCCCATGGATCTGCAAGAGCAGCACGTGGATTTGCTGGATTTTGCCCTTTTATCCGTGGGTTTACCCCCGGGCACTCCCTCAGAGAAATTCCCCTGAACCCTTTGTCGGTTCTCCAGGGGAAAATCCCGGGGGCTGCCTGAGCCTGTGCCAGCTGTGCGCTGGCAGTTCTGGCCGTGGATGTGCCCTGGATGTGCCCTGGATGTGTCCTGATCCCCAGGAATGCTGCTGGGAAGGAAGGATGAGCCCGACGGGCTCTTCCTGTCCATCACCCCGGGCTCCTGCTGCTCACAGCGACCCACAGGGAGCATCAGGAAATGTTTGCTCCTCATTCAGACCCGATTGTGCGACCGAAATGTAAACTCCAGGCCCGGCCAAGCGCCTGCCTCCGTGTCCACCCTCAACTTAAATATCTGCGAGATGAATGTGTGATTGTGGCCTTCAGGGCTGTACACCTGTCCCCATTCCTGCTCATTTCACGCTCAGATTCACTCCCGCTGACCTTTTCAGGCAGAGAGTTTCTTATTTACCTTCCCTAGAGGGAAAGTGCCAGGTTCTAATGTGACAATCCTGGGGCTGTCAGGTACAGGTGTGGCCCCAGCTCCAGCGAGGGCTGGCGTTATGCAAGGGGCTGGAGTTTAAGAGCCTTTCCCCCTTGACCATCGCACTCATCTTGTCCCCTCCCGTGTCAGGGGCACTCCTGTGCTGCCCAGAGCTGCACTTCCCGAAGGGAATTTGGGAGAATTTCTGATCTTGTCAGAAAATTCTAATCTTGTAAGAAAAAAAAAAAAAAAAGGATGGATTGGACGATAAATTTATCCCGATCGAAGATGAAGGTTTGGTGGGTTATCGTTGTGTTGTGCTGCTCTTCTGGTGAGTTGAATTTCTTTAATGATTTAATTTAAAAATGAGCTAATTTACTTTTTTATTAGAAAAACTCTGTATATTTTTGTACAATTGAACAGATTTTGCAAATTAAATGATGACCACTAAAATGAAAAACAGGTTTTATTCCCATCCAATCGCTTCAAGCAATATTGATGATTAAATCCATCCAGAATTTGTGACACGAGTGAAAAACCCCAAATCACTTTGCAGTGATGGGCTGATCCTGCTCATGGCCTTGCCAATTTTTAGCACTTTCACTCACCAGTTAAAAGAAGAAAACAGCAGAGAGGACAACATTTATTTTTCAGATTTATTGAATATAAATAGAGAGGGAATTGCCAAAGCTGAGCTGATCGAATTTCATGTAGCAAGAGCCAAAATATAAGTTGCAACGTTTGTTTTTAGCACGCAAAGTTAATTTCGTTTTCTGAAAAACGATGAATGAGATGTTAATATTTACTTTATGAACGGCTCATCTACATTCCTCAGTTGAGTTTTGAAATCATAAAAAGAGGGGGGAGGGAATCCAAATCATAGCTGTTAATAGAAAATAATCAAGCTAAGAATATTTTGAGAATTTTACATATTTTCCAGTTGTGTATTTTTTACCCATGAAAAAGTGGGTAAAAATTACATTTTCAATGGCAGTGAAATGAAAGAGGGTCTGGAGTGCTCCAGTCTCTGAAATTACATTTCTCATAACATGAAAATTAGCTTTGGAAATATCTCTGAATTTAAAATCTAGAAGGCATTTAATCATCTAAAATTTCAATTTTTTTTTAAATCAAGCTGGAATTACTTGGTTTCTATATGGAAAAGCAGTTTTGTGGTAGTGGTTACTCAAAGGTTTATAAATTTCATTTTATGGAATAAACAGGACACTTAGGACTTGAAGTCCCAGTGACTTAGAGAACTCTCCAATAGTTAATTAATTAATTAATTCAAATTACTAGAGACATTTTAAATGCATTGGTGCCAACATATAAAATGTCTTTGTTCACAAAACCAGCAGCTTAATTGAAATTAGTTTTAAGTTAAAGGCAATTAAGGCTGTTTTAATTCTGAATTAGAGGGGAAGCACTGGAGCTAAACATTGCTTTAAATTATATGGGCTCAAAAACACATGGAGTTTTAAATATTAATAAACCTATATTAATTACAATTAATTTACCCTGTCTTGGTAAGATTTAGGCTGGTTTTGTCGGAGCTGGCGAATAGAAATCTGCACGAGGATTCCTGCCCAGAGCCAGATTTTTAGTGCAGGTGGAGGTGAAAATCTTCCCCTTTCCCCACTGCACTGCAGCAGAAATCCAGCTGGGATTTGGAGCCCGGAAACTCCTGGCAGGAGTTCCTGGCTGGGAGCAGGAGATCCCTGGTGTGTTGTAGTGAGGGAACTTTGACATCTTGGTCAATTCTCTGTGGATTCATCAAATGTTCCTTTAGAAGGACAAGGGTCGTGTCCCTAGTTCTAGAGTCTGCAATTCCACCTGGATATTTTAAATATTTATTTCTTGAATATGTATCCAATTCCTGTTAGAAAGGTGTGATTCCGGGGTGCTTCCCAGAGGAGTTTGGGATACAGGAGGGTGGGATACGGAGAGCTGAGCTCTGTGCATCACCACATCCCTCTGCCAGGGGAGTGTTTGCTCCCCTCTTTCAGCATTCTGAAAAATCCCTCATGACCTACAGACCTGATCAGTCTATAAGGCATGGCCAGGAATGGCTTAAAACCTCCAGGCTGTACAGAAAAAAGGAGGAATTGAACCACTGTCTAGATGTTGATATAGAAAATAATATATATGTTAATATAGAAAAAAAAATATATATAAATGCACCAAGGTACAAGGATTCCAGTATTACATGTTTTAGGAAAAACCCTACTTATTCCTGACATTTCTAGAGATCTGTATCCTCCTTCTAATAAGAAATATATATCTTTTTAGNAATTCCATCCCAGTATCCCACCCAACCCTGCCCCGGGCAGTGGGAAGCCATTCCCTCTGTCCTGTCTCTCCGATGCATTTATGTGCATCCTTAATTCTAAGGCAGTGTTCAATATCGTGGCCATTAATGTGAATAAAAACGACAAGGACAGGTCTGTGAGTAGAAACAAAGCTTGAGGAGCTGCTACCAGTTTACTCATTGCCTCACTGGCTGCCCCTTCCTTTCACTGGCTCTCCTCTGACCTTCCGTTCTGTTCTAACTTTCATATTACCACGCCTGTTATTTGTAATACCCTGCTGTTTTCTGAGCCCTCTAATGCACAAAATACCAGAGCATCACTTGACTGAGTCTGGAATCCAGAAAGACAACAGAGATTTAGGAATGGGGAAGAGCCAGGGCATTATTTCTGTATATAACAGACAGAGCTGGGCCTTGCTCTGGGCTGGGTCACAGGTGACAGGTCCTGCTGAGGGGCACAGCTCAGAGCTTTGCTCTGCACGGCGCTCAGGTGGCCGCACGGCCCCTGACAGTGCAGGTGGCTCACTGTGTCCGGGGAGACACAATAAAGAGGCTCTTACACCTGCCAGGTTCANTGGAGCAACCTGGGATAGTGGTTCTAAGTGGGATAGAACAAGATCCCACTTGATAGTGGGATGGAACGAGATGGGCTTTAAGGCAGGGAGGGACCAAACTACGGCCAAAANTCAAAGTTGTCTTATCACAAAAGGAATGAAAAACAGAAAATACCGTTAAGTAAACATCGGCTACTATTTACATAAAGCTGTGTGAGAAGAATCTGACTCCAAGGTTAAAACAGAAGGCTTACAGAAATCCAGGGCAACAGCTCACGGCCAGGTGGCTCAAGGTGGCTGCACAGCAAACAAGAAAGATGGAGAGAGAGAGAGAGAAAGACTATTTCCAAGGGCCTGGAGTGCCAGGACAAGGGGGAACGGTTTCAGAGTGGTAGAGATGTGATATTAGGGAAAAATTCTGAGGGTAGGGAGACCCCGGCTCAGGTTGCCCGGAGCAGCTGTGGCTGCCCCATCCCATGGCCTGGAAGTGTCTAAGGCCAGGTTGGAAGGGGTTTGGAGCAACCTGGGATAGTGGTTCTAAGTGGGATAGAACAAGATCCCACTTGATAGTGGGATGGAACGAGATGGGCTTTAAGGCAGGGAGGGACCAAACTACGGCCAAAATATGATTCCATGATTCCATGAAGTTGTTTGCGAGGGTGCTGGGATGTGATAGCGATTCCTTACATTGGAAGGAGCTCGCTCTGAGTCCCTCTCTCCCTTTCCCCATCCTTCCTCTCCTAAATGGAACACCTGAGGCAGGGCGCCAGCCCCGCTCATTTCCTGGGGGGTGTCAAGCCCCAGCATTACTAACGAGCCTGGAATGCTTTACCAGAAGAGAATCTCCTGAGCTGACACAACCAACCTGACAGGGGAGAGACCGGGGTGTGACTCCTGTGACGGATTATTAATAGAATGAGCCCCTCCTTAGAACCACGCCATGGAGATGGTTTGGAACATTTGCGTGCACCTCAGGGGAACAGGGGAATTTAACTGGGGTGACAAACCCACGGCTATTGTGTTGTCGTCACTGAAATAGCCATGGATGAATAGCAGATTTTTTAGGTGTTGCCAATTCAGAAAGCTTGAAAAAAACAGAGAGTATGAATATGTAATGCTTACATAAAAAGCAGCTGGAAAAATGTTGGGCTTGTTCTGAGCATTTTTCTTGACCTCTGTATTCACCCATTTAGGTATCTACTACTGCTTACTGGGAATTACAGACATGACTGGTGTCCCTCAGTGAAATACGTTCAAATCCTGAAACAGCTCAGTGTTCTCGAGAAGCTGTTCCAAAAAACTCTGAACAGTCTTTGACCCTCTTTTCCATGGAAAATTGGGGACATCAAAAAGATGGGACTGGGTGGGAACGCGATTTCTCACTGGAAAGGAAGGGGTTTGGGGAGTTCTCTGCTAACCAGCTTTACTGCAAAAAGCAGAAGAATCTGAAAGCTAATTACTGAAAAATCAGACCATATAAAATAATAAAGTGTTAAGAAGTAAGAAAAGGAATAAATTGGTACAGCCTGATTCAATTTCCTTTTTGACAAAAGGTTTCAGCCAAAGGGAAACCCTCAGCTGGACTAAGAATTTCATCAGAGAATAAATTTTAACAGTGATTGGCGTAACACTTTCCTGAAAGCAGAAATTATCCAGGGTGGAGGGAAATCCTCATAGATGGCTGTTACTGTTCTTCTCCGAGTTTGGATGAAAAAACTTGGCTTAAAAAAATCCGTAACAATTAATGCCTAGCAGTAAGTGAGATTACATTTTAAATGCCATCAGATCTCCACCTTAGGGACAGTTTCTCCTAAATCCTTTGAAAGATTATCCATGGAATGATAAAAGTTAGGAATCTTGCAAATATTTTGGAAGACAGGATTAGAATTTAAATGACTTGGAAAAGAAAAAAGAATGGCTCTTCCAGACTGCAGTGGAGGAATTTGGGACACCTTGTGCATGCGAACGCACATGTTCCTCTGCAAAGAACATTCTGGGTTTACTGTTCTTCTCCAAAGATCTCAGAGAACCTCCAGCTGGACATGTCTATTGATTAGAGCGCATGAAGGAACAGATAAAGTGCAAGAGGTTTTGTGATAACACCGTTGTTGAAGGGGTAAAGGTCCAGTGATCACTCAGCCGCTTGGACTGAGCCCAGAGGAGGCCACAAGATGAGCAGAGTAACAGAGCAGCTCTCAGGTGGAGCCAGGCTGAGACAACTGGGATTGTCCAGCCTGGAGAAGAGAAGGCTCCTGGAAAACCTCAGAGCTCCTCCCAGTGCCTAAAGGGGATCCAAGAGAGCTGAGAGGGGCTGGGGACAAGGGCTTGGAGGGAGAGCACAAGGGGGAATGGCTTCAGGCTTAAAGAGTGTTGATTTAGGATAGGTATTGGGAAGGAATTGTTCCCTGTGAGGGTGATGGCCCAGGGTGCCCAGAGCAGCTGTGGCTGCCCCTGGATCCCTGGCAGTGCCCAAGGCCAGGCTGGACACTGGGGCTTGGAGCAACCTGGGATGGTGGAAGGTGTCCCTGCCCATGGCAGAGGGGAACAAAAGGATTTTCTGGATCCCTTCCAACACAAAACCATTCTGTGACTTTGTGCTAACATTATATGATACAGTTCTTGATCAGCAAATGATTTTTCAGTATCTTCACTCCTTAATATTTAATGAGATGTAAATATAGGGACATATTTCCAAAAAAACCTGGAGAGAAGAGATCTCCAAAGTGTGACTTAGTGAAAAAAGAAAAATGGCAGCGAAAGAATATTTAAATAAAAAGTGGATAAGCAGGGAATTAGTTTGAATAATACAGAGAATTAAGAAGAGCAGAGGTTTTCAAAAACTATCTAAAAAATCAATTTCTATTACAGGAAATTCAAATGGCCAAGACAGTCCTTGGAAAACACAGACACCTGAAGTAACAAACTCAAAACCTGACATGGAAACAACACCACCACCTAAAACTCCTGGGAATGACAAAACATCCACAAATAATATGATATCCAGGACAGCAGAAAGGTCGAGCCCGGCTGATGGTACAACTGTGGTTCCAGGAATTTCCACTCAGGTAGAAAAGTCGGAGCATGAGAACAAAACCACGACCCTCTCCACAAGAGAACAAACCCCACGCCCAGTTCCAGAAAGAACAACTGCAGATGCTTCCAGCCCTGCTGGAACATCCACAGCTGGTAAGGTAAAAAGTGAAGAAATAGCAAAAACACACGCAACCACGACGGTCCGGGCACAGACATTGTCCTCTGTGCCGGGGACAAGCACGGTTTCTGCCACCACCTCCTCTACTCCTGTAACGCTGCCTCTGGGGACAACGACCACAACTGTCACCACAACTCCACCAACCACTGCTCCGCTGGAGACAAGCTCCACTGCTCCTGTTCCAGAAACCACAACAATGGAGCCCAGTACTGTGCACATGTCCATGATGACAGAATCCTCAATTCCAAGTGCAAAGTCAAAATACAGCCCTGAGACTACAGCTCCAGCTTCTACTAATACAGCAGGGATGAATTCACTTGACAAAACCTCCACAATCCTCTCAAC
>VYXC01005520.1:25981-38251 GCA_013397175.1 Platysteira castanea | reverse complement strand
GCTGTCACCGGTGCCCGGCGGGGTGGCCCTGCCCGCGGCCGCGGTGCCACACCCGCCCCTCCTGTCCCCGCCAGGTACCTGGTGATGGCCGGGACGCCCGAGAAGATCCTGGAGCACCTGCTGGAGTTCATGAGGCTCGATGCCACCGTCTACGACCCCGTGGGTAGGTGCGGGTGACCCCCTGCGCCAGGGACCGTCCCAGAGCCACCCGGAGATGGGGCTGGGGACAGGCGGGGGGAGCGGCACCGGGTGGGGCTCCCCGTTCCCGGTGTCCAACCCCAAATCCTGCTCCTCCCGACCTGGAATCGCTAAAAATCCCTAAACCTGGGGCCGGGAGAGGGCGGGGCGGGGAGCGGCGGCTCTCCCGCGCCTCTCGGTCTCCCTCTGCCTTCGGAGCGGAGAACCCCGGGCGCGCCGGGAGCCAGGAGATGTCCCCAGCGGGTCACAGATCCCAGCCTGTCACCGGCGCTGCCTCGGGGACGGCTCCTGCCGATCCCCGGGCTCCCCGATCCATCCAGCCCCTCCCGCGGGGTTTGGGGACAAAATCTGCCCGCCACGAGCGGGGTCCCCGCGGTGGGGACAGCCCGGGCCAGTCCCGGGAGGGGCACGGGGCATCCTTGGCTGCGGTCACCGTGTCCCCAGCGCTCCGGGGACGGGAGTGACGCGGCGCTGGTCTCTCGCAGACACGCTGCTGGGGGATTTCCTGCTCACCTACACCGTGTTCATGCCGACCTCGCAGCTCTGCCGGGCGCTGCTGCACCAGTATCCTTCTGCTGCGGGAACTGGGGGGACTGGGCTCCATCCCGCGCTGGGGACACGCTCAGCGCGCTGCTTGTCACCTCAGGGGGAGCCCCGAATCCCCTTTTAGGGCTCTTGGGTGCATCCCCATCTCCCGGCGTGACATCCCTGGGGGTCCCTGCCCCTCCCCACGTTTTACTGGTGCCCTTGACTGGTCCCAGTTTCCGCGCCGAGCCGCTGGAGGGCTCGGAGCAGGACAAGGCCACCTATTCCCTGCGGAAGCGGCGGAAAATCCTGCGGCTCGTCAGCCAGTGGGTGCTGCTCTACGGGCGGCTGCTGCAGGGCGACCGCAGCACCACGGCGCTGCTGCAGGTACGGGCAGGGTGGCACGGGGACACCGCGGGGACCCGCGGGGACCACCCCGCGCTCACCCCCGGGCCCCCTGTCCCCCCAGAACCTGGCGGACCTGGCGAGCCGCGACCCCCGGCTGGGCGGGCTGGGCCAGGAGCAGGGCCAGGAGCGGCGGCGGCCCCGAGCGTGAGTCCCCCGGTGTCCTCCGGTGTCCCCCGGTGCCACCGCGGGTGCCCGTGTCCCTCGCCCCGCCTGCCCGAGGGGCTGCGTTTCCCTGGGAAGGAGCTTTTGGGGCATCTCTGGGGCCACCTTGTCCCCGCTGTGGGGATCCCCGGCCGTGTGGAGGGTGTCACACGCAGGGGGGCTCGGAGGTGGCCGGAATCCCGGGAGTGGCCGGTCCCGGTTCTGTCCCCAGCGGGAACGGCGGCTCCATCCTCCCGCTTCCCCTCCCGCAGGCTGGAGAACGGCGAGGGCAGCGTGTCCCCCCAGGCCAAGGTAGGGACATCCCCGAGGGGTGACGGGGCAGGATCTGCGTCCCCCCAGCCCTTTGGGGACACGCCGGAGGAGGGGCGGTGGCTGCGGCCGCATCCTCCCCTCGGTCCCACCTTGCCCAGGCTCGGAGCTCGGGAATGTGGCTCGGGAGCCCCGAGGAGGCGATCCTGGACAGCACCTGCGCCCTGAGAGCCCAGGACAAAGGTACTGCCCCCGCGGTGGGGACCGTCCCACCCGGCGTGGGGACACTGAGGTCCCTTTTGTCCCCCCCCAGTGCCCTACGAGATCTTCAGGGCCGACCACTCGTGCCTGGTGTCGGTGCTGCCCGTGAACGCCTCGGTGCGGGACGTCCTGCGGGCCCTGGCGCCGCGGCTGGGCCGGGACCGGGAGCACGTCCTGGTCAAGGTGAACTCGGCCGGAGGTGAGGGGGCTCCCCCGGGGTGGCTTTGTCCCCGTGGCCAGCCGGGATCTGTCCCCTCCTCCATCCCGGCGCGCCGTTCCCTCCCCGCAGACAGAGCGGTGCTGCCGCCGGACGCCGTGGGGGTGTTCACGGCCCTGGGGCTCAACGAGAGGCTCTTTGTGGTCAGCAGGGACGAACTGGGCAGCCTGGTGAGTGCGGGGTGGGGGTCGGGGGTGGGCAGCACCGGGCAGACCCCCCCAGAGGGGTTGGGGTTGTGGTGCCTCGGTTTGGGGTGTCCGTCCCTCCCGGGGTCCGCTGAGGGCAGGAGGGGTCAGGGGTCCTCTCCCGTGTGCAGACCCCCCACCCCGAGCAGCTGGGCCCCCACGCCGGCTCCTCGGACACCCTGGACCTGATCAGCTCCAAGGACCTGGCCAGCCACCTCACCGACTACGACTGGAACCTCTTCAAGAGCATCCACCAGGTCTGGCCCGCGCCGGGACCGCAGCCGGGGGAAGGGGAGGGCTCGGGACGCCCCTCACCTGCCGGGGGTCCGCAGGTGGAAATGATTCACTACATCGTGGGGCCGCACAAGTTCCACGAGGTCAGCACGGCCAACCTGGCGCGGGTGATGCGGCGCTTCAACGAGCTGCAGTTCTGGGTGGCCACCGAGCTGTGCCTGTGCCCCGAGCTCGGGCGGCGAGCGCAGCTCCTCCGCAAGTTCATCAAGCTGGCAGCACAGTGAGTCCCTGTCCCTGTTCCCGTCCCCGTCCCCATCCCCATCCCTGACCCGGCCCCGTTCCCGCCTGCAGCCTCAAGGAGCAGAAGAACCTGAATTCCTTCTTCGCGGTGATGTTTGGTGTGAGCAACACGGCCGTGACTCGCCTGGCCAAAACGTGGGAGGTGAGTGCGGGGGGACAGCGGGAGGTGCCAGGGGAGGGACAGCCGGGGGTCTCCCGGGTGGCACAGGCGGGTGCCAGCCCCGTGATCCCGTCCCTGCGCAGAGGTTGCCCCACAAGATCCGGAAGCTGCACTCGGCCCTGGAGCGGATGCTGGTGAGCGCAGCCACTCCCGTCCCTGTCCCCCTCCTCGTCCCGTGTCCCCTTTCCTGTCCCGTGTCCCCCTCCCCGCCCCNNNNGGCGGGATTTGCCCCTGAAGCAAGGGAGGGGTGGTGCCGCTGTCCCCCCTGTCCCCCCCGTGTCCCTGCCCGCCCCGCTCCGTCCCCAGGACCCGTCGTGGAACCACCGCGTCTATCGCCTGGCCGTGGCCAAGATGAGCCCCCCCATCATCCCCTTTGTGCCCCTCCTGCTCAAAGGTGGGTGTCCGGCGCTGGGCTGGGCCGCTGGGGACCCTCTGGGTGTGTCCCCAGGGAGCGGGGAGCCCGCTCTGACCCCTAACCCCCCCCAGACATGACCTTCATCCACGAGGGCAATCGCACCCTGGCCGAGAACCTCATCAACTTCGAGAAGATGGTGAGTGAAGGGGGGGGTGGCTCCCCGGGGACCCCTCCCTGAGGGCCCTGCTGTGCCCCCATCCCCCGGGATGCAGAGCTGGGGCACTGGGGCAGCCCCCCGGCAGCCAGGGGGGTCCCGGGGTGGTCACAGCCGTGGCAGGGACAGAGATTTTGGGGATCCGGATGGGGCCAGGTGGCAGTAGGTGACCCCTGTGCCTGGCCCGCAGCACATGATGGCCAAGACCGTGCGAGTCCTGCAGCGCTGCCGGGGCCACGCTCACGGTGAGTGCTCCCGGGAGCTGGGGAGGGGGCCGGGAGCGTCCCCTGGGGTCGGGGCTGAGCCCCCCCCTCTCTCTGTCCCCACCCAGCTCCGCTGTCCCCGCTGCGGAACCGCTCCCCGCACCGGCCCGAGGACGCCAAGGCCGTCAGGATCTCCACGTGTACGTCTGGACTTCCTCAATCTGACCCCTACCCCAGCCCTGGGCGACCCCCAACCCTCGGCGGGGGTCCCTGAGCTGGGGGAGAGGGGATGGAGATGGAGGGATCAGCGGAGGGGGATCCGTGAGCCGGTCCCGGGGTGGTGTGGAGGGTTGGAGGTGATGGAGGGCGGCGCAGGGGGATCCATGGGATGACCCTGCGGGGATGGAGAGGGTCACCAGGCTGTGCCGGGGGCACGCAGGGGTCCCCAGCCGTGACCTCATCCCTCCCCGCAGGCTCGGAGCAGTCCCTGAGCGTGCGGAACCCCGTCTCCACCTGGGCCTACCTGCAGCACCTGAGGGCCATCGACAGCCAGAAGGAGCTGCTGCGGCTCTCCCGGGACCTGGAGCCCTGAGGGTCGGGGGGCTGGAGCGGGGACGGGGGCCCGGAGCGGGGATGGGAGCCCGGAGCGGGGATGGGAGCCCGGAACGGGGATGGGAGCCCGGAGCGGTGATTCGGGGCCGGAGCAGGGATGGGGGCCCGGCTGCCGGCGGCGGGGCAGCCCCTGGCTCTGCTCCCGGTGGCCCCGGGCTGTGCTGGAGCCGGCCCCGAGCTCGGCTGTGCAGCGGGTCCGGCCCTGAGGGGCAGCCGGGGCCCCGGAGAGCTCCGGGCAGAGCAATAGAGGTATTTTTGTACTCACGGCTGCGCTCCCCGTTCTTCTCCGAGCCTGGGCTCTCCCCCTGCACCCACCTGGGGGGAACAGGAGCCGCGGTGCCCCCGATGTGACCTGGGGGACGGCCCCAGAGCAGCCCCAGCGGAGGTGACACAGCGCTGTCACCAGGAGGGGGCAGGTCAGGAAATGACTGAGGGGTGAGGGAGAAGCCAAACCCGGCCCGTGTTGCACCAAACGCCGCTCCCGTGCCAGCTGACACCGCCCGGGGCACAGCGGGGACCGCTCCCTGCTCCGGGACGGGTCCTGGGCATCGCCCCGACTCCTCGGGAGCTGTTTGGGGTCGGTTCTCAGCTGCCCAGGTGGGGGCACAGGGGGTGATCCTCTCCTCGGGAGGATCGGGGCCGTGTCCCGGCAGAGCCTGGGGCTGGTTCCGGGAGCCCCCAGATGCTGACCCTGCCTGGAATTGCACCAGGCCAAGCCAGAGGGACCTGGACCACCAGGACCAGCCGGTACTGACCACCCCCGGGCTGGCGAGGGGGTGGAGAAGCGTCTGGAGCAAATCCTGTGGACTTTGGGCAAGGTTTGGGATGAGGTTTCCCCCAGGAAAACACGCCAGGGAGTGAGGAGGGGGAGGCAAAGGCCTGGAGGAGCCCATGGGGGACCCTCAGCGCTGCTGGTCCTGCGTTATTTCCCTGCAAAGAGAAAAAGGGCGATGCCTGCAGGCAGCCCCGGGCCCGATGGATGAGTTGGGACCAGCCCGAGCCAGGGACCAGGCTGGGAAGAGCCCGGGGGGGTTCTGAGGGAGAGCTGGGCTTCCCCAGCACCCCCCAGCAGCAGAGCGGGCTGGGCACTGGTCCCACTCCAGTCCAGTCACCCCAGGACTGGGCAGCACTGGGAAAGGCTCCAGGACTGGGAACATCTTCCATCAGGATTAACTGGGCTGAGCCTGGGTGGGGAAGGGGCTGTGACCCCCCCAGGCCCCGCCTGAGCCCCCCAGGGCTGTGGAGGGTCCCCGGAGCAGCTCTGGGCTCATCCCGGGAGTGGGACCGCGCTGGGATAACCCCAAAACCTCACAGCAGGACTGTGGGGGTGTTTTGGGTTTTCCTGGTGCTGCTGGAGGACCCGGAGGCTCCAACGAGGCCGATCCGGGCCGGGGGGGGGTCACGGCCTCCGGAGCTGAGTTAGGAGAGCTCATTACCCCCAATTAATGCTGCTCCCAGTTCACACCAGTTGCCCGGAGCGCGAGGCCCAGTGAGGGACCCGGGTGTGCCCCCACTGCCCAGTTCAGCCCCGCTTGGACCCGCGGGGCTGGGGGTCCGCAAAGCCCCCCCGGGCCGCTCCCCCCGCAGCCTCGGCCGCCCCCGGGGGTCAGGCACGGGAGCTGTGGAGCAACCCCGGGATTCTGGATTTACCAGCCCTCCTCCCACTGCGGGCAGCCTGTAATTAACCGCGCGCTTAATGAGTTTTGGGGAAGTTCGGGTGCAGCTCTCCCGTGGAGCCCTCGCTGCCTTCTCGCTGCTCCCGCCCCCCCCGCGCTCCCGCGGGACCCACAAATAGCAGGGAGCGCCGGCGAGCACCGGCATTCCCGACCCGCTCCCGGGACTCCCATCCCGCCTCCCGAGGGACGATGGAGCCCTGGATCCTCCTGCTCGCGGCAGGAATCGCCCTGGGCTGCGTGTCCGGCCGTGAGTAACCAGCGGGGGCTCCGGGGCTGCGGCATCCCTGGGGATGGGCTGGGAGCGCTGCCCTAAACCAGGGGCTGAGCCCTGCTGGGACAAGCGCGTCCTGCTGGGGATGGACCCAGCCGGGCTCCACGGGGGAAAAGGAGGGGAGTTTTCCATGCTGGAAACTCAGCCCGGGGTGAGGGTGGATTATCCAACCTGCCTGGTCTTCAGCCTGGCCCACCAGTTGGTTCCTGGTGTGTCCGGCCCTGCTTCGGTCCTGCAGAGCGCAAGGAACCCTCCTGTGGCTCCTCCTTTCCGTTTATCCGTGGAAAAACACCGCTGGGGATTTTCCAACCCCAATCCCGTACCCACCTTCCCCCCGCGGCCGCTGGGGCTGCTCAGGTGGAAAACGCAGCAGGGAAGGGGCTGTTCACCCTTCCCGAGCCCGTGGTGCCCAGGAGAGGCTCGGGGGGCCGGGGCAGAGAAGCTCTGGCTTTAAGGAGGAGCTCGGGGCCACCGGGATTTGGCTCCTGGGATCCCACGGGGACGAGGAGGTGCCGGCACTGCCGAGTTCTTGCACAAAGCGTGAGCTGTGATCCGCTGGCGAGGACGGGATTTCGTCACCCCCGACGCTGCCAGGAGCACGTATCTGATGTCCCGTGAGCGGATGAGTCCCCTTGGGATGAAAGATGAGGAGTTTTGCAAGGCCAGCGCCCAGGAGAAGCTCCAAAGCAGCGTCGTTTTGGGAGCGGGAGTTTCACAAGGGCTCCGTGCGAGTCCCGAGTTGTTCCAGGAGGAAAACCTGGGGTGAAGGTGGCTGCGAAGCTCGGCTGGCTCGTGGTCAGCCCCGGCCACCTGATGGACCTGTCTGGTGCACCTGCAACCACTTCACTTCTCCTCGTGTGGGCAGTGGGAGATCTTCCCTGATTATCCCACAGACAGTCTGGGTCTGGAGACCAGGAACTGTGGATTTGGGAAGCTCAGGCTGTCCACAGCTCTGTTCCAGGTTAATTTGTCCTTCAAATGGTCCCCTTTGGAGGCCGGGTTGGGTTTTGTTCCGTGTTTTCCTGGAGGAACGAGGTCCTGAGTCAGGCCAGGGGCTCGGGGACGCGGCTCTGGCTGAGCTGTGACTCATCCCCATGCCCGAAACCGAACTGGGAGCACTGGGAGAGCTCCGTCACCTCCTCACTGCTGGGAAGATGGAGCTGGGCAGGGAATAACCCTCCTTCCCTCAGCCAAAACACCTTTTTGGCAGAAGTGAGAACGAGTTTGGGAGAGGAGGGAAGAGTCTGGTCGCTGAGAAAGGGAAATATTTGTGTGCTTCATGCAGCCAGAGGAGACCTTGGGGCAGGACCAGCCAAAAAAACTCCTCTGGCTGGACCAGCCAAATACCCCCGGGGGGGCTGCGGCATTCCCAGCTCTCCCCGCAGCCCCAAAAGCTCCCAAAAACTCCAGCAGCCCCTCCAGTCACCCCATCAGGGGCAGCCAAGAGCCTGGCAGCGATTTAGGGTCGATTTAGGGATTTTGGGTCACGTCTGAGTGAGGAGAAGGAGCCGTTCCCCTGCTCTGAGATCCCTCGGCACCCTCGTGGGATTCGGGATTTGGGATTGGGGATGATGCTGAGCCCGCCCCTCCGAGGGCTCCGCAGCGCTCCCGGCCCCGCTGAGTCAGCGCGGGGTCGGGGCCCTGCTGTGACACGCTCGGGCTGCTGTGACACCCCCGGGCAGCACGGGACCGGCACCGGCACCGGCTCGGCGCTGACGGGGGTGTGTGGGCAGCTCCCGCCTTGCACAATCCCGCCGGGATTGCTGCTGGAAAAGGCGCCCTGGATGAGTGATCCCGGGTGATTTATCCCAGCGCCGCTCTGGGATGCGTCCTGGGAATGGGGGAAGGGGGGACTCGGCTGCTGGGTCTGGACTGGGCAGACTGGGGGGGTCTGAGCGTCGCCAGCATCGCTGACCACCCGATCCATCCTTCCCTGGAAGTTGTCCCGGTTCTCGTGGACGCCGGGAGAACCTCGAGAGCCCCTCTGCTGAACCCCTCCCGTTTGAAGGGGATTTGCAGGGACTGGAAGCCAAGAGGGAAAACCAAGCCCAGGACACCCCCAGGAGCTGGGGCTGGGGGGTCTGGGGAAGCCAAGGGGTCCCTCAGCACCTGCAGGGCCCGGGTGACCTCACCGAGCACAAATAATTGGGGTGAAGTGACAAAGGGAACAAACAACGCAGGCACCGAGGGAAGGCGGCGGTGTCGGGGAGTTTGATGTCGCCCTCACGGCCTGGATGTCGCTGTCATCGCTTGGATGTCACCCTCACGGCCTGGATGTCGCTGTCATCACCTGGATGTCCCGGGACGGGCTGTGCCGCAGCAGGGTTTGCCCCGGGGCCACGTTTCACCCGCCGGAGCGCGAGTTGGGCAATCCCGCGGTGCCTCAGATGCCGGGAGATTGCGGCTCCGCCAGGGAAAGCAACGCCCTCTCCTCCAGGGATCCCTTTGCCTGCTGGGACGCGGCTGCTGGCACGGCCGGGGACAGGGCCACCCTGCTGGGACAGGGCCACCCTCCTGGCACAGGGCCACCCTCCTGCTGAGGTGGCTTTTTGGCTCCTTCTGTCCCGTTCCTCCCGTCAGGGGCTGACGAGGAGCAGGGAGCTCCTTCCTCGGGGCTGTCCCAGGACAATCCCAACCCCCTGGTGACCTCCAGCTCCTCCTTGCTCCGTGACAAGTGTCCCTTGTCCCCTTCAAAGCCTCATTGCTGCTGTTTTTAGCTTTGCTTTGCCGCCCTGCGTCACGCAGCAGGTGCTCAACAACTCCTTTGTCACAAACAGCTCGGGAAGGGGTTTTCCCAGTTTTCCCAGTTTTCCCAGCAGGAGGAAGGACGGCCAGGATGCAAAGGAAGGTGCCTGGAATGCGGCAGCTCCTCCGGCGGGGCCCGGGGCACTCAGGCTCATCCCGGGGTGAATCACAGGGAGCAGCTCCAGAGGGGCACCCACGAGGTGTCCCCTGGTGTCACCCCGGGGTGGTGACATCCACGGCCCAAGAGGAGTGACCCCGGTGACAAAGATCCCGGGTGGCCCCCGGGCTGCGGGAGAACCCCGGAGATGTCCTGGGAGGGGACGGAGGGAGGGATGGGGGTGCTCCAGGTGAGGGGGTGGCCACCCTCAGCCCCTCCTGAGGGCCACCCTTTGTTTGTGTCCCCCAAGACCTGTACACGGCCCCCGACTCGTGCGAGGGACGCTGCGGGGAGCCCTTCAGCGAGGAGGACGAGTGTCACTGTCACACGGGCTGCGAGAGAGACCACAACTGCTGCGAGGACCACGAGAGGCACTGCGGGCCCGGTGAGCACCCGGGGACAGGGATTTGGGGTGTCCCTTCCCCCTGCTGAGGGTGCCAGGGGTTGGTCCCGAGCCTCTGCGGGGACCCCAGGGTGTCCCCATCCCCCTGAGCCCCTTTTCCTGTCGGTTCCGCAGGTGGGGAAGAGGCCGAGGATGGAGCTCGAAGCCGCGGTGAGTCAGGAGGGACAAAACCTCCCCCAAATGCCTCGGAGTGTCCCCTCCCCGTTCCTCGGGGTGTCACCCCCTTGCCTGCAGTGCTGTCCCCTCCCCGGAGCCGGGGGACGCGGGCACAGGAAGCTGGGGGCAGGGACCAGCTGGGTTTGCATTCCCTGCCCACCTAAAACGTGGGAAATGGGGAGGGGATGATCCCAGGGGATGTGGGAGATGGGGGTTGATGCTTCCCCTGTCCCCACGGCCACCTCCTGTCCCCAGGGCTTGGGGTCGGTGAGGGTCAGGACCCTCCCTGCACCCCTTAACCCTCCGTGTCCTGGGATCCCCCACGTCCTGATGGGGACATCCTCACTTTTCCATGGATCCCGCTGGATCCCCCTCACTTTTCCATGGATCCCGCTGGATCCCCCTCACTTTTCCACGGATCCCCGAGCTGTCCCCAGCCCCTGCTTGTCCCCGCAGATGGATTCTCCAGCAGCCGCGATTCCATCACGGACCAGGAGCTGCTGGAGCTCTCGGAGCAGCTTTACGGGGTGGATCACAACAAAGCCCGGCCGAGCGACATCGCCATCAACCCCCAGCACCGCGCCGGCCCCGACGAGACTGGGGACAAACAGGACCGGTCCCCGCAGCCGTGAGTGGCCCCGTGAGAGGCACCCGGAGCCGGGCTGGCTGGGGAAGGCAGCTGCAATTCCCTGCTCTCCCCCAGGCTCTACAAATACGTGAACGAGGAGCTCTTCTCCAAGCCCACCTACGCCAGCTTCATTAAGCTGTTGGATAATTACCAAAGGGCCACGGGCAGGGAGGAGGAGGTGACGGCCGAGGAGCTGCGGGAGCAGGACCGTTTCCTCGAGGAGGTGATGAAAACGGAGCTCATGAAGAAACTGTTCACCTTCCTGCAGGGAAAAAGTGAGTTTGGAGCAGGGCAGGGCTGGGGAATGCGGGAATACTGAATGGAATCGAGCAGGGAGAATTCCCGAGGGACAGGAGTGGGGAAGGGATGGGGAGAACTCCAGCTCTGCCTCTCCCGGTGCTCCCACCTTTCCCTGCAGACCGCTACGGCTCCGAGCAGGAGTTCGTGCAGGATTTGAGGGAGATGTGGTTCGGCCTCTACTCCCGAGGGGACGGAGAGCGGGATTCCAGCGGCTTCGAGCACGTGTTCTCAGGTACAGCCCTCCCCGGGGCTGGGCTGTGCTCAGTGCCCGGCCGGGGGCTTATCCCGAGATCCCGTCTGTGTTTAGGGGAGGTGAAAAAGGGAAAAGTGTCTGGATTTCACAACTGGATCCGCTTCTACCTCCTGGAAAAGCAGGGGGTTGTCAACTACTTCAGCCACAACTTTGACGGGCCGGTGAGAGCTCCCAGAGGGTCCGGGGCACCCCAAATCCCATCCCACGGCATCAGGGATGCTCCCCCTGCCCCATCCTCGCCATTCCTCTGCATGTCCCGGGGTGGAGCGGGGTGGGAAGGGCCAGGACAGACAGTGCCAGGGGCAAGAGGGGCTCCCAAGCCATGAGGGAGAGATTTGAGGCTGGGGGGCTCTGCTGGGACCCCTCAGCCCAGCTGGGAGCTGCTCTGGATCCTCCCTGGAGGGGCTGTGAGGATTCCTGGATGGGCTGGGTGTGGATTCCCAGCCCTGCTGCCCCCAGAGCCGAGCGGGGCCGGGGGTGTGACCCCAAACCCCCCTCCCTCCCCAGTGGGACACGTACCCCGACGTGCTGGGGCTCCAGTTCAGCTGGGACGGCTTCTACAAAGAGGTGGGGTCAGCCTTCATCGGCTGCAGCCCCGAGTTCGAGTTCGGCCTCTACTCCCTCTGCTTCCTCGCACGGCCGGGCCGGGCGTGAGTACTGACCCCCCCCGTGTCCATCTGTCCGTCCTGAGTCCGGCCCTGGGGCCAGCACGGCCTCCCTGAGCCCCATCAGAGCTGGGGTTTGGCCTGAGTTTGGGGCATCAGGGGTGGGGAGGGATGGGGATGGGATGGGATGGGATGGGATGGGATGGGATGGGATGGGATGGGATGGCATGGCATGGCATNGGACAGGGACAGGGAAGGGGATGGGGTTGGACCAACATCGTTTGGTGACACCAAGAGCATCCTGGAGATGGGATGGTGGGATGAGGGGCTCAGGGGTGGAGCATGGTTGGGTGTGGGGACACCGAAAGCCCCCCGGAGCCATCCCAGTGGGGCTCGGGGACGAAGCAGGGTGATGACAGGCCGTGTCCCCACAGATGTCACCTGAGCCTGGGCGGGCACCACCTCAGCGTCCAGACCTACCCCTGGACCAAGTCCACCTACGGCGGCGGCAGGAGATTCATCGCCACGGCCTACGTGATGTCACCGTGAGGAGGGGACAGGCGAGGGGCGAGCACCGCCCGCTCTGGGGCCACCCCCGCGCTGCTCGGGGCCGCTCCGGCCGCGCTGCGGGCCCGGGCTGGGGGCCCGGAGGGGCCTGGGAGGGGCGGCGGGGGCCGAGCCCTGCGAGGAGGGGTCGAGGGGACACCCCCAGCCCCCACCGCGTGTGGCGGGCCCGGTCTCGGCAGAAGAGCGGCGGGAAGGGAAGGATTTGGCACGGAAAGGAGGATCGTGA
>VYXC01005518.1:113907-125212 GCA_013397175.1 Platysteira castanea | reverse complement strand
GACGGGGTAGCCATTCAAATCATTTTAATGAGCTCCGTGGCTGCTGTGAGGCACCAGTAACTATGGCAACTTCATTGAGAGGTGCCTGCGGTGGCTGCCAGGATTTGTGTTTCGGGAGCTGATTGGAGCAGACCGGCAAAGGTGGGAGTCCTGTGGGAATTTGGGCTGCTTGGCACGGGGAGGTTCATGTAGAGCGGGGGCAGGGGGGACTCTGGGGGCAGAGGTCCGAGGCAGACACGTCCCCTTTGGCCTGGGGACACGCTGGGACAGTGCCAGGACACCCCACGGCCGGCAGAGCCTCCCACTGCTGGCCCAGGGTGGCCTTGGCCAAACTGGTCCTGAACCCAGCGAAGAGCTCGGCCCTTCTGACACCAGGGAAGGCGAGTGGTCACTCCAGGCTGGTGGTGGAGCTTTGCTGGGCTGGGAGCAGGGTCCAGCCCACGCTCCCGTGCTGCTCAGCCTCTGCCACCCCAGCCCTGCAGCTCTCCTCACAGCCGGGGCACTCCCAAGGCACTCCCAGAATGAGAGGGTTCGTGTTGGCTTCGTGCTGACCCCAGGGAGAGCCAGAGCAGGAGGATTTCCCCAGGAAATCCCGGCCATCCCACTCTGGGCTGGATTACACAGGGTAGAAATAATTCTTGAATTTCAGTGCTGCTGGAAACGCTAAAAGCTCTGCCCAGCTGCCAAAAACCTCTGCAGCCCCCTCGTTTACACAGGTGAGATAAACAGGGCACGGGCACGGGCGGCATCACTGCACCCCGGCCAGACTGGGGACACCCCCACATGGTTTTGCCTGGATCCAGCTGGAATCCCCCTGGAATCCTCCCCAGAGCTGCTCTGGGGAGCCTTGGATCCCAGGGCTGGAGCCCCTCTGGAGCCAGGCTGGGAGAGCTGGGGGGGCTCACCTGGAGAGGAGAAGGCTCCAGGGAGAGCTCCGAGCCCCTGGCAGGGCCTGAAGGGGCTCCAGGAGAGCTGGAGAGGGGCTGGGGACAAGGCCTGGAGGGACAGGACCCAGGGAATGGCTTCCAATTGGGAAAGGGGAGATTTGGGTGGGATCTTGGGCAGGAATTGTTGGCTGGGAGGGTGGGGAGGGGCTGGGCTGGAATTGCCAGAGCAGCTGTGGCTGCCCCTGGATCCCTGGCAGTGCCCAAGGCCAGGCTGGACACTGGGGCTGGGAGCAGCCTGNAAAGGGGAGATTTGGGTGGGATCTTGGGCAGGAATTGTTGGCTGGGAGGGTGGGGAGGGGCTGGGCTGGAATTGCCAGAGCAGCTGTGGCTGCCCCTGGATCCCTGGCAGTGCCCAAGGCCAGGCTGGACACTGGGGCTGGGAGCAGCCTGGGACAGTGGGAGCTGTCCCTGCCAGGGCAGGGGTGGCACTGGGTGGGATTTAAGGTCCCTCCCAACCCAAACCAGGCTGAAACTCCATAATTCTCTAAAAATCAGAGTTTTCCTATAAACTCCACTTTTACTCCCCCATCACCTTCCCACTGGGAGTGGAGGTGGTGAAGTTATTCCAGACTCATTTGTGTATCTTGGAGCAAGGTCTGGTCCCAGCTGAATCCCCCTGCGAGGTGAGGGATTTTTTTCACGGCACCTCCTGGATTGCAGCAGCAATAAATCCATATTTAAAGGCAGGGCAGCTGACTCCTGGTTTTAGGGGAAATGGGAACGAACAGAGAGCACAGGCTGGGTGGGAAGGTGGGAATTTCAAGGGTCACAGGTTGCAGCAGAGAAACCCCCCCGGGGCCACCCCACCTTGAAGTCTACTCAGCCTCAGACTTGGAGAAGTAAGCAGAAAGAGAAATGTTCTCAACTTATCTCTGAATCTGAAAAAGGAAAGTTTCCCACTCAGGCTGGTGCTGTTCTGGTTTTGTCTCCCTGCCCGGTGCAATTAGTCCAGCAGGATCACAGTTACTGGGAATGCAGCACAGCAGACACACAGAGACAAGAAGTCAGAGTAATTTTTGGATGAACTGTGGTTTTTTCCCACTGAAAAATGCTGATTTTTCCAAAACTGACACTCCTTTTAAGAGGAGGTCGGTTTTGATTAATTTATCGAGTCAGAAAAAAAATTTGGAATGGGTTCTGAATTTGTCAAAATGAAGTGTTTTGACATTCTCAAAGGAGAAAAAAACCGATTTATTTTCCAGTTCAGATGACCTCTTGTTTTGAAATTTAAGGTAATTATAATTAAACATTTCAGAGAGATGAATACTTTGAAATCAGCCTTGGGAGGGAGGCTCAGCTCCCGAACGTCTGGAAGATGCTGATTTTCCAGGACAGGCTGTGGTGGAATCCTTTGAGGCACCAGCAATCTCCCCACCTCGGCTCAGGGTGTCACACGGGGACACAGCTGGAGCCACCACTCCGAAGCTTCTCCTCCTCCCAGCTTCCAGCAGATGGACCAGAGGGGCTGTACCTGGGTGTCTGCAGCTCCCATGGCACGTTTGGGACGTAGAAATCCCCAAAAATGGCTTTTCGGGGATCCTGCTGAGAGAGGTGGTCAATAACTAACTCATGGAAGCACAGTTAACTATTAGGAGACAGCAAATGTTAATTCTAACAGCAAATGTTAATTACAAAACCTAAAAAGCCGGGCTCACTCTAATCTTGTCAAGATAGAGGGGACAAGGATCATCTCAGAAGCTGCTGAATCATTCCTCAAAGAACTACCCATGCCCCAGGGAGAAAGGTGAAGAGTGCACTGTGATGAAGACTGCCAGCCTTCATCAAAAGAGCCCCGAGGAAGAAGAGGAGCCTTCCTCAGTGCGACCACCAGAGTGCACAGCGCACGCGTGGCACGCATGCTAATGATATGAATGACTTCCGAGAAATAATTTGTATAACCACGCCTGTCCCAAAGAATGTGATGAATATTCATAATTTAACCCTTAATGGTGTGTTGTAAGGAGCACCGGGGTGTGTGTTTGGAGGAGCGATCTCCCACACACCCGGCGCCAAATAAAGCAAATCCCCCCTGCTCTGACTCTGTCTCTGAAGGGTCTCCTGGCATGGTTTTGGGGTGATTCACTGCCAGGCCCATCCTGAGCAGAGCCTGCTCAGCAGAAGGGAAGGAGACCCCTCTCCATCACAGTGTGCGGCTGCACCCCGAGAGCCAAAGGGGGTTCCTAGTCCAGGGGTGTGCAGAGGTGAAGCTTCAGCACAGGAGATCACACAAAAAAAGTTATTTCAAGCTCAAAATCCCAAAATATTGTCATAGAATCCCAGGAGGTTTGGATGGTACAGGACCTTAAAGCCCATCTGGGGCTCCCACTGTCCCAGGCTGCTCCAAGCCCCGTCCAGCGTGGCCTTGGACACTTCCAGGGATCCAGGCACAGCCAGTGCTGGGCACCAGGGTGCCCCTGGACCTGTTGGGTGTGAGCTGTGCCTGTGCTGCTGACTCTCAGATCCCACGGGGAGGGGCCGGGGCACAGAGGGACAAGCACAGCCCTGTGCCGGCAAGGACACAATAAAGGAAACTCTCACACCTGCCAGGTTCAGCAGAAAAGAGGAAAAAGAGAGACTTTATTTACATTTATCATACTTTATAGGGTTCTGAACTCCACAAGGGATTGGAGGACATGTCACTTCCTCCTCAATCCTGCTGGAGAAAAAGGATGCTCATCAAACTTTCTCTTATCACAAAAGGAATGAAAAACAGAAAAGACAGTTAAATAAACATTGGCCATTATTTACATGAAAGTGTGTGAAAATTCTCTGACTCCAAGGCTAAAACAGAAGGCTTAGCAAAAACCAGGACAAGCACAGCCCCACTCCCCTCCTGTCCGGGCCAGTGGGGAGGATCTGAGTGCAAAGGTGTGGGAAGTGTCCGGATCTGAGCCCTTCACCTGACAGCTTCAGCTGCTCCCCTTGGGGCTGCACAGATCAAGGTCTCCCTCCTCAGTGCCCAGCTCCAGCTGACGGCCAAGGAGCCAGGAGCCCTCCCAGGGTTGGGAATGTCTCTGATGCCTTAGGTTTTAATTTCTATATTTTTCAAATCCTGTAATGCCCAGTGTGTAACTCTAAAGTTTCTTGTAGCTCGTGAGCTGCTCTCTCAGGCCAGACAGACACAACAAAGCTGCTCTGAGCTGTTCAAGGACACTCGGGCTGTCCTAGGCCCAAAGGTGTAAACTGGGGCCACGAAAGAGGTGGAGAAATTGAAGAGAGCTGAAGTTTTAATTGGTGAATTTATGCTGATATGCAAATGGACCAAGCCTATGAAAGTGTAAAGAACTCGTGACTCGTTGTCCATCTTGGGGTGCATTTTATGGAAGCAGCCTCTGGCTCCCCAGGGTGTGCCTTGAAGGCCTTCAAATAAATCCCTGCCTTTATTCCCTTACTCCTGTCTGGTCTCTGTTTCTAGGTCTCTGTTTCTGGGAGAAGGCATCATCTCTGTGCAGCAGCTCCGTGCCCAGCCTGGCCTGGCTGTGCCAGCAGAGGATGTTCCACGCTCTGCTCCTGGCCTGGAGCAGCAGGATTTGTGGGAGATGCCAACTTCCCTGCTCCCTTCCAGCCCGGAGAGCTCACACAGCCCCTGGGCTCTGCAATCTCCAGCCACAAAGCTCTCCTCCAAACTGTGTTTCTCCTCACTGGGAGTGATTCTGTTTTCCTGGAAGGGTTTGACCCTCTGGCTGTGGCAGTGCTCCCTCTCTGAGCAGGGGGCTTGGCAGGGTGACAGCCAGAGCTGGGAACAATCCCTGCGAGCAGCTCTGGAGGCTCCTGGCTTGCAGCAGGGTCAGATGGGCAGAGCAGCTCTCCTGGGCACAGGAGGAGGTGTTTCACCCCAAAAGGAACCACACAGGCACAGGAGGAGGTGTTTCACCCCAAAGAGAATGCACACAGGGCACAGCAGGAGATGTTTCACCCCAAAAGGAACCACACAGGGCACAGGAGGAGGTGTTTCACCCCAAAAGGAACCACACAGGCACAGGAGGAGGTGTTTCACCCCAACAGGAGGAGATGTTTCACCCCCAAACAAACCATACAGGCACAGGAGGAGATGTTTCACCCCAAAAGGAACCACACAGGCACAGGAGGAGGTATTTCACCCCCAAACAAGCCACACAGGCACAGGAGGAGGTGTTTCCCACCCAAACAAAACAAACAGGCACAGGAGGAGGTGTGGTGCAGATATTCTGCCTCTCCAGCCCGGGACAGACCCCAGCCAGGATGGAGAATGTGACACCAAATCACATCTGGATTTCTGCAGCATCAGAGCCGTGGGACCAGCCAAGGGTCAGGGGTTTGGAAGCTGTCTCAGGTCTGGGAAGGCTCCGTTTGCCTGGAAGTGGGTGGGTGCTGAGCTGGGAGAGTCACTGCTTGGCTGCAGAGCTGTACCCAGCACCTTCTCACTCCTGTCCCCCTCCAGCCCCTGAAATCCTGGGAATGCTGCAGCACTTCCGACAGCAAAACCATCCCGGTCACTGCAGGGCCCTGAGCAGGGGAGAACTCCCCCTTCTCCTGGTTTTATGGGTGAGGGGCCCTGGGGAGCTCGAAGGGAGGGGTTCCTGTCTTGGGGTGATTTTTGGGTGATACTTTATTCCCTAATGATTTGCTTTATGCCCAGAAATGGCTGCTGTAGCTTTAGGAGGGACACGGGGGTGGGGATGTCTGGGGTGGCCACCTAAAAACAGAGGCTAGACAAGAATAAGGGAATAAAGGTGGGTGTTTATTTGAGGGGCCCTCAAAGGTGCACCCTGGGCAGCCAAAGGTGACACCCAGGATGGACCCCGGGTCACGGGTTCCTCACACTTTTATAAGTTTGGGCCATTTGCATATCAGGGTTAATTCTCCAATTAAAGCTTCAGTTAATGATGTCATTTCCCCCAGCTTCCCCCCCTTGTAAGATTTTGGGTTCCTATTTTGGGCCCAGGACAGTCTGGGTGTCCTTGGAGAGCAAACCTGGCGAGGTTTGTTGTGTGTCCCCAGCAGGAGAGAGCAGCAGCTCCCGGGGCACACGGAGCTGCAGAGTTACACACCAGGCACGGCAGGGTTTGAAAACATCAAAGATAAAACCCAAGGGGAGCGTTGGGCTCCTGCACAAGGGTTCAAACCCTCTGTCTCCGCGTGCTCTGGGTGGCACAGACCGGGATGTTACACTGCTCCTTTTGTGGGATCAGTGTTTGCCAGTGATGCCTTGGGTTTTATCTTTGATGTTTTCAAACCCTGCCGTGCCTGGTGTGTAACTCTGCAGCTCCGTGTGCCCCGGGAGCTGCTGCTCTCTCCTGCTGGGCACACACAACAAACCTCGCCAGGTTTGCTCTCCAAGGACACCCAGACTGTCCCAGGCCCCAAAATGGGAACCCAAAATCTTAGAAGGGGGGGAAGCTGGGGGAAATGACATCATTAACTGAAGCTTTAATTGGAGAATTAACCCTGATATGCAAATGGCCCAAACTTATAAAAGTGTGAGGAACCCGTGACCCGGGGTCCATCCTGGGTGTCACCTTTGGCTGCCCAGGGTGCACCTTTGAGGGCCCCTCTAATAAACACCCACCTTTATTCCCTTATTGCTGTCGAGCCTCTGGTTTTTAGGTGGCCACCCCAGGCATCACTAGCTTGAAGTAAGGAGGTTTTTTCCCTTCCTCTAGCCTGGAATTCCCCTAGCCTGTACCAGGAATCCTCTCCTCAGCTTGTTGTTGTTGTTTTTCCTTGAACTCTTTCAGCTCTGGGGTATTTTTTGTGGTCTGTGGGGAGCTGGCAGGGGGCCGCCCTGAACCTGAGACCTTGGAAAAGCTGAACCACCACGAGAAAGGACTTTAGAACCCACCACTTGGGTGGATTTGGAACCCAGAACTTCCCCTGCTGTTGTTGCCTTCTCCTGGTCTTCAAACTAAGAGCCAAACATGGTTAAGGGAAAAGGGGTTTTTACTTTGGTATTTATTTAAGGATCTTTAGATGCATCATTTCATCCAGGTGGAATGCACCAAAATGCACATGCATGGTAGATCTCATATACAATTTATAGGCCTTGCAAATTAGCATATTTATCAAAGATTCCCCAATGAGAGGCTTGAATGAGTCCCCCATCCCAAGGAATTCTCCCCCGAATGGGCCTGTCTTAGCTTACAGGATGTGGTCTAGGGAAGACCTTGGTTTCTCGGGATAGCGTGGGCCTTTCTGGCCTCCAGGATGTTTGGTTTCCTGGCTTAATGGAATATTAGGTCTATGCTAAGTTATCAAACTTAAGGAATTACAAGCATGCGTGCTAAAAGCACCGGGGATACATAAAAGCTATATAAAAGGGTATATAAAAAGTATATAAAAGAAAAGGCAAAAAATCATCATGGCATCACTGTGAGGAGGAGACCAAGGCCAGAAAGGTTCCCATCTCTGCTGCCCGAGCAGCTGTGTGAGCTCCTCTTCCTCCCCTTCCCTGGGACAAAGAGAGGCAGCCGCCCTCTTTGCCTCCCAGCCACGCGGCCTGGTGGGAGGTGGGGGTTAAGGTTTTGAAATTTCAATATCCAGCATTTATTCGATCCTTCTCAGTGCCCTGCGGGCACCTGTCCTAGGTTACAGTATAAGATATAACCAAAAGTGTGTGTTCTGTTATCATCTCCACAGGCTGTTACAACAGGTGGGGCTGTGCTCGTTGTCCCCCACCACGACTCACCCCTGATAACTCCCTCCAGAGCTATCTCTGCCTCGTGGGCAATCAAGGAGCCACCACGACTGTCCTGGGTTGAAGTGTATTCTGTTACCATCTTTGTGAGCTTTTGGAACCAGGTGGAGCAGTGTTTTCCCTGCTGCCTTCTCCCTCTGTACTATCTCCTGTTAATGGGCCATCAATGCCTCACCCCATGACTCAGAGATAACTCCCCTTGGACTACCTCCTGTTAATGGCCCATCANACAGCACAGCAGCCTTTTCCACTGGATTCCCAGGGGAGGAACAGCACAGCAGCCTTTTCCACTGGATTCCCAGGGGACAAGAGCTGCACAACCACCACTGGACTTTCTGAGGAGGACCAGAGCTTTCTACAGGATCCCCACTCCAAGAGAACTGCAGCTCTCACCTGCCCGGACTGCTACCACCACCCTGCCTGGCAGGTGCCAGGTCAGACCCTGACTGTGTCAGGTTAAACCAGAGTTTCTCTATTATTGCTTTGTTATATATATATATATTAGTAAAAGAACTGTTATTCCTATTCCTCATATCTTTGCCTGAAAGCCCCTTAATTTCAAAACTTTAATAATTCAGAGGGAAGGGGTTTACATTCTCCATTCCAAGGGAGGCTCCTGCCTTCCTCAGCAAACACCTGTCTTTCAAACCACAACAGCACCCTTTGGGGTTTTTTCTTTGTTAATAAATAGTTTGGAGATTTTTTCACTTTCACTCACTGGGATTAATTTCTCTCATTGGCAAACAGGGTTATTGAAGCCCTTCTCTTTAGAGGAAACACTCATTCCAGGGCGTTTTCTCCTAAAATTTGTCTCTAAACCTAAGCAGTTCCCAAGGGTGCTGGCAGCAGTGGCACAGCTGGAGACCAGACAGATGTTGCTACTCTTAGGATTAGGATTAGGTGTAATTTGCTCAGAGCAGTGAAGTTACCCTTACACCCAAAAGCTGTTGCTGTGTCACTTCTGCTGTTCCCTGGAAAACAGAATAGATCTCCCCAACAACATTAGAGGGAGTATAAAAACAAACCTTTACTTGGAAGCTTTCAGGTACACAATATGGCAAAAATCACACATAATATGGTAATTCTACAATTTTTATAAGGTTAGTCAATTAGGGTGTCTATCATTTATGGTCCAGTTAAAAGGTTAGTTGGCTAAGTAATAATTTTTGGGGTCCTGCCCCACTGGAAGCAGTCCAGAGGCCTCTTTTGTCCCACTTTTGTTATGTCTGAACCAGATTCTGGTTGGAAAACAGAACATCCTTGTAGCTGGTTCTCTTCTTGGAATAAGACTCAACAACATTTTAGGAATGTGTTTATAAGGTCAGCTTATTGTTCCTAAATGTAGGGAAGGAAGACAGGAAAAGTGCTAGAAGCTACAGCCACGCATTGGCAACCTACAGAGCTACACAGGTATGGAAAGTATCAAAAGATAAAAATCCTCGGCATCACTGTAATTCCCTGGCTTCTGGGTATTCCTCTGTGTTTATGGGAGCAGAACAAAGCCACGGATGGTCCAAGCTGCTGGCACCTGCCTGAATTCCTTCTCCTGACCGTGTCCCATGGAGGGACACAGAGCACAGCCCAGAGGCTGCAGCCCTCCAGGGACCCTTCCCTTCTGGAAGAGCCTGAGTTGGACCCGACCACTCCAGAGCGCCAGGAATGAAGAGGAAATGAAAGGAAGATGTCTCTCTTTGTCTCCCAGACTGGCCAAATGAAAACTGGGGTGTGAGAAGCTGTGAAAGACAGAGTTTGTGGCCATTCATTCTGGCCAGGGGTCCTGGGCACAGGAAATGTGTGATGAACCAGAAAGATAAAACCATACAAAGTGCAGGAAGTTCGGAGCTGAGCCTTTCCCAGTGGGTGAGACGGACCCAGCAAATCTTACCTGCCACAACATCCCCAGAGACCCAGCCCTGACGCCCCCATAGGCAATAAAACACTGCCTGGTACCAAGAAATCAGAAACTCTCAGTGTCCTTGGGACATCTCAGCCACCAAAACCCTGAAACAGCAGCAACCCCGACTTGTGCAGATGCTGAGGTACCCCAGAGCAGAGAGAGGCTTTCAGCAGTGGCACAGCTCTTAAAGCAGAGGAGAAAACCCATATTCAACCAATTTATAGGTTTTGAAGAGAGAGAACCAGTTTCAGATGGAGCCCTGACCTCTCAAAGAGCAGAAGGACAGAAGAGGGGTTGCAGCAGTCCCTGTGGTTCCCAAAGCCATCCTTTCAAGGGGGAAGGCTTTCAGAGTGACAGACAGAAGGTTTAGGTTGGATTTAGGAAAAAAATCTTGGCTGGGAAAGAATCTTCCCTCTCACCTGGGCAAAGCTGGGGCACAGTGCAGTTGTCCCTTGCTTGGTCCCCCAGTCTGTCCTTGCCTGTGGCAAAACCCACGTGCCCAGCCTGTGCTGGCTGCACCAATTTGTACCAACAAAGCCAAATCCTCAGTCCTGAACCCCAGATCTCTGAGCAGCTCCTGCCGTGAATTCACAGGCATTTCCCTAAAACTGGTTTAGAGATTTAATTCTTGGTGTTCTGAGCCCGTCTTGGGGTTGGCACCAGACTGGGAGGAGTTTGTACCACCCTGCATCTTCCCTGATGGGAAAAATCTGCTTTAAGGAATCCCTAAGTCATCCCAAACCCTCCCTGTGCACCTGGGCATGGCCCCCAGGCGTGCAGCCCAAGCCTAGCCATGTGCTGAGCCAGGACAAAGCTGATTGTCCCTGATGTGCTGCCAGGCAGGGGCAGGAGGAGGACCTGAAGGTGCTGGAGCAGGTTCAGAGGAGGCCCTGGAGCTGCTCCAGGGTGGAGCCCCTCTGGAGCCGGGGTGGGAGAGCTGGGGGGCTCACCTGGAGAGGAAAAGGCTCCAGGGAGAGCTCCCAGCCCCTGGCAGGGCCTGAAGGGGCTCCAGGAGAGCTGGAGAGGGGCTGGGGACAAGGCCTGGAGGGACAGGACCCAGGGAATGGCTTCCAATTGGGAAAGGGGAGATTTGGGTGGGATGTTGGGCAGGAATTGTTGGCTGGGAGGGTGGGGAGGGGCTGGGCTGGAATTGCCAGAGCAGCTGTGGCTGCCCCTGGATCCCTGGCAGTGCCCAAGGCCAGGCTGGACACTGGGGCTGGGAGCAGCCTGGGACAGTGGGAGCTGTGCCTGGGGATGGCAGGGGTGGGATGGGATGAGCTTTGAGGTCCCTTCCCACCCAAACCATCCCAGTGCCTGTAGGACACCCAGATGTGACAGCTGGATGCTGCTGTGACCCTCCTGTACCCCTGAAGTTCCGAGGCCAGAGGGGACCCCGGCAGCTCTGCGGGGTCCCCGTGCAGGGAGCTGGGCTCACGTGGGGCTGCTCCCTCTGCCTTCCCCTGCAGCAGCTCCAGGCAGGGATCCCTGCGGGTCCTGGGAGCAGACAGCGGGAGCAGGAGGGCTGTAATTACAGAGATAACTCACACCGTGTCACCCAACAATGAGACATGAAAATGCTACATAAACCCGTCTATCTGCTGCTCTCGATTTATCTTTCTGCCTCTCTATTTATTTCTTCCTCCATCCTCCCGCCCGGGACGGAGCAGGAGCTGGAAATGCCAGCTGCTGGAAATGCAATTTGTTTTGATTCAACAGCGTCTCCCAAAATATCTCTGTGACCTCTCCAATTTCTTTTCTTTTTGCCATGAATTATGATAGTGATGATTT
>VYXC01005518.1:73311-98912 GCA_013397175.1 Platysteira castanea | reverse complement strand
CTTTCCCCACGGGCAGCCCCCACCGAGGATCCCCCAGCCCATCCCAGGCCGGGCAGGGCAGAGGACAAGGCTGGATGTGCCCTTCCCCACGGGCAGCCCCCACCGAGGCTCCCCCAGCCCAGCCCCGGCACAGCGGGACGCGCTGATCGAAGCCCGGTGGATCGAGGAAGATCAAAGCTCGCCTTTTATCTCAGCCTCCCTTCTGCCTTCTTCCACAGCTGGAGGGCGTGTGTTCCCCTCCTTTGTAGCTGCTCCATCCCCTGCTTTAAATCTTCACTTAAAGCCTTCCTTTCTTCTCCAGCAGGCAGCCGAGTCCTCTCCGAGCGCGCTGTTGTAATGCCCATGGAGGATCCTGTTCCAGAGGCATAAATTACACGGCCCCGTGTCGGCTCCCTCTCGCCGAGCATCTTCCGCAGGTAACACTTGGTGTTAAGTGCACATTAACCAGCGCCGAGCGGCTGCGGCATCACAAAGAGCAGCTCCGGGGGACACCCCTGTGCCTGCTGCTCGTTAGGATCAATGTCGGGATGGAGGCTGAGCCCCCCTTGCTGCTGCCGGGGCTGCCAGCACCTAATTGGATCCAATGTAAGGTATTAGAGACGCATTAGGAGATGACACAAATTGGGTTTGGCTCCGTCTCAGCACACCGAGAGGCCTCGGTGGTTGTAATGAGCGCAGCGAGAGGGAAGCGCCGGGGTGTCTGTGTCACCTCCTGGCCCAGGGGACCTCGGGGCTGGAGCACCCAGAACCAGTCCCGTGTTGCTGCTGAGCACTGTCACCTGCAAAACGGGCTGGAAGTGCTGCTCTGGCAGCCCCTCACAGCTGAAGGGCTCACAGCTCTGGAGGGCCATCCCAAACCCCGTGTCCTAGCCCTGGCGATGAGGGATGCACCGAGTCATTTACAGGGGCCTGGCTGCCCAAGGAAAATGCCAGAACATCCCTGGGTCTGCTCTGAGGGCTCAGGCACGAGGTCATCGAGAGGGAGACCTTGCAGGGCTGCAGGGGATTGCTGGTGAAGGGCAAAGGTGCTGCAGCCAAGCCTCAGCAGAACCAGGATGTTCCAGAGGCTCTGTTCCCACTTTGTCCAACCCAAAAACCTCATCACCTCATCCTACCATTGCCTTGGCCTTTTCCCCAGGATCCCCCCCACCCAGGGAGCTCCTTCAGGCACAGGGATCATGGAGGCTGGACCTGCAGAACTTGGGGACACTGCAGCTGGGGGTGCAGGAGGGACAGAGGGTTTCATCAGTCCTTAACACGGTCAGGCAGCCCTGGAATCCCTCCTGAAGGAGCTCCTTGCTGCCCACAGGCATGGGCAGGGCCAGGCTGTGCCGTGCAGGACGAGGGTTAAAGTCCTTGATTGTGCTCCCCGTGACTGCAGCTGCTGCTGCTCACAGGCACCCCCAGCCTATTTTAATACCTCACGGCAGTGAGCTCTGCAGCTTAACCACAGGCTGGAGAAAAACTCCTCTCGGTTCGGCATTTACTGCCTTTTAATTTCCTGCATTATGATTTTCTGCATTTCCTCCGTTTAATTTCTTGCAATCCTTATTTTCTCGTCGCTGTCCAAGAGCAGATCTGGGGTCTATTCTTCTTGCTGCTGAGACCAAAAATACCACACAGCCAGCAATTCCTGCAAATCTTTGCAATACATTTGCACCTTCAGCACTTTTTTTGTCCTCCCCCACCAAAAAAAACTCACCCAAACCCCCTCAGAAAAACCCAAAAAACACAAAAACAACCCACACCAAAAAAAAAAAACATAGCAAAGGTGCGAAGGAATATTGAACAATCCCAAGTGAAGCCCTGCAGATCAGCTTCTAAAGGTGAGTGCAGAATCAGAGTTTCTGCTCAAGCCGCTCCTGTTTGAGGAACAAAATGCAGAAATTGGGGGTGCGGGGGTGTTTTGAGCAGACACAAACTGCAAGGGCCTGTGTTGAGAGCCATGGGTGTCAGGCACCAGCTGCCCTCACCCCTCGTGTGTGTCTGGGAAGACACAATAAAGATGCTCTCACACCTGCCAGGTTCAGCAGAAAGGAGGGAAAAGACCCACTTTATTGACATTTGTCACATTCTTATACAATTCCCAACTCCACCAGGGATTGGAGGACATGTCACTTCCTTCTCAATCCCACTGGAGAAAAAAGGTGCTCATCAAAGTTCTCTTATCACAAAAGGAATGAAAAACAGAAAATACCATTCAGTAAACATTGGCCATTATTTACATGAAACTGTGAGAAAGAATTTCTGACTCCAAGGTTAAAACAGAAGGCTTTAGCAAAAACCAGGGCAACACCTCCTGCTCTCAGCATCACCACCCAGGCCCCCTCCTTTCCTCTGTTTTTATAGAGGAGCACGAAGTGGTGAGCACAGGGGCCTCTGTCTTTGTGCCACGTTGTCCCAGTGCCCTGGGGCACAGCAGGGGCTGGTGCTGGCCAGGATGGCCCAGGTCACACGTGAGTGGTGGCACAAGGGTGGCACAGCCGGGGCAGCCAGGAAATACCTGAATTCATGGTCACAACATCATTTGCCACGGCCCCAGGGCTGCCAGAGCTCCAGCAGCGTTTGGACCACGCTGCCAGGGGTGCCCAGGGTGGGGATGTTGGGATGTCCTGGGCACGGCCAGGGTTGGACTGATGATCCTCCCTCCTCAGAACGCTCCGTGATTCTGTGAATCTGGGACTGTGAGACGCCAGGGAGATGCAGATTTGGCCAGGCTGAGGAGCAGGGCCTGGATGCTGGCAAGGAAGATGAGGGTCTCCTGCTGAGCACTGTGACACTTTGCTAAAGTGTTCCGAGAGCTCTTCCTCCCCAACCCAGGCAGCTAATGGCTGGTTTATGTCCTGAAGCATGAGGGTTTAGGTCCCCTGCAGATTTTTATCCCATTTAATGTAACTGTAGATATCCTCTGTATTCATATAAATGAATAATCCTTTCTGAATCCTTCTAAGCACTTTGCCTTAGCAGGCTGGGTGTTATTAATCATAATGCTCAGCACTTAGACAGCATTTTACCTATTCACAGTGCTGAACAAACACTGCCTAATTAACCCTCCCCGTGCCAAGGGAGGTGATTATCACCCTTGCTGTCTGGCGGGGGGGAGGTGGCACCAAAAGTGACAGTGAGTGGGGATTTGGGGTCAGGGCTGCCTCTTTCCCCTCCTTCCCTGTGGCAGTGGGCACAGGTCAGTCTCTGTGGCTACAGCCCTGCTCAGAACTTCTGTTTCCATCCTGAGAATTCATATAACCAGGGAATGGTTTGGGTTGGGAGGGACCTCAAAGCCCATCCAGTGCCACCCCTGCCATGGCAGGGACACCTCCCACTGCCCCAGGCTGCTCCCAGCCCCGTCCAGCCTGGCCTTGGGCACTGCCAGGGATCCAGGGGCAGCCACAGGGATCTGGGCACCCTGTGCTAGGGCCTGCCCACCCTCACAGGGAACAATTTTCCCCCCACATTTAATCTAATCCTCCTCTCTGTCAGTGTGAAGCCACCTCCCCGTGTCCTGTCCCTCCGTGCCCTTGTGAAGAGTCCTTCTCCCTATTTCTTGTAGAATTCTGGGACAACACCATTTTATTCCCCTACAACCGACTGGCTTTTTGCACTGGAAGCACAGAGAGCTGAAAACTAGAACCAAAATCATTTACTTAACTAAACAGAAATCAGCATTGCGAAAACCGAGATCTTCTTGGGGGCAATTTTTGTCTCGCCAAAGCAATGGGGAGTTGGGGTGGGTGGAGGGAGATGCCACCAGAGCAGCTCGGGCTGGGTTTGCTGTGCAGCCACCACCAGCAGCAGGGGAATAGCGATGATAAATAATAGTAATAATAATAATAATAATAATAATAATGATGATGATGATGATGATGATGATGGTGCTAACGATCATATCCCTGTGCCTGGGTTCCCCACAGCATCCCGCACAGACGGATCCCAGAGCACATTAGAAATGGGGTTGTGGCTGCCACTCCTCCTGCTCAGGCTGGGTTGCCCCAAATGCCACGCGGCTGAGAGCCAGGCTGGGCACAAGGCAGTTGCCGAGAGCCTCCGGTGTCCGCTGGGGGGACCGAGACCCCGGGACACTTCCAGCAGGGCTGGCATGGCCCAGCAGGGCTGGCAGGGCCCAGCAGGGCTGGCACAGCCCGTGTCACACGCTGCTGGTGAGGGACCTCGCACCCCTTCCTTCTGTGGCTGCTCCACTCCCAGCTGCCCCGTGGGGCTGGGGACAAGGCTCACCCTCCTGCTGCTCTTTGCCCCATCCCACACGGGGTTAATTAACCCTTCCTTTCCCAAGGATAAGGCCCAAGGGGTGAGGAGGGAGCACCCCATGGGCAGGACACTGGGAGCTCATCTGTGGGGCCAGATCCCCCCCTTACAGCGAGGCCCTCGTGGCAGGGGGAAACAGGGGGACAGGATTTGTCCCTCCAGCACAAGAGAGGAGCTGGCACTGGTGGTGCCACCAGGGTGCACGGCCTGGGGCAGGAGGACAGGAACCAGGAGCAGAGGGGGTAAATCCTCTTCACCCTCAGGGGGCAGGGATGTGCTCCTCTTCCCTGTTAGTCAGCCGTGGGGAGAAGCATCCCCCAAAGGACAGCCCCAAAGGAGAGTCCACAAAGGACAGTCCCTAAAGGACGGCCCCAAAGGACAGTCCCCAAAGGCCAGTACCCAAAGGCCAGTGCCCAAAGGATAATCCCCAAAGGCCAGCCCCAAAGGACAGTGCCCAAAGGACAGTCCCTAAAGCACAGTCCCTAAAGGACAGCCCCAAAGGCCAGCCCCAAAAGACAGTGTCCAAAGGCCAGCCCCAAAAGACAGTGCCCAAAGGCCAGCCCCAAAAGACAGTGCCCAAAGGTCAGCCCCAAAAGACAGTGCCCAAAGGCCAGCCCCAAAGGCCAGCCCCAAAGGCCAGTCCCCGTGCTGGGCTGCCCGTGACGCAGGATTCTTGAGATAATTCCTATAAACTGAGCCCTCTGACCAAAGGGCCACCCTGAACCCCTGGAGACCCTGTAGAGACCAGGAGGCACCTCCAGACTGGGGTCACCTGCCCCGCCCCAGGGGCCACCCGAGGAGCTGAATTCCTCTTTGGAGAGGCTCCTCTGCCTTCAGAGGAAGCCACATTAACACTTGTACACATCTAGGCCCTAACACTTGTCATTTTTAGGCCCTAAATTCGAAGGGTCTGGAGAGTCCATCCTCCGAGGAGCAGCTGAGGGAGCTGGGGGGCTCAGCCTGGGGAAAAGGAGGCTCGGGGGGACCTCCTGGTCCCTGGGTGTTGCCCTGGATTTTTGTAAGCCTTCTGTTTTTAACCTTAGAGTCAGATTATTTTCACACAGATTCATGTAAATAATAGCCAGTGTTTACTGAACAGTATTTTCTGTTGTTCATTCCTTTTGTGATAAGAGAACTTTGATGAGCACCTTTCTTCTCCAGTGGGATTGAGAAGGAAGTGACATGTCCTCCAACCCCTGGTGGAGTTGGGACGTGTATAAAAATGAGATAATGTAAATAAATCCATTCCATTTTCCTCCTTTCTGTTGAACCTGGCAGGTGTAAGAGCGTCTTTATTGTGTCTCCCTGGACACACCTGGGCTGCCCTTGTCTGGCCATGCTGCCAAGCAGGCCATGGGCATGGCTCGTGCCCTGGAGAGGGCAGGGCTCCTTCCCCATCAGACCTCACCTGTGGGCAGGGCTCCAGCCGAGCCCAAAGTGCCCGGCACTNTAAATATATTATATTTATAAATATATTTTATCAGGGCAGCGTGGGGACGGGGGATTGCAAGCCGAGATGATCACAGGTGTGCATCACACCTCAGGGAATGCTCCGTGCCCCCCGGAGCGAGGCAGCAGCGTGGATTGCACTCGGAATCAGGTGGGAGCATGGCAGGTCTGCCCCTCTTCCCTCTTATCTGTGCCCTCCTGCCCCTGCCTTATCTCCCCGAGTGCTCCAGGACACATTCCCACATTCCTGGTGTCGTTCCTGCTCCTGGCAAAGTGATGGACGAACCCCCCTGCTCGTGCTGCTGATGGAAACGCAGCCCAGGCACGGGCCAGGAGGAGCACTCCCGAGCCAGGGGGGATGCTGTGATTTCACTCGGGGAGCTGAAATTCCCGGTACCAGCCGTCCCTGCCGTCACCCTCTGGGTGAGGAGCGGGGCTGCACCCACGGCTCGGTGCCTGCAGGGCCCAGCCTGCAGCAGGAGCTGCTCTCCCTGGGCCCCAGGGTGGCCGACAGAGAGGAAAAGCTGCTTGTGGGGCTTTGTGTGCTGCAGCAAAGCAGGGTGTGCTGTCACAGGGATGAGCTCCTGCTCCTGAGGGGCTCTGAGGAAGTTCCCTTTGCCTCTGGCAGCCGAGGAGAGCCGAGGTTTTGCTCGTTCCCTGCCATGGCTGGGAGATGGAGAATTGCCTTCTCCTGGGTTTCTTCCTTTTTTCCTTTCCTTTCCACCCTTCCTTCCCAGACCCTGGAATGCCAAGGCACAGGGAGTTTTGCAAAGCCCCCACAGCCAAGGGCTGGAGTGTTTGTGACCCTTTGGGCAGCCCTTTGCTGCCCCACCCCTGGAGCTCCCTGAGCCAAGTGCCCAAGGTGCTCTGTGAGCTCCAAATATATCCCAGAACGGTTTGGGTTGGGAGGGACCTTAAATATCATCCCATCCCACCCCTGCCATGGCAGGGACACCTCCCACTGTCCCAGGCTGCTCCCAGCCCCAGCCAGCCTGGCCTTGGGCACTGCCAGGGATGAGGAGTCCATAACCTTCAAATTTCAAACCTTGGCACCTTTTGCAGTGTGACCTGAGGGAAGTTGCTCTCCCGTGCCTCAGTTTCCCCAGGTGATGACATGGATGGCAGCTCTGCTCTGCATTCCAGAGTCCAGAAGGAAAAACCCTTTGCAGGAAGCAACAAAGCAGAAGCTCGTGGGGTTTGGAGATGGTGCTTCTGTGTCATTCCACGTCCATGTCGGGGAGCTTGATCAGGAAGCCTGCACAAGGGAGAAATCCCCTCTGCCCCTCGGCTGCTCCGCTGCTTCCCCGGGAGAGCTGTGGAAGGTGATGGATTGCTCGGGAGGGAAGGCAGTGGTGCCCTTTCTGTGTGTGCGGAGTGTGTCTAATATACTGATATATGCTGCATTCATCCCGTTTAAATATAAATCAATAGGCTGCCGTATTTCACACGGGGAGCCGCTCAATGTGCTCTGTAAATGTCTTCATTCCCCAGGTGCCCCTGGCTGGCCTGGACTGCAGCTCACAGGCACCCAGGGACAGCAGAGGTGCCCAGGCTATTCCAGAGAGCTGTGCCAAGAGCCTGGTGAAACCACATCAGGGTTTTCCCTGTGTCCTGACACCGCCGAGGTCCTGGGCAGCAGCAGCACGGAACCAGCGCCACGCCTGCCCTGCTGCACCCCTGGGAGCCAAACTGGCCCAGGGTATGGGAATATGGGAACAACCAGCTCATCCCAGGCCCTGCTGGGCAGCCTGGGGTGTTTGCAGCAGCTCAGAGCAGGCCAGCAGTGTCTGCTCACAGCCCAGAGAGCCAACGGTGCCCTGGGTGCATCCCCTGGCACAGGCAGCTGGAAAAGGGGGATTCTGCCCCTCTGCCCTGCTCAGGTGAGATCCAGGGCTGGAGCCCCTCTGGAGCCGGGCTGGGAGAGCTGGGGGGGCTCAGCTGGAGAGGAGAAGGCTCCAGGGAGAGCTCCCAGCCCCTGGCAGGGCCTGAAGGGGCTCCAGGAGAGCTGGAGAGGGGCTGGGGACAAGGCCTGGAGGGACAGGACCCAGGGAATGGCTTCCAGTTGGAAAAGGGGAGATTTGGGTGGGATCTTGGTCAGGAATTGTTGGCTGGGAGGGTGGGGAGGGGCTGGGCTGGAATTGCCAGAGCAGCTGTGGCTGCCCCTGGATCCCTGGCAGTGCCCAAGGCCAGGCTGGACACTGGGGCTGGGAGCAGCCTGGGACAGTGGGAGCTGTCCCTGCCGTGGCAGGGGTGGGATGGGATGGGATTTAAGGTTCCTTCCAACCAATCTCTGTGATTCCACAATTCCACTTTTCCCTGCCCAGGCCCCATGGATGAGGGCTCTGTCTGGCTCAGCCCCTCACACTCTGCAGAGGACTCAGGGCCCCACCTGCACTCCTGTCCAAACTCTTGTCCCTCCATCCTTGTCCAAAGCTCTCCAGGTGCCAGGACCTGGGGGTTCAGGTGCGTTTGTGGGTCTGGGCCATCCTTTCTCCAGAGTCCTTATCCCACTCCAGTTTACCCTGGAAAGCCCCCTGGGCTCAGGCTGTGGCTGCAGCAGCACCAGAAGCCCCCAGTCCCAGGGCAGACCCCGACCAGCCACATCCTCACGGTGCCAGAGCTCTGGGCTCAGCTGGGGGAGCCCCAGGGATGAAAATCACCCTGGACCCGGCGCTGAGCAGAGCAGGGACTCAGCTCCTCCCGCCAGACTCGTTCTGGCTCCGATAATCTGCGCCATAAATTCCCATTTTCCTCTCAGGTTTCCTGCCCGTCGCTCCTGTCTGTCCGTGCCCACGCTGGCGCTCCCAGGTGACCCCAGCAGCGCTGGTGGGGGTCAGCAGAGCCCCGTGCACAGGGCAGGGATGGAGCCAAACGATGCCCGCAGCCACATCCACTCCTTCCTGCTCCTCACCCTGCTGGCAGCCGGGCAATAGCGCTGCTGCTGTTAGGGTTTAAAAAAAATAAAATCAAATCTACTCCTCGCAATTGCAAAATGGTTGCGGATCCAAGGACTGCTAATGATACAACAGTTTCAGATCTGGGCTATTATTTATGATCAAAAAATGTCAATTTGTATAGGCTTCAACATTTCACCTACTAAAAAGCTCACCCATTAATTCATGTTGCATTTAAATGTTCGTTTTAGGCCACATTTCTCTGGTTAATGCACACGATTCCCTTTCAAGTCCTTTGGAAGCCAGAGTTGAAGTTGAAAAGGAGAAGCGGCCCCTTTTCTGGAATCTTCTGCTGAGAGAAAAAAAAAAAGATGTTAATTATCTCTCAATATTTTATTAATAATCAATTTCTTATGATTATTTTTTTAATGAGATGTCATTACATAAATGCCCTCATTTCCTGGAGTGCATGTGGTATTTGTAGGAGCCCGTGATGGAGTTTGCATGAATAATTCCCATTCAATTGACTATTCCCAAACTGTTCCCTGCAGCCCTTGGCTGTTTATTACGGGGGTGTGTGGTTGGCCACTCCACTCGTGGGGCATTTCTGCTCACGGGGTGAGTGGAGATGTACAGCCCAGACAGCTTGGGGGGCAGTGGGAGCACAGAGGGAAGAACGCAGCACCAGGTGGAAATGTGGTAAAAACTCAGATCCGGGAATATTTGGGATCAGGAAACATTTCCTGAATCTTTGGGTATCGTTTGAGTGGCACAGCAAGAAAAGTGCTCCCAGGTGGGCCAGGAGAGTGGCCCTGGGAGTTCTCTCTGCAGCAGTGACTCCAGGAGCAGGGACGTGAGAAGCAGGGCCAGATTTCCCTGCTTGAGCTGAAGTAAAAGGGAAAAAAAACACCACTGAGGGGATTGGATCCTTTCAGGACTGCGTGACCCAAAGTAACAATAAAATAACATCAAGCCCGTGATGGATTTCTGAAGGCAGAGATGCCCTCAGCACTGCGTGATGCAGCTGCAGCTGTGCCCAGGAGTATCTCGAGAAGGAAAATCAAATCCTGTTCTGCAGGGCATGGGGCACGTTCATGGGGGCAGCTCCTTCCCACCACCAGCTGAGGCTGGGCTGGGTTTCAGTTCATCTTTCACTGAGGAGGAGGTTTCTCCTCTCGGGGCAGAAGCCAGCGACCCTGAGCTGGCTGCTCTGGCTCCAGGTCAGGAACCTCTGGATCATCTCCCTGAGCCAAAACCACCCTCTGGGAGACAGCTCAGGAGCAGGGCCAGGGCCAGGGCACATCCCCAGGGCCACGGCACATCCCCGGGGCCAGAGCACATCCCCAGGATGAGGGCACATCCCCACGGCCAGGGCACATCCCCAGGGCCACGGCACATCCCCAGGGCCACGGCACATCCCCAGGACCAGGGCACATCCCAAGGACGGTGGCACATCCCCAGGATGAGGGCACATCCCCAGTACAGTGGCACATCCCCAGGATGAGGGCACATCCCCAGGACCAGGGCACATTCCCAGGACGGTGGCACATTCCCAGGACGGTGGCACATCCCCAGGACAGTGGCACACCCCCAGGATGATGGAACATCCCCAGGACGATGGCCCAGCGTGCCCGGCGAGGCTCTGCAGAGCGGCTGGAGGTGGGAGGGAATCCCTGCATTCCTGCGGGGAGGGGGAAGGAGCCGGGGGTGATAAGACCCTGGCAGCGTTCAATAAGGCTCCGAGCCTGCTGCCTAAGTGAGATGTCGACAGAAACAAAAGAAACCCCGTTAGGAAATCTCTCCCCCTCCTGGAAGAGGGAGAGGGTTTTCTTGGAGGGGGGAGAGGAAGGTTTGCATACATTTCAAGGCTCAGACAAAATACAAAGTGCTTTTTGTGAACGCAAGAGAAAAGGACGTGAAGCAGGCAGAAGAGGAGGAGGAGGAAGAGAAGGGGAAGGATGCCTCAATACAAAAAAGCTTAGCCTGATAAAATATTTAGGACGGGCTCACACATCAGAATATTAATGCTCTGCATTCCTTGTGCTTGCACTCTGTTGATCTTCATTCTCCAGTGACCTTGTTTACAGTATCTGAATTTGCAGTCTGCATTTTAATAAGGCCCTGAGAGAAGGTCTGAGACACAGCGCCTCGCTGAACCAACTTCAAAACCTTGCTCCGACTGGTTGGAATTCTGGAGGACGGGATGCGGCTCCGGGGTGCCCGGTGCCCTCCGAGGACAGAGCCTCCGGAGAGCCCACCCCGGGCCAGCCGCCGCCGCCTCGGACGGGCAAACTGGGGCCGCGCGGAGAGGCTCCTCCGTGCCGTTAATTAATTTCCCTTCTCACCTCCTTCCTTCCTTCCCCGCTGGAAGCCTGGGCTGCCCCGCAGGGTGCAGCCAGCCCCTGCACAAGGGCCGGTCCCCTTCTCCTCCTGCTGCCATCCCCAGGTGACCCCCGGGACATCGAGCGGCTGCTCCCCACGGGCTCCGCCAGCCGCAGTTAAGCAGCTGCGAGTGCCGGGGAGCCACGGTCCCCTCGGCAGGCAGCGCCAAGGGCCGGAGGCAGCCGCCGTCCCCCGCAGCGCCCGCGGAGCGACGCGTGTTCCCGGGCCCGAATTGCCTAATGGGCTGTGAAGGGTCTCAGCAGGCAGAGCCCAGGCTCGGGGGGATGCGGGGGAGATGGAGCGGGCGGCGCGTTTGTCACATCTGCTCCCGCCGAGAGGCTGCCGGGGCGGGCAGGGCAGGGCAGGGAGAGCCGGGAGCCCGCCCGGGGCTGGCAGGGTCCGAGCCGAGCTCTGGGCACGGGGCTGCCGTGGCACGGGGCCGTCCTGTGCCCGTCCCCGTCGCGCTGCGGTCCCGTCCCCCCAGCAGAGGGTGGTGGCAGCCCGCGGACCCGCCAGGGCTCGGCTGGCGCCGGGGACCAGCGAGGCGGCACACCCCGGCTGGGGATGCGGCTGGCGGTGTGCGGTGTCCTGCACAGCCGCTGGCTGCTCCGGGAAGCCTCGCTGTCCCCAAGGACAGCCCTGCCCTGTTTGTCGCCGGAGAACACGCTGCGAGGTTGGTGCGGTGCCCGGGCACGGCACAGCGTGCCCACAGCGGCAGCGCAGCGCCGGGAGGGAGCTGCGGAACAACAGCGGGGCCTCCGGGGATTTTGGAACAACCTCCTTGAAAGCAGATCCTGGAAATGAGCTTGGAGCCGCTCACACCCCCTCAAATACCCAAAGCATTCAGAGGGCGGGGGAGACCCTTCCCTTACCCCACCCCACTCCTGCTGGGTTTTGGGGCACCCTTCCCCCATCCCACCCCACTCCTGCTGGGTTTTGGGGCACCCTTCCCTCATCCCATCCCACTCCTGCTGGGTTTTGCTTTCAGAGGAACCAGAAATGTCCCCTGATTTGCAAAGGCAGCCACGCTCCCTCCCCCTCACCATCCACTCCACGTCTCCTCTCGCTGGCCCTGGGCTCGTTCTGTGCCGTGCCATGCCTGGGGTGTCCCCGCGGTGCCACAGGCAGGGGACTGTGGGCAGCAGCGTCCTAGAAAGGCTCTCCAAGGTGTGTCACAGCACGGGCACCGTGCCAGGAGCGGCAGGCAGGGGGGAGTTTGTGTCCACACAGCACTTGGCACGTTTTGACTCCCGCATAAATCATGGAATCACAGAATATCCTGAGCTGGAAGGGACCCACAAGGATCATCAAAGGACACCTCCTGGAGGAACTCAACTCAGTGACCGAATCCTCATGGAGACTCTGGGAGGGAAGGGAGGATGGGGATGGTTTTTTCTGTTTCACAAATGGGAAAATACCATCCCTAGGCTCTGGCAAAGCAAAGGTGGGAACGTGGAGCAGGTTCCTTCCAGTGTTGCCTTTCTCACCTCCCATCCCCAGGGCCGGCAGCCAGCTGGGTGTTCCTGCCCCTGCACAGCCTCCTGGAGGAGACCTTCCCATTTCAATCCTGCTTTTTCCTGGGAAAAGCTCCTCACATCTCTGCCCTTTGACTGCTCCCAGAGGAAGAGCTCAGGGCACTGCAGCACCTTCCTGAGGAGCCACACGACCCCGTGGCACCTGGGTCCTCTCCTGGGGGGTGGTGATGAGCTCCACTGCCTGGTGCTTCTCCCCTGTGAAAGGAGAGGAGCTGCTGTGGGGTTGGGAGGCTCCAAGAGCTACACCAAGATCTCCAGGAGAGCAGGGAAAACGCGCAGCTCCAGCTCAGGACTTGTTCACTGCCCTGACAGAGGTTCAGAGACGAATTTCAAGAGCAACAGGGGATGTTCCTCCTCCCGAGTGACCTTTCTTCCTTCTCTGAAGAGCTGCAGGCACAGACGTGTGTTCTGTCCCCGTCTCTGCTCAGCCTGTCCTGCCTGGCTGGGGTTTGTGAGCAGCTCGAGCGCAGCCTGGGCAAGTCTGGCCCTGCAGCTCTTCCCTTCCTGGGCAGCTGCCTGCTCTGTCCTTGTCACTTGCTCCCCTCCCGCCACTTGCTTTTTTTAGGATGCCTGAATTGAACTCGAGTTCCAAACCATCACATGACAGATCCTGCGCGTTCTCCTGTAGTCCTGGAGATGATTTCCCCCAGGACAATCCTTGCCAGGCAGTCGTGGCTGCAGGAGGCCTTCCCAGGAACTGCCAAGGGCTGAGCTGGGTGCTCCCATCACGGTCAGTTCAACCAGTGAAGCTTGAGGCCAACTCCAGACCTCTTCCCCTCTGTGAAATAAACTTCAGCACTTCGAAACTACATTTTTGGGAGCCCCTCCTGGACTGGGACCCGCAGTCATACTGGGGACAGACTGAGAAATCCCACCAGCCCAAGCTCTGAATGACTGGGAAAGATGACAGAGAGCACAGAGCTCGAGGCTGACTTTTGTTTTCCAGTTCAAAGCTTTTGGCACAGTCCCAGTCTCTCTTTCCAACTTGGCTGGGCACCATCAGAAGGGCAAAAGTGTGGCCACTCATTAAGTAAATCCCAATTCTCCCTGGGCTCTGGAGCTTGGCTGGCAGCATCAAAATCCCAGGAAGGTGGGATTCCACCTCCTCCTCAGTGAAAAGGCAGTTCACAGGGAGACACAGCAGGCTCTGGGGCCGGACTGTGGCACCAGCTCATGGCATCTCCCCCTGCCCTGATACAGCTGCTCCCTGTTGAAGGGTCTCTGCCCTGGTGGGTCCCCTTTGGGGCCATCACTCCGTGCAGAGGGAGCAGGACGAGGCTGCTGAGAACCTGGGCGTTGGGAGCAGGGGTGTGGAGGGGGAGGCTGATGCGTCCTGGAGCCGGTGCAGGACCCTGGGTGTGGAAGTGTCTGTGAGGAGCTGCAGAGTCCTCACTGCACATCTGCCGAGCCCTGCGGGGCGCTTTTGGGGTGCAGAGGTGCAGTCACCAGAGACAGAAGTTCATGTTCTTGGGGATGTGAGGCTTTGGAGCCTCAACAGCTGGGAAGTTCCCTGGCCTCTGTGTGCCTCAGTTTCCCCACCCATCAAATGAGGCCATCAGTGCATCCCCCTGCACCATTTGAGACCTTTTCCCTCTATGCCACTCACTTCCCCCTGTGATGGGGCAGAGGTTGGACACTGGGATCAGGCCAGGCAATGCCATCCTGGAGCCAGGGAAGGGTGGCACAGGTGCCCGTGCTGGCACAGCCTCAGGGCTCTCCCAGCTCCGGGAGCAGAGCTGCAGTGCAGAGGACACCCAGACTCATCCCTTGGGTTTCCTTAAAGCTCCTGCTCCCCTTGCCCGGTGTGAGCAAGGCTGGGCTCAGGCAGGGAGGTGAGGGATGGAGCTGCAGGGAGCTCCAGATGTGCTCTGTGTGCAGCTGCCCAGCACATCTGCAGCTCAGAGTGGCAGCAAAGGGCCCTGAGCCGCTGCTGTGAGGGTCTCACCCTCGCCCCCAGCCCCTGGGAATGCCAATATCCATCAGATCCCTCGGCAGGCAGGTGGGAGCTGCGAGAGGGGTGCTCCCCTCAGCCTCCAGCACTGGCACCTTCTCCAGACTGGAGCTCTGGGGACAGGGGCCACACCCAGGGCAGGGTCACACCTTGCAGGGGAACGGGAAGGAGACCCGGGGTAAACCCCGAGCCCCAGCTGTGCGAGGATTGCTCCAAGCCACCCCAGAGGAGGAGTTTGGGGATTTTTCCTGCTGCCCCGGGGGGATGTGGTGCTCCGTGCACCCTGATATGCTCAGAGCACGCAAAGGCGCTGAGCGCCCATGCAAGAAACGCAGGGAGAAAACCATTTCCATGGGGAGCCTGGCAAAATCACGGGGAGCAGCATCCTTGGTGCCTCTGCGGGTGTGTCCCCGAGGCAGCAGGGCCCCTCAGGGGCACTGGGTCCCCGGGAGGGTCTGCCCGTGCCGGGCCCCCCTCGCCAGCTCCCAGCCCCCTCCCGTCCCCACCCCGCTCCCCCGGCACTGGCAGAGCCCTGGCTGAGGGCTGGCCGTGATTTATTTCGGAACATTTCTTGCCTGTTGAAAGCCTGACCTCAGATATGGAGAGACGACGTGGGGAAGATGTACGAGTGTCTCTCCGCAAAAGTGCATCAGAGAAATCGAGCGTGAGCTGCCATCAATCTGCCCGGGAGCCGCGGCCCCGCGCAGCAGCGAGGGCCGGGAGGGACCCGCGAAGGTCACCCGGGAGCTGACTCAGCCTCCCCGCTCCTGCCATCCATCACGGCCGCGGGGAAGCGGCGGGGAGCACGGGCTGCCGGCAAGCTCCGGCTCATCCCTCATCCAGCCCCCTTCGCGGCTTCTCCGGGAGCCGGAGAGCCGCAAATGTCACGGGGGGCACGGTCAGCGGCGACCTTTCGGTGGCCCTAACGAGCCCTGACAGGCTCCGTGGGGAGAGCCGTGGCCCCGGCCGAGGCTCCTGCCCCGCGGGCCCCGGGGGCTGGGACAAGGACGGGATGGATGGAAGGCAGGGACAGAGGTGACGGGAGGGATTGTCCCTCTTTTTCTTGGATAACCTGCGGAGCATCCCCTGAATCTGGTGAGGAGTAGAGAGGAGTTGAGCTCTTCTCAGCAGCTCTTAGAGCAGCGGGAATGAATCCCAGAATCCCAGAAACCCTGAGGCTGGAAAAGACCTCCAAGACCATCGAGTCCAACCTTTCACTGAATCCCCCCGTGCCCTCTGAACCATGGCGTGAGCTGCCACATCTACCCATGTTTTGNAAAAGTGTGGGGAAGTTTGGGGAAGGCTCTGCTGCAGAGCTTTTCCCTTCTGGATCCTCCTCTTCTCCAGGCTGAGCCCTTTCCCAGCTCCCTCAGCCGCTCCTGGGGCTCCAGCCCCTTCCCCAGCTCCATTCCCTGCCCTGGACATGCTCCAGCCCCTCAATCTCTCCCCATCCTTGACCCCAGCTCCCACCAGAGATCAGCAGAAATCTCAGCACCAAGGGGAGGAGAAGCCCAGTCCCTCCCCTGGCCTGGATCCAAGCTGGGCACCTTCAGCTCGCAGCAAAGAGCACCTCCAAAGGGTTTTCCTCTGCAGGTGAAGAGGGACAATCAACACCACATCCCAGCACAAGATTTCCAGAGTTCTGGAGGGGCCCGAGCTCAGATTTTGATGAGTGTCTTTGGAAAAGATCTAAGCAAGCCACCTGCAAAACGCATTTGGTGGCTTCTGCCAGGTGCCTGTGCAGTGCCAGGCACAGCGATGCTGCTGTGGATCTGGCCCCAGATTACCTTAATAACTTCGCAGATTGGAAGCTGTGAGAGTAATTGATTCTCCACTTCATTAGTTAAACTGAAAAAGGAATTAAGAACTACCGAGGGTACAGCAAAGTGGTTGGCCAAAGGCTTGTTGTGCTGAGAACAGGTAAGATTATTTACCTTTTGTTTTTATCAGATGGGAATGATTTTGAAAAGAAAACATTAGGATTTAAAGTGGGGAATCAAGACCTCATTACTTTTCAGAATTTCCTGTTGGTAAATTGATTCAGCTTTTCTGTTGCTTTACAGAATTTTGAAGACAGATTCAGTCACAGCAAAACAGATTTATTATTATTATTTTATTTTTCTGGTGAATAAACTATCCAGCCGAAAGAGGCCTCACAACTGCCCACAGATGGCTGTTGGTAGAGCCAAGAGGCTCCTAATTCACCAAGAACCTCAGAAAATCCTCCCCTCTGGTTTTGTTCCATGCTCCATGGTGAGTAACAGGGTCCCCAAGGTGAGGTCAGGGGGACATCACCACCTCCACCCCCACCTTGAGCATTATTAAGGGTCTGGCTCCAGGGATTGAGGGTAAGTGGGGGGAAAGTGCCCAGAAATACACGGAGGAGGACACTGCATCTTCCAGGACCTTGCTGGATGGGACTGAGGAACCTGGGCAGTTCCTGGGCGGAGGGAGGGGCTCTCACACTGTGGGTGTTCATCCCATGGAGAGCACGGAGAGAGAGCCCCAGAGGGGAGATTCCAGGCAGGGCAGGGCATACAGGGACACAAACTGTCCCCGGGTCACCTCTGGGAGGTGTGGAAATCCCTCCTTGGTTCCAGCTCCCATCTCTGCACTTTTGCTTGCTGCAAAACCATGAGGAGCAGCTGAGGGCCCTTGGTGTGCCCAGCGGGAGCAGGGGACACTGAGGGCAGAGCTCAGGGATCTGCAGCTCCTCCCGAGGGGCAGCTCCGATCTCTGCTCCTGGGACAGGGACAGGAGCCAGGGAACGGCCGGAGCTGGGCCAGGGCAGGCTCAGGCTGGATCCCAGGGAAAGGTTCTTCCCCCAGAGGCTGCTGGGCACTGCCCAGGCTCCCCAGGGAATGGGCACGGCCCCGAGGCTGCCAGAGCTCCAGGGGCGTTTGGGCAGCGCTGCCAGGGGTGCCCAGGGTGGGATTTGGGGGGTCTGGGCAGGGCCAGGGGCTGGGCTGGGTGATCCTGGGGGTCCCTTCAGCTCAGGGTGTTCTGTGTAATTTACTGTGTAATTAATTAGTCCTTCGTGCTGCTGCACATCCTCCACGGTGGAGGGTTCCCCTCCCTCAGCGTGGATGTCTCTGTCAGGTGTCAAAGCACAAACGAAGCTGAATCTCCTCTCTACGGACACTGCAGGGACACCAGGACCTCCAAAAAGCACCATGGCCCTGCAAGAGGCACAGAGAGATGCTCTGGAGGCCTCAGCTGATTTCCACAGGAGAGAAGAGCATTTGGACCCACCTGAGCTTCCAAGGCACCTCTGCCAGGCAGGGAATTGCCCAGGAGCCCAGCCCTGCTCTGGCTGCCCCAGTGCTGTGGCCAGGACAGGCTGTGCCAGGGGGATCCGGGCTCCTCTTGTGCCAGGGGGATCCGGGCTCCTCCAGCCCCGGGGGGATCCCAGCTCCTCCTGCTCCTGGAGGATCCCAGCTCCTCCTGCTCCTGGGGGATCCCAGCTCCTCCTGCACCTGGAGGATCCCAGCTCCTCCTTCACCTGGGAGATCCCAGCTCCTCCTGCACCTGAAGGATCCCGGCTCCTCCTGCACCTGGAGGATCCCGGCTCCTCCTGCACTCGAAGGATTCCGGCTCCTCCAGCCCCGAGGGGATCCCGGCTCCTCCTGCTCCGGGGGGATCCCAGCTTCTCCTGCATCTGAGGGATCCCAGCTCCTCCTTCACCTGGACGATCCCGGCTCCTCCAGCCCCGGGGGATCCCGGCTCCTCCAGCCCCGGGGGGATCCCGGCTCCTCCCGCGCCGCTCTCCCCCGGAGCTCCGCCGGCTCCCGGGGCTGCGAGGCAGATTGAGCTGTTTGTTTTGCCTTGTCTGTCTCTTTATGCATCCCCAAGTCCCCAGTGACTCCGACGGCAGCTTTCAACACGGAAGGCATCCTTGTTTTCATATATCTGTTAAATAAAATGTCAGCAGGTGACAACACAGCCTTCGTTGGTGCTGCTCCGTAATTTAACTGAGTTAAGAAGGGATCAGAGCCTGGCACCACATTTAGATTTAGAACCGGCCTGGGCTGTATTTGATACAGACCCCAGCGTGCAGAGACAACCCTGTCCATGCCCAGGCTTCCTTCTGCACTGCCTCAGTCCGTGCTGATCAGCTCTCTCTGGCAGAAGGACAGCACCAGTCAGGAACCCTGGCCTGGCACAGGCGGGCTGGGCACTGTCACCTCTCCAGCCATGATGCCACCCGTGCAGCTGAGCCTGGAAAGAGGGAATGAAGAACTGCTGGAGGCTTTTACCACCACCGAAGTTTTTTACCACCACCATCACGGTTTTTACCACGACCAAAGGCTCAATTTTCCCTCTCACCCACCCCAGCTCTGTTGCCGGCAGAAGCCATCGCACCCTTCTTGGTGACGCTGCTCATCTGAAACCAGTGCAGCACAGCCTGGGCCTTCCTCTCGGATGTTTTAACTTCAAAACAGTGCTCCCAAAACTGTGCAGAACCCGACCCACTCGCTGAGAATGTTCCCTGTGCTGGCACAGGGGTGGGAACGCGCAGCCCGAGCCCCTCTGCGCAGCTGCAGACCTGTTTGCAGGGTTTCATCCCGAGCAGCAGTGCTGTCAATCACAGCCCATGTTCTGGGAGAGGAGACAGACTTTCTCCTATCAAAGTGACAGGTACAAAACCCATCCCTGACCTTCGCTCCCCCGAGCTCTGCCCAAGGCTCTGCGAGATCCCCCCAGCCAGCGGTGGTCTCCAGGTGAGGATTCAGTATTGAAATCTTACATTTTATAGCTGGAATAAAAGAAGATCTGTGCATTCAGGGTGCGGGGAGTGTTGACACCATCCTCTAGCAATCCTTGCTTTCAGCTGACGCTGCTCATCACGATTAAACATGAAATTTTAAATACCAAGTTACCGTGACCATGAACTTCATTTTTATTGCAGAGAATTCACAACTCTCCCTTTGTTCATTCTGCAGCACACGAGCTGCTGGACTCCTGCCTGGTGGTGAGTGAACTGCCCTGAAATTCCCTTTAAAAACAAGCTCAGAGAACCCTTTTTTTTTTTCACATTTATCATTACACAGCGGGTTTGTGAAGTATCAATTAGCTGTGTTGATTTTTCCGTTCTTTAAACCACCCTGCAACCACAGCAGTGAGGGGCTTAACCCAGCCCTCACCTTCCCGCATCCTCTGTGGTGTGAATTCCTTTCCAAACAGGTTATTTTGCAGAGCAGGCGCTCCCATATCGCCTTGCTGAGCTCAAAGCGAGGAGCTGGGCTGGCTCTGACTCTTTGAAAACTTCTCCACGCTCTGGCCACACTTTCTGCTCCTTCACCACAGATGAAAACATGGGCTGTGCCACCCTCGGTGACGTCAGAAATTGTGAAACTCTGCTGAAAAGCAGTGGCAAACTAAATATACGGAGTCTGCCACAGGCTGGAGGTGTATGAAGAGCTCTCTGCCAAGCAGCCCTTCCCAGGACCCTGTTGGTGCAGCAGGAGCAGGAGAGCATCAATCATCAGCCATTTCTCCCCGAAACGCCTCTCTGCGGGTCACGGGAAATGTCCCCCCACGCCACACTCAATTAATTTGTGCCTCTATGCACGGCGATAATTGAGTCTCTGGTTCTTTTCCCCACGGTGTTCAGCCAGGCTCTTCCCTCCAGCGGGCTGAGCAGAGCGGTGAGCCCACCTTGGCTCTGCTGTGGGCTGGGGGAATTTGGGAAACCTCTGGAAGTGTCCGAGGCCAGGCTGGACAGGGGTGGGAGCAGCCTGGGGCAGTGGGAGGTGTCCCTGCCCATGGCAGGGGTGGGATGGGATGAGCTTTGAGGTCCCTTCCAACCCAAACCGTTCTGGGATTCTGTGATGATTCCATGTCTCCCATCCCACCCCACACCAGCCCCGTGAGCTCCAGGTGGATGCGGGACATGACCTCCCCACCTGAGCACCACGGCAGCTCTGGCAGGGCTGCCTGCTTTGCCCTCCTTGGTGAAGTCAAACTGATCTCCCAAGAGCTCATTCTGGATCCGGAGGGATCCATCCCAGTGCTCTCTCCTGGCTCCCCATCACAGCCTGGAATCCTTCCAAGGACACTTCGTTCACCCCCAAAATTACAGAATTCAGGCCAGGTTAGCCACAGGCTCCTCTCTGCATTCACTCCTCCTCGTGTTGGGTGACAAACCCCTCCCGGAGGCCCATTCCTACAGAAAGGCCCATTCCCAAGGAAAGGCCCATTCCCACAGAAAGGCCCATTCCCAAGGAGAGGCCCATTCCCACAGAAAGGCCCATTCCCAAGGAGAGGCCCATTCCCACAGAAAGGCCCATTCCCAAGGAGAGGCCCATTCCCACAGAAAGGCCCATTCCCAAGGAGAGGCCCATTCCCACAGAAAGGCCCATTCCCAAGGAGAGGCCCATTCCCACAGAAAGGCCCATTCCCAAGGAGAGGCCCATTCCCACAGAAAGGCCCATTCCCAAGGAGAGGCCCATTCCCACAGAAAGGCCCATTCCCAAGGAGAGGCCCATTCCCACAGAAAGGCCCATTCCCAAGGAGAGGCCCATTCCCACAGAAAGGCCCATTCCCAAGGAGAGGCCCATTCCCACAGAAAGGCCCATTCCCAAGGAGAGGCCCATTCCCACAGAAAGGCCCATTCCCAAGGAGAGGCCCATTCCCACAGAAAGGCCCATTCCCAAGGAGAGGCCCATTCCCACAGAAAGGCCCATTCCCAAGGAGAGGCCCATTCCCACAGAAAGGCCCATTCCCAAGGAAGGCCCATTCCCATGGGCAGAGCCGCTCTGCCCAGGAGCTGGTGCTGCCCTTCCAGCCTGCCCTGCTCGAGCTCTCGGAGCACTGAGAACCAGGGCCAGTCCTGAGAGCCTCTCCCCGGGCTGGAGGGCAGCAAAGCCCTTCTGACCCCACCAAGCTGCCCCCAGGAGCTGCCCCTCAGCTCCCAGGGGCTGTCAAATTGACTCTCCCACTCTTTTCTTGGCTCACTTTGCTCCTGGCTCCCGGCCAAGCTCCCCAGAGGTCACATTCCTGCCCACACCGATCTGTACCCCACAGCACGACCCTTTAAAGCTGCACTGCACTCCTTCCACTGCCACACAGGGGCAAGGCTGAACCCTTTCCTTCATCCCTTCCCGCGTCCCTCAGGAATTTCCACACAGGAGACAAAAGGAGCAAAGCACTTCAGGGACTTTTTAATGTGCAAATATGACAAAAAAAGCGTGCCTGCTTTGCTCTGCCCTAAACCAAGTTTGCACTGTAGGAGAAGAAATCCTGCGGTGGGTTTGGGAGGTCCCACAGCAGGGAAAGCTGCCAAGCTGGCACTTGGGGCCGTCTGAGCCCCCAGGCCTGGGTGTTTGCAGAGCTGTCACGGCAGTGCAGCCCCCAGCCGGGGCTGTGTGCATCCAGCCCGTCGAGCTGTCACCGTCCCGCGGTGACAGACACTTCACGAGCTGTGAGACAGACAGGGCTCAGCACCCTGTCTCCTGAGCCGGGGCTCGGGGCAGGGCAGGTGGGAGGATGAGCTCAGCTTAGGCTGGAGCTGAAACCAGGCCAGGAATTACACACCCAGCCCAGCTGCCCTCTGCTCACAGCACCCACCGCAGGTTCATCTCCACAGACCTGTCCAAAGAGCTCCAGCAAACCTCCCCTTCCTCAGCCAAGCATCCCCAGCTCCAGGTGGGAAGTGAGGCTGTGGCTGCTCTGCCTGTCCCTGTGCCCCCGAGGTGACCATGGCTGCCTGTGACAGGTCAAGGTGGCTCAGTTGGTTGGGCAAAGCTGTGCTTTGCACCTGCGGAGATATTTCAAAGGCAGCATCAGAAAATAAAGGTGTGAAAGGAGAGCAAACCTCTTGCTTTGAACCTCCTGGAGTTGTTCATCCTCTGGAAAGGAAAACAGAACATGAAAACACTTCAAAGAGACCCCTCCAGCAGCCCGAGAGGAGCTGGTGTGGAGCTGCAGTGGGAACTCAGGCATCCCCAGGCGTGCGAGTGCCTGGGAGTGTCCCTGCATCACAGCCACTGCGGGAATCACGCTCTGTGCTGGAGAATAAAGCACAGGGCAGCTCCACACGGTCACCTCTGCTCCACGTGGGATGTGCTCGGCTCTGCAGCTCCAGCCCTGCCCCTTGAACCGTATCCGAGTGCAGCTGTACCGTGGGGCGAGGAGAAAATTCATTAAAACCCATCCCTCTGGAGGAACGGCGCTGATATTAAGGGTCTATCAATAATGATTCACTAGGCCATGATAGCAGTGAAATTGCAGTGATAAAGGGCGACAAAATATTGTAAGATATGTGCTTGGAGGCTGTGGAGCAAATTATCTGATGTGAGACACAACATGTGATGACGTGTGGGGAACCAGCTGCTGCCCACGGCTGAGGGCAGAGAAAGGCACAGGGAATTCACCGCTGGTGGAACAAGGGTTGTAGCTGGGAAGTGCTCCCTCGGGACGGACACTGACCCCGGCACAGCGCCTGCACTCCCGGCGGAGGAGCCCTCGCTCTGGCCAGACCTCCCTGCAACACCTGCAATTAGTCACTAATGACTGGGGATGGAGAGCAGCGCTCCTCCCCGCCGAACTCCTGGTGTGCAGTCATTTCCCGTCCAGAGCACTTCTCTGGGGACACCCCTGAGTGCCAGCAGTGGCTTTGGGTTGCTCCTGCCGCTCCCGGAGCAGGCTCCAGGGCGGGACAGGCAAACCCCGGTCAGTGCCAGCTCTGCCTGTGCCGCAGAGCCGGGCTGGAGGCTGAGGAGCTGCCCAGCTGCACACGGTGGGACTGGGAGCAGCACGAGGAGCCAGTCCAGCTCTCCACATCCTCCTGACAAACTCTCCCTCACCCTTTTCCAGGCTGGGACACCTCGTTCCCTCCTCAAGACCGGAGGAGCCCTGAGCCGGCTCTGGAAGGAGCAGAATTTGTGGCTCCCTGGCTCTAGGGAATCCCCTGCTCCTCGAGCACTCCCCATCCCAGCAGATCCCCATTCCCAGCCCCCTGGAGCCCGCTGTGGTTACCTGCTGCCATCCCTGAGCCTCTCCCTTGGTGCTCGCTTGGCATTGATGGGGCTCAGGATTGCAGGCAGTAAAAACGCGGTGCGGAAACTGCAGCGCGTAAAAGCTGCCCCATAAAGAGCAAAGGCTTCTTCTTTTCCTCCCTGGAACCCGTAAAACATCCAGTAAATCCCAGCCCCAAAGCAGCAGAGACCCAATCCAAAAAGGCCAGGAATATTCTGTGATTAGGTGGATGTTGTGAGTGATGGTTTTAGCAGGGCCCAGTGCAGCTTGTCTGGAACTTGCTCCCGATTTATGTGATTTGGCTGGGGGGATCTCGAAATAAACCCACCTGTCCAGAAGCCTTTGCTGTGCCTGTTCCACAGCATTCAGAGAATGTGCTGCTGTTCCCGTCAGGCTGAACGTGTCAGCCTGAGGCTGGCACAGGCGTCCAAGGGGGAATGGGGAAGGAGAGTGGGAGATGGGGAAGGAAAGAGCAGTGGGAGCCACGCTGCTTTCCTGCTTTCTCCTTCCCTGCTTTCTCCCTCCCTAATGGACTCGATAATCAACGGGCAGTGGGAGTGAAAGTGCTCTGGCCAGGCAGAGCAAGGAACATCTGATCCCCTGCCAGGACCTGGGGGAACGAAACAGCCCCGAGAGCCAGGGATGGAGCAGGGAGCATCCCTGAGCAGCGGGGTGGGGTTGCTGAATGGGGCACTTCAGCCTCTGCCTCTCCTGCCCGTGGTAGAGATGTGCCACGGGGCTTTGCTGAAATCCCTGCCTGGCTGATCCTGGCTCACCTGGCCCGTCCCAAGCAGTGCCTTGAGGAGCTCCAGGGAGGCTGGGACGTGCCAGGGGGTGCTGCCAGCCCAGACACAGCTCAGAGCAGTGGTGCCTGCTCAGGGTGAGGAGAAATGGATGATCCTTGGAGACGGGGGCCATGGGAAGCAACCTTTGAACTGAGGGGCCATGCCCCTGTGCCCTGATCCCCCTTACATAAAGCATCTGCTGAGGTCACTGCTGTCCCCAGCTCCTCCGTGGTGGCTCCTGGAGGGCCTCAATGACATGATTATCCCTCCTTAGCAGAGCATTTCCAAAGCCCAAGGAGGGCTTTGCTCACTAATCTGGCATTCAGTGCAGATAATAGGCTTTGAGACGAAGCCCTCCTGGAGTCTATTTTAAGGTGGTTTTGTAGCTTTGTTGCCTGTCACAGCAGAAGCCATCCTGTTCCAGCACTCCGGGGACACTCTGCCACGTCACGGTCACTCTCACCCGCTGTTCCCTGCCAGAGCAGCTCCTGCCCGTGCCCGTGTGCCCTCCCCAGCCCCTGCACCTGCCCAGCCTTGCCAGGCTCCTGTCTCCCCCTTTCCAAAAGCTGTAAGGGGTCTCCTCAGGAAGGGAGTGGAGGTGGAATGGGCATCTCCCAGTCCTGGAGCAGGGCTGGAGTGAGGTGTTTGCCCAGGGAGGTGTTTGCCCAGGGAGGTGCTTGCCCCATGTCCTTGTCCTCAGTGGGTCACCCTGGCAGGGCTGCCCTGTCCAGCCCTGTGAGATGGCCTGGGCCAAGGGGCTCCACACTTCTGGCCAGCAGCTCCCTTGGTTTAGGAAATCCCTTACTTGGGGCCATAGCTGAGACTATTTCGGAAGGGAGGTTCCCTTCAGGACCGGCTGTGCCCCACCCCAGGGCAGCACCCACGCAGGGTGCAGGCACAGGGATCCCAGGCTCCCTGGCATCCAGAAACACCCGGGATGTGGGGACTCCTCTCTCCCACGGCGCTCTCCAGCCTTTTCCTGCCCCTGCGCCCCTCTCACAACTCCCCACGCCCCCACCTTGCTTTCAGGCTCGTCCCACACCTCATGGCACCGCACCAGCCGGGGAAAGGAGCAGCCAGGGTGGGTGCTGTGCCCCCGCGCCCCGGCTCCACAGCTCCTGCAGGAGCGAGATTTCCCCGCCTGCCCGAGTGGAGCGCGCAGGAGCCCAGAGCCGGCTCGGCTTGGCCTGGCCCGGCTTGGCTTGGCTCCACCCAGCTTGGCTTGGCTTGGCTTGGCTCGGCTCAGCTCGGCTTGGCCTGGCCCGGCTCGGCTCGGCTCTGCTCAGCTCGGCTCAGCCTGGCCCAGCTCGGCACGGCACGGCTTGGCTCAGCCCAACTCAGCTCGGCTCAGCCCAGCTTGGCT
>VYXC01005518.1:29469-41907 GCA_013397175.1 Platysteira castanea | reverse complement strand
TTTTTTCCCCTCCACGCCAAGATTACTAATTGTCTAAGCATCTCAATTTGCTGGTTTCACTTAATCACAGACACTTCGGAGATTATCAGCCTTCCCCACATGTTCGGTACCTTGTTTCCAAACTACAAGACCCACGGGGAGCAGGCAGCGAGCGCCTGCAGGAGCGACAGCCGCGACGCTGCCGCTTCCCCCGCGTCCCTCCGGCTGCGCTGTCAGAGCTTGATTTGCCTCTGAAACCGCCGCGTATTCCCCCAAAGTTCCCGAGCACGGGGGCCGTGAGGAACGGCGAGGTGGGGGCTGGGGGCACCGTTGTCAGCTCCTGGCAGCTCCCAGCCTTTGATTTGCACAAAAGAAAGGAGGGAGGTGGGGGAGGGAATGGATATGATTTATTCAGCAAGTTCCTAACCGGGTTTTTTCTATTTTTTTTTTTCCCTTCTTCTTTTCCAGAGGCTGTGAAATAACTGAAGCCGACGGAAAGGTGAAGTGCTGGGAGAGATGAAGGAGGCGCGTTTGAAGGCATTTTCTTCCTTTTTGTCACATCTCACTGCAAAGCTTTTAATTCCTGGAGCTCAGTTCCTTCCTGGAAAGCCTGAGCCGGAGGGGGGTGGGCTCGCTGCGGGCGGCGGGGCCCTGTTGGCTGGCACAGGGGCGGGCAGAGGAGGAGGGAGGAGGTGCCGGTGCTCGGGGGGTGTTGGTGGTTTTCTGTCCCATCGCCGGCTGTCGGTCCCTCGCTGCCCTGGCGCCCACCCCGGGGCCGGGGGGTCTCTGCTGCCGGTGCTGGGAGCCAGCTCTGCCCTCAGCCCGTCCTCACATGAGCCACAGAGTCACGGAATGGAGGATTCAGGCTGGAGAGGAGCTCCAAGTTCATCAAGTCCAACGTGAAATCAAATCCCACCATGTCACTAAACCACATCACAAAGTGCCACGGCTCCTCACTTTTTAAATGTTTTCAGGGATGGGGACTCTACCACTGCCCTGGGCAGCTGTGCCAGGGCTTGACCACCCTTTCAGTGAAGAAATTATTCCCAATTATCCAACCTGAGCCTCCCTTGGCCCAGCCTGAGGCCGTTCCCTCTCCTCCTGTCCCTGTTCCCTGCCAGCAGAGCCCGACCCCCCCGGCTGCCCCCTCCTGTCAGGGACTTGTGCAGAGCCACCAGGGCCCCCCTGAGCTCCTTTTCTCCAGGCTGAGCCCTTGCCCAGCTCCCTCATCTGCTCTTGGGGCTCCAGCCCCTGCCCGGCTCCATTCCCTGCCCTGGACATGCTCCAGCCCCTCCATGTCCTTCTTGTCCTGCAGGGCCTAGAAGTGACCCCAGGGCTGGGGGACCCATGCCAAGACCCAGGAGCTGCCCAGCGATGGACAGAGCCAGGCAGAGACAGCTCTGCTCCAGTGCCAGCAGAGGAACATCCCAGGAGCAGAGGGCACAGCCCGTCCTGAAGCCGCCAGGACAGGCAGAGGGAGGCAGGGCACGTCACCAGCAGTGCGGGTCCCATGATGGAACCCTGGGTGACGTGTCCTGGGTGACCCTGCTTGGGCAGGGAGGTCGGACTGGAGGGTCTCCAGTGGGTCCTTCCAACCTGAGCCAGCCTGTGATTCAGAGAATCACAGAATCCCAGAATGGTTTGGGTTGGGAGCGACCTTAGAATCCACCCAGTGCCACCCCTGCCCTGGCAGGGACACCTCCCACTGTCCCAGGCTGCTCCCAGCCCCAATGTCCAGCCTGGCCTTGGGCACTGCCAGGGATCCAGGGGCAGCCACAGCTGCTCTGGGCACCCTGTGCCAGGGCCTGCCCACCCTCTGAGGGGTCCCTCTGTGACCCCATAGCTGAGGTGGGCCATGTCCTGCACCCCTTTAGGGCTTCAGGGCATCAGCACGTCCTGCTCGCTAGAGGAGGGTTAGCAAGAAGAATCAAACAGCATTTATGATGTGAAAAAGCGTCTGAAATCAAATTTGGTTGTTAGCAGGGGAAAAATCATCTTCCTTTTTTTTTTTTTTTTGAAGGAGAAATGATGATTGGAAAGTTGACTTTGTGCTCCGTTTGCCTGCTTCGGGAGAGCTGCGCTCCCTGCCAGCCCAATTGCGTTTGTCTTCCCTAAATAACAGAAAGCAGGGAGCAGGAGCGGGGATACCTGCGGGAAGCACGAGGGGGAAGCACGGGGAAAAGGCAGGAACAGGCTCCAGCTCCACCCAGCACAGCTTCCCCCGGGGGCAGAGGGGCCTCTGAGGCCCTGCCCTCCCCACCCACACCTGGGATCTCCTCTGGCTTTTCCTGGCCAGGGGGTCCCAGGGAGCAGCAGCAATGCCTGGGTTAAGCAGCTGTCAGCAGCCAAAAAAAGTCACATTTCCAATATTTCTGCTCTGGTTAGAGACCAGAAGTGGATTGTGTTCACAGGTCTGATTTACAACCCCGTACCCCGGTCCTGCCCACAGACTCCCAGGGGCTCTCCTGTAACTCGGATCCGAAATCCCACCCGTTTCCTTGGGAATCCCCTGACGTGACCCGTGACTTTTTGTTTTTTAGGCTCAAACAACCAAAAGCCATTCCCCTCTTTCTCTCCTGGCCCTTCCTCTCTGCAGCTCTTCTGCACCACCACCAAAACCATCTGCATGGCTGGGCTTTGGTCCTGCAGGAAGAAGCTCCTTGTGCACGATTCATTGAAGGTTTCTATTTTTATTTTTCTTTTTCTTTTCTTTTTATTTTTTATTTCCCATTTGCAAGTTGCTGAGAAGCTGATCCTGATTTCTGCAAATGAATTTGTTATCTGCAAGTGTTCACTGAATAGTTTATGCAAACAAATTTCAGCCCATAGGGTGTTTGCAAACTGTTCATTTCATGGTATGTGATTAGTAGAAATGGTCAGAAAATGGGTGCAAAACAATTTTTATGAGCTGTCCTCAACACCCAGGCTCCTCGTGCCTCCATTTCTATCACTGACTTCTTTTTTTTTAACTGGAATTAGAAAAATATCAACCAGCACATGATGAGTTGAACTTCTCATGCTTTGTTTCCAGCTGGAAGCTCTGAAAGGAGAGCAGTTGATGCTCACAGGAAGGGCAGACACTGAATCAGAGAATCACAGAGTGGTTGGGGTTGGAAGGGACTTTAAAGGACATCTCCTTCCACCCCTGCCATGGCAGGGACACCTCCCACTGTCCTGGGCTGCTCCAACCTGGCCTTGGACTTGCAGGGATGGGGCAGCCACAGCTGCTCTGGGAAGAGGAGAGGTTATGGGATCTGATGAGGTTATAGGTTCCTTTTTCCCGAGAAAGAGACCCAACCCATCCTGCGGGGATCCCTCCTCACCCAGGAGCCGTTCCTGATGCTGGGTCTGTGGGGAGGGTGCCTGGCCTCCCAGTCAAGGACTCTCTCCCACTCCCAGGCCCCAGCACCGTTCCTCACTCACCAAAGCTGCTCCTGCCCCATCCCCTGTCACCTCCTGCCAGTGATCTGCCAGTTTTCCCGCAGGGAATGGTTGCTCAGAGAAGCCGTGGCTGGAAAACCTCCAAGGCCAGGCTGGACGGGGTTTGGAGCACCCTGGGATGATGGAATGAGTCCCTGCCCACGGCAGGGGTGGGACAAGATGAGTTTCAAGGTCTCTTCCAACCCGAGCCATTCCATGGTTCCATGATCCATGAATACTGTGCCACCCCTGGAGCTGCAGCATCCCTGCCATGGGCAGGGGCTCCACGGCAGGACCACCCCTGTGCTGGGAATGACCAAGGGGCAAAATCCTGGTCCTGAGTGGCCTGGCAGTGACGGGTCAGAGGTAAGACCCTGGACGAGCCCCGTGCAGACCTGTCCAGCCCCAGAGCCGGGGTTCACAGGGGCTCAGAGGTGGCCCCAGCAGTGAGGAGCAGTCGAGGCTCCCCGTGGGTTTTCCAGCACCGACAGAAAATGGTGCCCGGGAGATTTATTCATTTAACGCATCTGGTAATTACATTTCGGCAGGTGGTGTGTGGGGCCTGGATTCCTTCCACGCACACCAGGCTGGGGAAGGCTCCAGTCCCACGTTTGATAAATCTCAGAATAGAATAAATAAATAAAATCAACAGTCCCCAGCTGTGAGTGCGGAGGAGGCACATCCTCTCCCCGTGCCACGCGTTCCTCCTGCCTCCCCTGTGCTGGGGCCGGGATTGGGCACTGCCCGCTCCTCCTGGGCATGGGATCAGGCACTGCCCGCTCCTCCTGGGCATTGGATCAGGCACTGCCCGCTCCTCCTGGGCATGGGATCAGGCACTGCCCGCTCCTCCTGGGCATAGGATCAGGCACTGCCCACTCCTCCTGGGCATGGGATCAGGCACTGCCCACTCCTCCTGGGCATGGGATCAGGCACTGCCCGCTCCTCCTGGGCATGGGAACCTCGGGACTGGGATTGGGCACTGCCCGCTCCTCCTGGGCATGGGAACCTCGGGACTGGGATTGGGCACTGCCCGCTCCTTCCGGGCACGGGATTGGGCACTGCCCGCTCCTCCTGGGCACGAGATCATCGGGGTTGGGATCGGGCACTGCCTGCTCCTCCCGGGCACGGGATCGGGCACTGCCCGCTCCTCCCGGACACGGGATCGGGCACTGCCCACTCCTCCTGGGCACGGGACTCCCCCTGCACAGGCGGGATGGATGCAGTCAGTGCGGGTGGAGCAGGGCTGGGACCAGCTCCCATCCCGGAGTTACGGCTCTGGCAGGGATGGGCACAAGAGACAGCCGGGGAAACCAGGGTAGAGAGAGCCGCTGGCCGGAGGATGCAGAGTTTAAGGAGGGAAGATGAGCCAGGAATTAGTGGTGAGAAAGGGGATGGCCCGTGGAGCGCGGCACGGATGGGGCAGAGGAGGCTGCAGGGGTGGGCGGACCTGGGGATGCTCAGCACATGAGCAGAGGTGGCAGCTCGGGACACGGCGGTGTGCGCTGGAACGCTGGGCTTGGTGATCTCGAAGGCCTCTCCCAGCCGTGATGACTTCATAATCCCAGCGATGGTGCTGGCAGGCTCGGAGGGGACGGCTCCAGGGCCTGGGGCACAGCTGGTGCACAGGGCACCACGGCGAGCCCCGTGGGGCAGCCCCCGGGAGCCCATGTGGTGTCCCCGTGGATGCCCGGGGTGCTGCTGGGCAGGACGTGGTGTGGGGGCCCGGGAGCAGCTCCTGTGAAGGGCAGGGCTGAAGATGAGGGCAGCTGGGCCACAGCTTCCTCTCCAAGGGATCTCAGACTTTCCAGGCTGTGCCGGCAGGAGCGGTGGCGGTGCCAGGGCGTGGGCACTTCCCCCATGACGGAGGGTGCTGTAAGCACAGCTGGATGCTGTGAGCACAGCTGGATGCTGTAAGCACAGCTGGATGCTGTAAGCACAGCTGGATGCTCACCCCCAGCCCAGCACACAGCAGACAGCCCGGCCTGGCATGCAGGGGCTCTGCAGGGACCCTCAGCCCGTGCCCCCTGCCTGTGCCAGGGGGTCTCTGGGGGGATCTGGGGGTATCCTGAGGCACCACATCCCCGTGGAGGGCACCACGTCCCCCGGGCACCCAGCAAGGCGCTGGCACAAAGGCTGCGGCTGGATTTTATTTTTGTACTTCACCTCCCTGCCCCCTTTGTAGAAATGACATAATTATGGGGATTTAATGTTCCACTGCTAAATTTCTTCATTTTTCAGGATAATTTCCACTATTTCATCAAGGAATAATTAATTGCATTGTCTTTAATCAGTTGTTTTACAAATCCAGCAGCGCAAGAAATTTTCATAGCCAGACAATGCAGGCAGCTGCTCTTCCCTTCTGGGTGTATTAATGAAGTGAAAGAGCTCGAGCCGGGGAAAAAAATCGGCTGGCAGAAAAAGAAATCTATTGACAGAGAGATTGAAAAGATGACAGTGTAATCCCTTAATGTGTGTGCTGGGGAGGCAGAGGGGAGAGATGGAGCCCAGCTGTGAGGGCAGGAGGAGCTGGGCTGCTGGGGCTCGGGGCTCCAAAGCCTCTCCTGTCCCCTCGCAGGCCCTCGGTGTTGGATTTTACTGTGGGGTGCACAGGGGTGTCAGCAGACGTGAGCATGTGGGTGCATAACAAATCATGGAGTCGTGGAATCACAGAATTCCAGAATGGTTTGGCTTGGAAGGGACCTCAAAGCTCATCTGGTTCCAACCCCCTGCCGTGGGAAGAGATGCCTTCCACCAGCCCAGGTTGCTCAGGGCGCCCAGCAACTTCACCTTGAACACTTCCAGGGATGCCAAAGTGTCTGGGAATGTCTGAAAGTGTGAAGATGTTTGTGTGCAAGTGCACAGATGTTTATCAAAGGGCTAAACCCCCCCTGCCCCAGGCAGCCTGTGCCACTGCCCAGAGGAGTGAATGTCCCCAGCAGGGGAAGGGTGCTCTGGTGCCCTGGAGAGCTCAGCCACCCACACATGGGGGCCCAGCCAGGCCCCAGCACTGCCCTGCCCGGGAGGGGAGGAGGTGCCCTGGCACGGGGTGGTGTGGGGACAGCAGCCTGTTAGAGCTCTGTCACCCCTCCTTGAGGGTGACACATCCACAGCTGTGCTTTTCAAGGAGATCTGGAGCTCCCAGGCTGGATCCAAGTGCTGGACCTTGGCCTGGGCCCTCTCTGGGAGGGGTGAGTGAGCATCCACCCCGCCCTGCGGCACAGGGCCACGGGCACAGCTCAGCAGGAACTGCCCCGACGTGTTCCACCACCCAGGGCACTGTGCCAAGGGGTGGGGAGGGTTAATCCCTGAGATGGAAAACGATCCATGGGGCCTGGATGGATGGCGAGGTCCACAAAGACCACCAGATCCCCATCCCTGGAAGAGTTCAAGGCCAGGTTGGACGGGGCTTGGAGCAACCTGGGATGGTGGAAGAATGCCCTGCCTGTGACAAGGGGTTTGGAATGAGATGATTTTTAAGGTTCCTTCCAAACCAAACCATTCTGGGATTCCGTTCTCATTCCCTCCCACATGTGGAGTACCTGAGCCTTGCATCGAGCAGGAACGAGGGAACAGCGAGGGAGCTGGGAGCTGGGATCTGGGATCTGGGACCTGGGATCTGGGATCTGGGATCTGGGATCTGGGACCTGGGACCTGGGACCTGGGATCTGGGATCTGGGACCTGGGATCTGGGACCTGGGATCTGGGACCTGGGATCTGGGATCTGGGATGTTTCATCACTTCTTTGCTTCTTCTTTTTTCCCTTTGGCCCAGAGCAGGGCAGGGGTGCCTGGAACCACCCAAGGGCAGGTGGATGTGGGATGGAAGATGAGGTTCAGTGGTGAACACTTTGCTGTTGTGCTGGTGGTTGGACTCAATCTTAGGAGCCTTTTCCAACATTAATGATTCCATGTTTCTATTCCAGTCCTTGCACAGCTCCTCCATCAGGAAATCTGAGCAGGTTTCACCAGGAGGTCACGAGGTCTACCCTAAAATCCTGATCAGGGCTCTGCACAGTGAGCTCGGTGTTTCTGGCACAGACTCAGGAGTGGGCACACTCAGGGGGCTCTGTGATTGACCAAGAGCCCTGCAGGGGCCAAATAACCCTGAATTAGCCCAATTCAAACAGGGTGAAGGGCCAGGCGAAGGCCAAGAGGTTGGAAAGGAGAAGGAAATGGTTTCCATCAGTCCTGCTTTGATTTCAGCTGGAGATCAGTTGGATGGAAGCATCCTGCAGATGGATCCGTGCAGGGACAGCCCTCGGAGTCACCCAGGAGCACCGGGGATGTGCTGCAGCATTTCCAGCTGAGAGGTGCCAAACGGCACCGCGGCACCCGTGCTGCCAGCTCTGCTGCACTCACTGATGAGCACAGTGTTCCTTTTCTCATGAGAAGATGCACAGCTCCGCCGCCCTGAGCCTCTGGGAATTGTTTGCATCCAGAGATTCTTCCCCAGCCTGAGACGGCTCTGACTCCAGGCCTGGGCAGCTGAGGACAGCTGAGGATGTGGCGTTGCAGTGCCCCGGCTCTGAGAGGGCCCAGCTGAGAGACAGAGACCAAAGGCCAAACCTGGAGAAACCTCTGGACCAGCCAGTCCCTCTGGAGCTTGGGATCAAAAGGAATCAGGGTTATTCTTTACTCAGAAAGCAGGGAGGCCCTGGCACAGGGTGCCCAGAGCAGCTGTGGCTGCCCCTGGATCCCTGGCAGTGCCCAAGGCCAGGTTGGATGGGGCTGGGAGCAGCCTGGGGCAGTGGGAGCTGTCCCTGCCCATGGCAGGGGGGCTCTGGATGAGCTTTAGGGTCCCTCCTAGCCCAAACCAGTCTGGGATTCCGTGATTCTGTCTGTCTGTCAGAGAGAGCAGGGGCAGCTCTGCCAGAGCCCTGCGTGCTGTGCTTCTCGGCGGGTTTGGAGCGCGTCTGTTCACAGCTCTGCACCAGAACAGGGGCCGGGCTGCTGAGGTTTCCCCTCGGTATCTGCTGCAATCAGGTGTCTCAGGGTTCCCCTCGGAGGCCTCAGTGCCGGTGAAAAGCAGCCGGTGCTGGGGAGGTGGGCCCTGTTCCTACAAGCAGGGTCATTGTCCCGCGCTGCAGGGACACGAGTTACGCCAGCAGGGGCTGGGGCCATCTCCGCTCCTCAGCCAGAGACAAGCAGCTGCACGGGAGATAAGAACGAGATAAGGCATCTATCCCTCATGCCCTTGCTCAGGTGGAGGAGCAATAAGCAAGGGATTTAATCCTGCTTATCTGGGAGGGCTGGCAGAGGCTGGCTGGCTCCGCAGCCGCCCCGCGGAGCCGAGAGCAGCCCAGCAGAGAACCGGGAGCGGCTGTCCCCGCTCGGGGTCCGTGCGTGTGGGGAAGGGAGAGCCGTGGGGACGGGAGGAGGGGCTGAGAGAGCAGAGGGCGGACACACGGCTGAGGACAGCCCAGGCTTCCCCAGCCGAGCTCTGGAATGCCTGGAGCTGCTGCAATCAGGCAAATTGAGCTGCCTGGGTGCGGATGGGGAGGGATGGATGGACGGATGGACGGATGGACGGATGGATGGATGGATGGATGGATGGATGGGTGGATGGATGGATGGATGGAGGGATGGAGGGGGGTGGAGGGATGGAGAGGGATAGAGGGATGGATGGAGGGATGGATGAGGGAGGGATGGAGGGGTTGATGGATTGATGGATGGATGGATGGATGGATGGATGGATGGATGGATGGATGGATGGATGGATGGATGGATGGAGGCATGGAGGCATGGAGGCATGGAGGGATGTGCCACAGCTCTGAGCAAGGAGCAGGGGCTGGATGGAGGCAGGGAAGGGCAGGCAGCAGGGAATCACCTCAGGCGTGCCCACCACCTGAACACGCGTGCCGTGCCGGCTGCCTGGCACCACAGAAATACCAAAGTTGCCCTCACCCCCTGCCCAGCAGGGCTGAATTCCTAATTCCCCTTCATGAATATGCACAGTAAGCACCAGAGCGCTCTCCAATCCGGCCCTGGCAGCCGAGCCATGTGATTTAACGTGACTGATCACCCCGAGCCCAGCACAGAGCCCGCACTAAATACCCACAGGATCCACAGAGTTAAATTATCTGAAGGAAAATGCAGCTCTCACATAATTTTCCGTAACAATCACTACAATCGCAGGCAGCCTGCAAATACTCCGAGCATGGAAAGGAGCTGGTTCTCTCTGGGGAACTCCCTGCCCTGCTCTCGGAACGCCTCCTCCTACAGCAACACCTTCAACAGGTTTCTGTGTGAGGAGTGTGGTCCTCGTTATCAAACTGCTTTATACAGTTATCACCCCAAACTGCTCTGCAGCATAAACACATCATTCCTGGGAGAAGCTGTCGGGGAGGGCCGGGCTGCAGCCTGCAATTAAAGCCCCAAACAATACAGCCCCATAAATCACCGGCGCTGGGGCCGGTCAGTGTCGCCAAGCATGGAGCGAGGATCTTAATTACATTTAGACCAAACAAGTGGTAGATTATTTATGGGATACTGTAAGTGCCTGACAATGGGCAGAAAGTCATTCCACACGCATCCCTGGGCATTTCGGAGTCCGGCTGAAGAGGTAGGGAAGGAGAGGGAAAGAAGTGGAGCCAATATTCATCACCGAGCAAAATTGGAAGGGAAAGAGCTGTTGCTTTAAATAAGGCCCAATTGCATCATCAATTTAAAAGCAATAGCAGCAGCTTCTGGAGAAAGCAGCAGCTGCCACAGGTGGCCAAACAGCTGGAGAGCTGCCAGCACCCACGGAGCCACCAGGAGCCTGGTGCTTTGTCACGCTGTGGCTCAGCTTTAACCCTTCTGCTCAACACCCGGGCCTGCAGAGAGCCCTGCTGCACCCGGGGGCTCTGCGGGGCCGTGGGGGACAAGGTGGGATCTGCTCCATCATCATCCATCGGGCCCTGGAGCTTGCAGCTGGATTTCAGCACGTTCCAGATGTGGGCAGCACTAGAGGGTGGAAGCTGGCTGGGAGAGCTCAGGGATCAGCTGGGGCCGTGTGAATCTGCCTCCAGCCACGGACCATCCCAGGGCTCCTGGATCCTGTGCTTGGGGCCCACTTTGGTGCATCTTTCCTGTTCAGGGACCCAGAAAAGCAGAGGCTCCTCTGCTCAGGGTGCTGGTTTCAGAAAGAATTGTGTTCGTCCCCACGCTGTTTAGACACAGGAATCTGTCTGGAGAAGCTGTTTGCTCATGAGAGCTTCCTCCAGAGAAAGATCCTGAAACATGAGCGGGTCTGTCCCACTGCCCTGGGCTGAAACAGCCACCCTAGAGCTGCTGGAGGGTCAGGATTGTTGGCCATGGCTGGACCACAGTCCCTGGTCAGTCCAGGCCATGCAGCCAGGCTGGGGTGCCCAGGGATTCCTGTCCATGTTGGTGCCTCCCACAGCGTGTGAATGGACTCACAGAATGGAATCACAGAATCACAGAGCATCCTGAGCTGAAGGGACCCCCAGGATCACCCAGCCCAGCCCCTGGCCCTGCCCAGACACCCCAAATCCCACCCTGGGCACCCCTGGCAGCGCTGCCCAAACGCCCCTGGAGCTCTGGCAGCCTCGGGGCCGTGCCCATTCCCTGGGCAGCCTGGGCAGGGCCCAGCAGCCTCTGGGGGAAGAACCTTTCCCTGGGATCCAGCCTGAGCCTGCCCTGGCCCAGCTCCGGCCGTTCCCTGGCTCCTGTCCCTGTCCCAGGAGCAGAGATCGGAGCTGCCCCTCGGGAGGAGCTGCAGATCCCTGAGCTCTGCCCTCAGTGTCCCCTGCTCCAGCTGGACACACTGACATCCCTGGGTCTCCCCATGTGGCCTGATGCCACCAGGCTGGTGGGTGCAGAGCATCAGGGAAGGGCTGGAGCAGGAGGGCTGTGGAGATGCAGACGGGCTCCAGAGCAGGATGCTCTGATGTCAGACAGCTCATCCAGACCTCGGCGAGCTGCTGGGAGCCCTGGGGCACTCGGGCCACCGGCTGGAACATGAACATTATCAACATCATGAACGTGGCTCCCGCTCACACCAGGGGCACGCTGCCTCCAGCCCCTCCAGCAAACCTCGGGAGGTGACTTTGCCAGTGCCTGTCCCCAGCCCTGGGTGCTCTCAGTGACCAGCCACCATCTCACCACCATCCCCGCGGGTCTGTCTGCCTCTGCAGCCTGTGCTCAGCCCAGGGCCACGGCACAGCACGGGCTGGCAGCCCTGCTTTGGGTGCAGACCCTCCCTCTGTGTGTTCAGCCCTCCTCCACAGCCTGGGGCAGGCCAGCACGGCTGGGTTCAGCCCCCAGACAGGCACTGCTTGTCTAGACAGCGTCAGGGGGTGGCTGTGGGGTGTCCTTCAGCCCGTGGTTGGCCAAAGTAGGTCAGAGGAGTCTGTTCTACCAGCAGCTGTGTATTGCTACTGACCCTCCAGTGTGGGACACNGCAGAGCCTCCCTCTGTGGGTGCAGCCCTCCTCCACAGCCTGGGGCAGGCCAGCACGGCTGGGTTCAGCCCCCAGACAGGCACTGCTTGTCTAGACAGCGTCAGGGGGTGGCTGTGGGGTGTCCTTCAGCCCGTGGCTGGCCAAAGTAGGTCAGAGGAGTCTGTTCTACCAGCAGCTGTGTATTGCTACTGACCCTCCAGTGTGGGACACGCAGTTCCAGCTGAGCTGCCTGAAATCAGGCCAGGTGATCACATCTCCAGGAGCCTCTGGTCCCTCTGCAGGCAGTTTGGCTCCCTGTCCCATCCCCTCCGTGTCTGAGCAGCCACAGGGTGTGCCAGGCTCCTCACACAGTGGCTGTGAGCTCAGGAGCAGTTCCAGGCAGCGAGGCTGAGTCTCTTTCAGGACAGAGCTGAGGCTCTGGCCCAGCCTTTCAGGCCAGGAAGGGTGGCGTGGGCACTGCCACCCGTGCCTGCAGTGCCAAGGACCTCGTGTATCACGGGTCACACTGCCCATAAATAAGGGATAAAGTGTGCATCCCTACGGCCACTTTTTCAACCCAGCAGGACCGAATGTTCTCCTTCTGCTGTGCCATGAGATGGTGGGTGTGGAGCCAGCCCAGCAGGGCAGTCCCATCCC
>VYXC01005518.1:7106-26651 GCA_013397175.1 Platysteira castanea | reverse complement strand
CAGCCCGTGGGGATGTGCGGGTGGGCTCAGCCCGCGGGGATGTCCGGGTGGGCTCAGCCCGTGGGGATGTGCGGGTGGGCTCAGCCCAGCCCTGCCCGCCCGGTCCCGGCCCCAGCGCTCGCCAAGGGGGCCGGCGGTGATGTGGGGCCACCCCCACGCTCCCTGCCCCTCCGCCCCGGTGCCTCGGGCTCTGCCCAGCCCCACCTTCCCCGCAGGCTGCAACCCCGCACCGGCCACCAACCTGCACCAGAGGCACCTGCTTGCTGCTGAATGAGACCTCCCCGAGCCTTCTCCCTACCCAGACGGTCCTGGGGGTTCCATGGGGGGCTGTCTGCATCCCCTGGAGTCAGCAGGGCCACAGGGAGCCCGCGGTGTCCGTGCTGGGATCTGCCACAGGCAGAGATGAACCCCGCTTTGGACAGCCCAGCAGGGGCCATCTCCCTGCAGCTGCCCCCTTTCCCAGCCTGCAGAGGGGTTGTGGAAGGGATCCCGTTTTTTGTCTTTGTGGGGGCATCTTTCCGGAGGGAGATAGGACTCTCTCCATCCCCAGTGCAGCCAAGAGCATCCCTCCTCTTGGGGGAACCACAACAACTCCTGGGCACGGTGAAACAGGTGGGGATGAGCCTTTGCAGGTGTCTCCTACGGGACAGGCTCCTTGCACAGACCGACAATATCCGAAGGCAAGGAGAGTTTCCTTTGGCAGCAGCCCTGCAGGAAGGGGGTTGCTGGAAATGCTGGATGCCTCTGGGGATGAGCAGGGAGAGGAGAAGCATTCCCTGGATGGAGAGGTGTGGATGGGCTTATCCCAGGGTTCTGGAGGATACACCTGGTGCAGGGCTCCCCACGTGTCTCTGCTAAATCCCAGAGCAGCATCACGGCCCCGGGGACCCCGGGAGCCCTGGGAGCTGGGCATCGCCTCTGAGTGCTGCTGTTGGCACTGCTGGTGGCTGGCTCCTGATGGACTGGGAGCTGCACACACGCCCGGGTCCCTGCCAGGTCTCTGCTCAGTGCGGGGAGCTGTAGGGCCAGCCCTGTGCTGCGAAAAGGAGCAGGGGGATCATTCCCATAGGAGAATGGGGTTTGGAGCAGTCACAGACCCATGGGGAAGGGTAAGGGCCATGAGCCCTCGTCTCAGGCCAGCTGCCCGTGTTCCCACCTGCCTGGCTCCCCAGGTCACCTCGTGTGGCCCTGCCAGGCTGGTGTGTCCCCAGAGAAAGGTGCTAAATCAGGACCCCAGAGCGTGGCCAGGCTGGGCACTCGCAGNGGCCCCGGGGACCCCGGGAGCCTTGGAGCTGGGCTCTGAGTGCTGCTGTTAGCACTGCTGGTGGCTGGCTCCGATGGACTGGGCGCTCCCTGCCAGGCTCCCTGACCTGCCCAGCCTTCCACTGCCTCATGGGAGGGAGGAACACCTCAGAAATTAATTTTTTCTCGTGTGGGCAGTGCCTGGGCAGGGCTGGCAGAGGCGAGGATGAGAGGCAGGACCTCTCTGTGGTGCACAGGCNGGGAAGGGTAAGGGCCATGAGCCCTCGTCTCAGGCCAGCTGCCCGTGTTCCCACCTGCCTGGCTCCCCAGGTCACCTCGTGTGGCCCTGCCAGGCTGGTGTGTCCCCAGAGAAAGGTGCTAAATCAGGACCCCAGAGCGTGGCCAGGCTGGGCACTCGCAGTGCTCAGCACAGGGGCTGTGGCAGCAGCTGCTCATCCTCGATGCGTTTGGCATTTCCTGTTGCTCTTGACTCCAGGGAAATGATTGCTCGGCTCGGAGGGATCTATAAATAGACGCTGCCCACGAACCTGCGCTCCCGGGGCCAGGAGTGGCAGGAGCTCGGTGATTGCTGCCACAGCCGACACGGGGCCCCGCCGGGGCTGGTGCTCCCTGCCAGGCTCCCTGACCTGCCCAGCCTTCCACTGCCTCATGGGAGGGAGGAACACCTCAGAAATTAATTTTTTCTCGTGTGGGCAGTGCCTGGGCAGGGCTGGCAGAGGCGAGGATGAGAGGCAGGACCTCTCTGTGGTGCACAGGCACTGCCCTCGGTGTCACATCGCTCCTGGCTGAAGCCCCCTCCTCACTGGAGTGCTTTGGGCTGGGGGCTGCCTGGGCATCCCTGTGCCCACAGAGCAGCAGTGGCAGTCACCAAGGGGCCCCGCTTTTGTCCTCACCAGGTCCTGGCAGAGCTGTCCCTGCTGGGGAGCCACGTCCCTGGGGACAGAGCCCTTGGCAGGGACAGCCATGGACATCTCCCCACTTGTCACTGTCCCCTTTGGGACCAGCCGTGGAAGCACAGCCTGGTGCATGGGCACTGCTGTGCCTGGGCTAACGCCATCCCTGTGAACACCAGAAGCTTTGCAATCCCAAAATTTAAAATTACAAGCCAGGGGAGTTGGAAAGGAGTTAGAGAGGATGCCAGTCAAGATCTGAGCTCTTAAACCATGTGGACTGAGACTGAGAAAGGATTTAAACCCACTGGAGCTGCACAACCACCCCACAGCAGCCAGCCTGTGTGGGCTGAGTCTGCAGCGAGCCCCGGGTGAGGCTCTCCCCAGCCGTGATCCCAGCACATCCCTCTGCTCCTGGGGAGCCGCTGCTGCCCCAGCACCGTGCCATCCCACGGGCTCCAAACAGCCTGCCCCGAGCCTGGGGAGGTGCTGGGAGGTGGCACCTTCCCCACGAGGGGTCATCTGAGCACAACCACCACAGCCGGGGGGTGGCTGCTCTGCCTCCCCACGGATTTCAAAAATCAGTCAAAATCAGTCAAAATCAGTCCCAGGCAGCGCTGGGATCAAGGCCAGGCTTTTTGCCATGGGACATGACAGCACCGAGGAGGAACCCAGGAGCAGCCAAAGTCTGGGGACTCTCTGGCGTGTGGGGTGCGGGTTCAGGTCTTGGTGAGCACTGGGCTGTGTCCATCCCCGCCAGCCCTGAGGGGACACCAAGGCCTCGTGAGGAAGGTTCTCCCCTGCAGCCGTTCATTTTGGCATGGCTTCCTGGGGGTGCACTGGGGTCTCCCTGGAGCAGAGAGGACAGGGATCCCTGTCCCTTGTCGCTGGGGCCAAGCTCTGCTCCTGCCGAGGCTGGGAGGGGGAAGGGGCTAGGCCGGGCGAGCAGGGCTGCCAGGGACAGGCAGCACGCAGCCGGTGGGTGAGCCCCGGAGAAGAGGGGCCTTGCCAGGAGGAGGTGGATGCCAGCGGCGGGAGCCTTTCCCTAATGCATCTCCCGCTGCGCCCTGCCCGATGACGATCTCCCCCGGAAAGGAGGGGACAGGACGAGAACGACCTCCCCACCCTGCCAGCTTGGAAAACCTCACCCGGGCGATGCCAGGATGTGTTGTATCCCGTTGCCATGGCAACTGACATCTCCCAGTGCCGAGGCGGGCGTGTGCGGAGTCACGGCACGGGAACCCGGCCCGGCCCGACCCCGGCCGGCGGGCACAGAGAGCGGGGACGCGGGCACTGGTGCGGGTGCAGGGCACCAGGGGTGGCACCGGCCTGGGCACAGCACTGAGCCACCTTCGGCGCGCTCAGAGGTGGCACGGCCCGGCTGGAGGCACGGGGAGACAGGGACCGGCCGGGTGGGGGTCCAGAGAATCCTCACTCGGGCAGAGGGGCTGCAAGGTGTGAGCTGGTGCCATCCCTTTCCACAGCGTAGGGACAGCCCTGCCCCGTGCTGGGCCTCCCTCCCTGCGCCAGCCGCCCTTGCAGCGTCCCTCCTCCTCAGAAAGGCTGCAGAATTCTCCCTGCAATCTCCCAAAGAAGCCCAAACCCCTCTGTTTTGGCTGCGTGGCTGGGAAGTGCCTGGGCACAACGCTGTGGCTTCACGGAGTGTTCACCCACGGGGCACGAGCAAGGGCCCCTTTCCAAATCCTGCCTGTCCACGTTTTCCCAACGACAGGCACGGGGCTGTGCTGCCCCAGCACCGTGAGTTGTCCCTCCTGGGATGCCTGGCACAGGGGACTGCTCCAGACGGGTGGACTGGAGGAAGGAGGAGTCAGCTTCCGCCTGTCGTGTTATTTCAGTGACACCTACCAGGCATCAGGGTCAAGGAGACCAAATTTTTCCATCTCAGCTTGTTAGAAAATGGAAATGTTTCAACTCAGCAGTGGAATATTATCCCTTCTGCTCCTCCCAGCTTGAGTGATTACAGTTTTTCTCTAAAAAAACAAAAAAAAATGAGGACAAAAATTAGCTTGTGGCTTTCCTATCATGTCATCTCCCTCCTTTGCTTGGGGTGGAAAAAGGGAGGGAAAGGGAGAAGGTTCGAGGTAAGAGGAAAAAAAACTAACCCTCAAAAGCTATGTTTAATTTAATGAAAAACTATGAGGAAAAAATCAAAAATGCATCTGAAATCCCTTTCAAAATGAGCAACTTTCTCCCGATCAGCCTCATATGAGCAGCACCACAGCCTTTCCCCAGTCCCCCTCTCCGGGAGCCCTGGCTCCTGCTGCCGGTGCTGAATCTCACTGGAAACCCATTTTCCAGCAGAACGCCCTCACGGAGGAGCTGTCCCGGTGTCAGAGCAGCTCTGCAGCCTCCGAGGCCCCGGTTCCTCAGGCACACCCATCCCTGCCCGCAGGAGCAGCCGCGCTGCCCGGGGCTGACCCTGCCCCACTGCCCAGCGCTGCCCGGGGATGCCCCTGCCCCACTGCCCAGCGCTGCCCGGGGCTGACCCTGCCCCACTGCCCAGTGCTGCCCGGGGCTGGCCCTGCCCCACTGCCCAGCGCACCCAGGGGCAGCCCCGAGCGCTGCAGAGCCGGGTGCAGCACAAACCTGGTCAGGGGATACTCAGCCCCACTCCTCCCCCCCAAAAATAAGGGTTAGCTCCTGTCATGGGGTGACAAGACACCCACAAACGGACTTTTAAATCTTTCAGGTCTTCTCCCCACAGCGGAAAGTTTTAGTATTTAGCATTAGTACTCCTTAACTGTCTGTTTGTTAAATAAATAGTTTTTATTTTCTCTTTCACATTCCTCCGAAAAATTCTCTCCCGAACCTAGTGGGGGAGGGGTGGCTATAGCCTGCCTTTCTTTGAGGAAACGCTCTCTTTAGACGTTTTCCCTAAATTTGGCCAAAACGACAACAGCTCCTCTTCGAACCAATTCCAGCCAATGTATCCTGCTGCTTCCACCCAGCTCCAGTGAGATCTCACTGGAGGCACCAGGGTGGGGACGCAGAAACCAGAGGGAGTGAAATCCACTATTCGGGAAGCAATAAATGCCTCCTGCCTTTTCCAGGCACTTCCTGACCTTGCTGCAGCTGATGGGCAAGTTTACGATCTCACATTTTAGCTAAATGGAAGAGGCAATTATTCTTCCTTTTGGACTGAAGTGATTTTAGGAACAGAAACGCTAAACAAGCGGAGAGCCTGGCAAAAGCCAGCCCAGGAGGAAAACTGGGGTCTCCTAGGAGAAGAGCTGGAGATGGAAGGGCTGGCAGGAGGCAGCCGTAGAGCAGAGGGCGAGCTGGGTGATGCTGGAGGGGAGGCAGGGGTGCTGGGTGGGCGAGCAGTGGCTCTGCTGGCAGGGGAACGACCCCGGAGCAGCCCCCAGCCCCAGCAAAGGGCAATCCCTGCTCCGTTCATCACCCGGGAGCGGCTCCCACGGCCTCAGGGCTCCCACTTCGCTCAGAGTCAGGGGCAGCTCTGCAGAAACACCCCTGATATTCTTCAGCGTCTCTGCCCTGGTGAGCTGCAGCCCTCCCCTCCTCCCCTTGCAGGGTCTTGGCTGGCAGCTGCTCCCAGCCCTGGCCCCGGAGGAGGAGGAATTAAGCACAGCAAGTGGTTGGGAGAGGAAAGGGGCCCCGAGCACCCTGCAGAGGGTACGGGCACAGCCCGGGCACCCAGCCCCCAGCAGCCCTGCAGCAGGGCAGGTCTGGGGCAGATCTCACACGGACACGAGTTCCCAAGCCCTTCCCTCAAATATTCCCTCCCATCAGTGGAGAGGAGGAAGGAAGCTGGGAGGACCAGCCCCGTGCTGAGGCAGCAGAGGGGATTTGGGCAGCTTCTCCCAACAACCCCCCGCTCCTGCCCTGCACCCCCAGTGGTGTGGGGGCTGTGCCGGGCACCGGGGCAGGGTCGTGCTCCCTCTGCCCTGCTCCAGGGGCCAGGCTGAGCCCTCCCTGTAGCTCAGCACGAGCTGAGGCTGCCCTGTGATGCCACCTGCGTGAAGCCACCCAGGCTGTCCCTGCACCCTGCACCAGCACGGGTGTGCCCCAGCTCGGGCACTGCTGGCAGCACCAGAAGGTGCCCGTTTCTCACCGTGGGGTGGAAAATACCAGAACCTAGAAGAGAACAGGCAGCCTGTGACCCCAGAGTCGCTGCTGTGCAGTTCTGCCAGACCTCTGGGTGACCCTCACCCATGGGAACCTCACAGAGAACCTCACGTGGTCGCTGCTGAGGGGAAAACTCTGCCTCTTTGGTCCAAAATAGAGCAAAGATGAGTTAAGTGGATTTCCCTTCGACCAGCTGTGACCCGGACCCTCAAACTGGAGCGTGCCAGGGCCCTGCCATCCCTCTCCAGGGAAATGCTGCAGCACAGTTTGTCTCAGGGCTTTGCTGTTTCCTCCCCGAGGACACCCTCGGCCCCGAGCCACTCTCTCTGCTTTGCACTGGCCGCCTGTGTCTCTGATCCCCCGTTCTGCAGCAGAGGTATCGCCCATGAGGGGCTCCCCAGGAGACAGGGGTGCCCAGAGGGTGAGGATGCAGACCCCCCGGGCACAGGGATGCCCTGGTTAACACCTCCTGAAGAACAGGCAAAGCTCAGGACTCATTTCCTGCCTGCAGCCTCTCCGGGTGACACTAACCAAGCTCTCCCCACCTGGGTGAGGGATCTCTGGCTTTACACACACCTGGCCCAGGGACTTGTGCTGGGGTTAGATAAACACAAGAAAGGTGTTGAGTGTGTCCAGAGGAGGCCCCAGAGCTGCTCCAGGGCTGGAGCCCCTCTGGGGCCGGGCTGGGAGAGCTGGGGGGGCTCAGCTGGAGAGGAGAAGGCTCCAGGGAGAGCTCCGAGCCCCTGGCAGGGCCTCAAGGGCTCCAGGAGAGCTGGAGAGGGGCTGGGGACAAGGCCTGGAGGGACAGGACACAAAAAATGGCTTCAAAATGGAAAAGGGGAGATATGGGTGGGATCTTGGGCAGGAATTGTTGGCTGGGAGGGTGGGCAGGCAGCCCTGCAGCCAGCCCAGGTGCTGCTCCCATCACGGGCACAGCCTCTGCCTCCCTGCCCAGGCTGCCCGCGAGAGACGCCGCTGCTGGGGGTAAGTCCAAGCAGATAACGGCACTTGGAAGGAGATGCTTTTCTTTTGGCAGCGAAAAGGTGCAGAACAAATATGTTTTTAATAAACATTTTGACTGAAATTGAGCTTTCTCACCGCAGGAATTTGATTCTTGTCATGATTGCGCTTTTCAGCGGGAAAAGTAGGTGTTTGCTCAGGTGGCTGGGATGTCACCGAGCATCACACCCTGGGCAGCCGGGTCCTGCAGGGATGAGCAGAGGCTCGGGGCTGACAGCTCTGCCTGCCCTGCGAGGGCTGGCAAGGGGGAGGGCAGGGGGAGGGCAGGGCATGGTTTTCTTGCCCGCTGGCCCCTCATTTCCAGGGCTGCAGGTGGGAGCAGGGGTGGCCATGCCCCAGGTCCCCCCCTGGAGCTGCCTCCTGCATCCCTGCTCACCCCGAGGCACTGCCAGGGGACGGGCAGATGTGCCAGGGGCGGCGTGGAGAGCAGGACCCTGCTGTCTGTGAGGGACAATCCCTGTGCCCAGCCTCCACCTCTCACCTCCAGAGCTGCTGATAGCAGAACTGGAGCTCACCGGAGCTGGCTGAGCTGGGAGGGTGCTGGGAAACCCAGACTGGAAAAAGCCTGGGGAAGAGCAGGTTTTGGGGTGGTCTAATTGCAGCCTCCAGCACCTGAGGGGAGCCAACAAGAAACATGGAAAGAGAGGATTTGAAAGGGCCTGGAGTGATAGGACAAGGGGGAATGGCTTCCCACTGCTAGAGGGCAGGGCTGGATGGGATCTTGGGCAGGAATTGTTGGCTGGGAGGGTGGGGAGGGGCTGGGCTGGAATTGCCAGAGCAGCTGTGGCTGCCCCTGGATCCCTGGCAGTGCCCAAGGCCAGGCTGGATGGGGCTGGGAGCAGCCTGGGACAGTGGGAGCTGTCCCTGCCATGGCAGGGGTGGCACTGGGTGGGATTTAAGGCCCTTTCCCACCCAAACCCTCCCACGACTCCATGATTCTGTGACTGACATGGGCTGGGCACCTGTTGCTGCTCCACATCAGGAGATGCTGGTGTGGAAATGGCTGTTGTTCCTCTCAGGGCTGTGCAGAACGGAGGCATCCAGCTCTCTCCTGGTTCATGAGATTTCCAGGCTGGCTGCTGCCCCTTGGCTTGGCTTTCTCTCTCCATCCCAGTGCAGCTCCTCCCTTCCCCAGCCTGTGCAGGTGGCACCGACATGGGGCCCGCAGTGCCCTGGGAGGGATCTTGGGACTCTGCCCGGGGTCCCCTGGTCCTGCAGACGTCGGGCTCGGGATGCCCAGGCTGGCTGGGAGCTCGGAGGCCTGAAGGTGATAAATGAGCGAGGAGCACATCTGCACGCAGCGGAGACGCTCCCTGCCAAGGCGCTGCACTGCAGGACCACTCTCATCTGTCTCTCTTTAACAGGAACAAATGGAAATGAGCGAATCAATTAACACAGCACATTAGCAAAATGTCAGAGCCTCCCCATCGCACTTAACCCTTCCCTCAGCACGGGCTGAGGCAGCAGCGGGGTCAGCCCGGCCCAGCCCCGGCTGCAGCCTCTCCCCATCTGCCTGGGGCTGGGGTCGCAGCAGGGACCCCTCCCTGGGGATGGCACGGCGGTGGGAGCTGTGGGACACGGCACAGCTGGTTTGCAGCTCCTGCAGGCCCTCCTGGCTGGGGAGAGGAGCTGGGAGCAAGTTTCCTCGGGAGCAGGGACACGTCTGGGTGCCAGCTCCTTCTGTCCCCATCCTCGCCTGGAGAAGCCCCGCTGAGGGCTCGATGTGGCCGAGGTGTCCCATGTGCAGAAGCCCCTCTGGGTGGAGAACGGTGGAGCTGGGCTGATCCATGACAAACAACCAGCATGGGCTGGGCTTTCCTGCTGGGGTGGATTTCACAGCTCTGACCCCCGTGCCACTGTGGGACACGGGATCCCTGGCTCAGAAGATGCCGTGTCCCTGCACAGCAGCCCTGGCACACGTGTGAGCAACAGGAGCATCCAGCCCTCTCCTCCTGTGTGCCACTAAGTGCCACGGGCAACAGGAGAGCTGTGCTAAGACATAATAAACCCTCATCAGCTAATTAATAATTAGAGACACTTGTGCCTGAAAGCCTGGCTCCAGTGGTGGGATGATGCACCTCAGCTCTCCTGCCAGGCACCAGCATCAGATGTCCAAACCATGCAGGAGCTCGGGGCTGATGTGATGCCAGTCTGCAGGACAGAGAGTTCCCAGTTTCCCAGTCTGCAGAACACAGAGAGCTCCCAGTTTCCCAGTCTGCAGGACAGAGACCTCCCAGTTTCCCAGTCTGCAGGATGGAGAGCTCCCAGTTTCCCAGTCTGCAGGACACAGAGAGCTCCCAGTTTCCCAGTCGGCAGGACAGAGACCTCCCAGTTTCCCAGTCTGCAGGATGGAGAGCTCCCAGTTTCCCAGTCTGCAGGATGGAGAGCTCCCAGTTTCCCAGTCTACAGGACACAAAGAGCTCCCAGTTTCCCAGTCTGCAGGACAGAGAGCTCCCAGTTTCCCAGTCTCAGCCATAGTGGGCACAACACATCCTGCTCCTCCCAGCCCCTGTTTAGGAACAAACCCCCCCAGGGTGTCCACGGCCAGGGTCTCATTTCACCCCAGGCAGGCAGGGCATGCCCATGTGGCTGCAGTGCTCAAACGGGGGGGAAGAGGAAAGTTCAAGCCCTTCCCTCTTTCCTATGGGATGGAAACAAAGCTCCAAAATCCCAAAGTGGGTTGAAATGAAGATTCCCCAGGTGATGGCCCTGCAGAGCCCTGGCCTGCAAACCAGAGACGCGGCGGGTGCAGCTGCTCTTGGCATCTGCATCCACTCGCTGGGTTTGTGAGCTTGAAACTTCCTTAAAAAAAGTCTCGAGGGGTGTGGAAACAAAAGCAAACCTGCAGCATGACCAGGGGAGATGCTGTCAGCAGTGGCTGGTCCCTCGGTGGGCGTCCCTGAGCACGTCCCCGTTGTCACCCTCTGTCCCCGTGAAGGCACTGGTGGCCTCACACGCGGTGTGTGCGCAGCCCCTGCGCTGCCACGGCTCAACACCCACCTGTGCACACACACAGGCCCTCGAGCAGGGCTGCTCCCTCTGAACAGAGATGGAAACTTCCCGGGAGCCACTCAGAAACGCTGGAATAAACGCTGTCAGTGGCCCGAGGTGGGCACACTCGGAGGAGGAGAGAGCAGAGCTGTCTGTGGATGAGAGAGCTGTCACCTTGCACACCCGGGGTGCCAGCAATGCTCCCTGAGGGATGTGGGGATTTGGGGATGAGCCTCTGCAGCCCGGGGTCTGCCTAACCTGGCCCTGGGTAATCAAAGCAAAGATGTGATAAACTCCAGGAAGTCAACACAGGAATGTCTGGGACACGTCCCCAGCTCTGCACCACCCATCCACCCTGTGTCCCCACTCCTGCCCCGCCTGATGGCCGAGGGTCACACCTGTAGTCCTGCCACGTCTCCCTCTGTCCCACGGACACAGGTGTGGGGCTGTCTGCAGCCAGGGCTGGATCAAGCCAGGTCCTTTCATCTTTATTTTCCCTGCTTTTGTTGTTGCTCCAGGGATAACCACGGACCGTGCTGGCCGTGTCCCGTGGTGCTCACAGGGACCCTTTGAAATGCTCCCAGAGCCAAGGCGGATCCCTCCCGGGCAGAGCAATCCCACCAGCCACATTCCTGCATTGTGCTGCGTGGGGATTACCCACCTCAATGGCCTCTAATCCACTGCCATGGATTCCCGCAGGAGCACCGGGCTGGAGCTCGCTGCCGCATACAAATCCCGCCGGCAGAGCGGGGCCGGATTGTCCAGGCATCACCTCGATTACGGGGCGCGGCCCTGATCGCTCGGGGGACTTTGTGTCCGAGGCTCCCCGGCCCCGCCGAGCAGGGTGTGAGAGCAGCGAGGGCGCTGAGACAATCGCTGCCATGAATTAATGATGTCCTGGCTGTCTGGGGGCTCTCCCAGCCGGAGATCTCCAAGCGGGGCGGACGGGGCGTGCGAGGAGGCACCGAGCTCAGTGGTGCTCGGGGTCGGGGCCACGCTGCGCCCGGTCCCCCCCCGGTTCTGAGATGCTCTGGGGAGGCTGCGTGTGGCTGGGTGGGGGCATCTGTAATTTGTGCCCCGCTCCCCGGCCCAGCCCCGTCACGCAGCTCCGCAGGCGCTGCCGGGGCTCGGGGCCATCAGCGCCGTGGTTAATGGGCACGGCGGGGGCCCTGGCTGGCGTGTCAGACATCCGAGCTGTGTGAGAGCCGGCAGCGCTGGCACCGAGCTGCGTGCCCGCCCCACCCCGGGCAGGAGCTGCTCCTCCTGCCCCTGCAGCCCCGGGGCACTCGGGAGCAGCGGCGCGGAGGGGAACCCAGTGCTGCCCTGCGGGTGCGGCCGCTGCCCGCGGCACCCCTGCGCGGCACTGGGCTCTCCAAAGAGCCCAGGGGAGCCAGGCTGAGGCCAGGGTGGAGGCACTGGCCACTGGGCAAGCACCTTGGCTCCAGCCCTGCCTGCCCTTCAACACCCAGGCTGAGCAAACCTGGCCTCCAGGGCAGCCTGATGTAAACCATGGCAGATGTCCAGGGTCTGACCTCCTCTCCCAGCGAGCCCGAGTGCCCAGAGATGCCCACAAGCCTCTGACACCTTTGGACAGGATGACGAACCACAGCAGCCCTGCAGACCCGTGTGCTGCCTGTGGCTGTGGCTGCAGAGCTGCGGGGCTGGCCCTGCCCGGTGCAGGATCCCTGTGTGCCCCCGCTGCCTGCGCCTCACAGCCTCGGGGCAGAAACCTCACAGACACAGCAAGAAGGGGCAAAGAAAGGCAGGAGAGGGATGGGGCTGTGAGAATCGGTCCCACAGATGTCTGTGATGGGCTGGGTGGTGGCTCCAGCTCACATCCTGCTGATACGGGGCAGCCAACCCTATCCAGGGCCAGATCGAGCACTGCTGGGAAGAGTGACTCCTTGGCAAGGGGGACAGCACCGACTTCTCGGCCCGGTGTCACCTCAGGTGGAGTCCCAGCCCCAGTCCACCAGGAGATGGGGTTTTTGGAGGTGTGCTCTCCCTCCAGACTCTCTCTCCCAGCTCGGGAGCAGTGTTGGTGGTGCTGGGCCCGCAGAGATGTAGGTGTGGATGCAGGATGTCCCAGCTGGGCCACCAGTGCTTGGAGCAGGGGCTCTGCTGGCTCTGCACGCTGGCTCCCCAGGCTGGCAGTGTGGCACTCCAGAGTCAGGTGAGCCCCTCTCCCAGGGCAGGACGAGCCCACGTTCACCAGCTCCCCCAGCAGCTTCTTCTGCTGCCTTTCATGGCTCACACACACCCCCATCCACTTGCACTGGAAATTTATGTAAATATGTACATATTTCTCTCCATCTCTCCTTCAGGTACAGCCTTGTTTGCCGCTGTTCCAGCCCTCCAAGGGAGGGCTGAGGAGGGCAGGCCAGGCAGTCCCTGCACCCTGGGCTTGGGCAGCTGCCTACGAAGCAGCCAGACCCCATGGATGTCCATCCAGCCACCCACCAGCTGTGCCAGGTCTGTCCTGACACCCAACCTCTGCAGGCCCCCCCAGTGCAAAGATACAGATACAGCCCCACAGGGACCTGTGCTCTGCAAGAGATTATGCACAACCTTTCTATTAAAAAAAACCCCACATGGTGAGATTCTTATTTCCAAGCATGATCACAATCCTTGACTAATCTGTTTCTCCATTCATATTTTTTATCTCTCCATCTCTCCATCTCGCTATCCTTCCCCTCCTCCCTCCAGTGCCTCACCCCAGCTCTCTCCCAGAGCCTCCCCCGCCCCGCTCGGCTGTAGGGAGCCATCTGTTTGTCTGTCTCTGCAGCCATCTGGGTGTCTGCCTACAGTGTTTGCTGTGTCTCCGGAGCGTATACAGCCTGCATGTATAGGTCTAGCACGGCAGCCTCTCTAAGATGCGTTCTGTGGGCTTCATTAACATGCAAATTAGCGAGATCTGACTGGCTCACTTAGCTGCTGCTTCTCTTAGACAGCCATGCAACAATGCAAATACTAATGAGGCTCTGGAAATGGCACTTGCTCCACAGCTAAGCGAGCCCGCACTCGGAGCAGGCACTGGCAGCCCAGGCATGCCAGCCATCCGCACACCTGCTGGAGGACTCCGGACAGAAGGGATGGGTGATGGATGGATGATTAGGGGCACCGATGCGGAAAAAGAGGCGAGAATTCCCGCTCTGATGGAGATGCCAGCACTCCCAGCCTCAGGATCCTTGGCTCCAAGATCCCTTTGTCCTCGTTGCCACACGCCAGTGCTCTGGACCCCAGCCAGCGCCGGGATCCCCCCGCTGGCCCAGCTGACCCGGATCCAGCTGGGCTGGGCTGTTTCCCCACACCGCGTGCTGGGATCGACCTTCAGCCTCTCCTGGCTTCGACAGCACCGAGGTACCCGGGCACGCACCGTGCTCCCCGGCAGGGCTGCTGTCCCCAGCTCCAGAGCCACCTCCCAGCACGGAGAGGACAGAGCAGCTCGGGGACAGACCCTCCACAGGGCTCGGGAGCTGCTCCTGCCTCCTGGGCCCTGGCTGAGAGCCGTGCCAGCCCCTGGGCTCTCCTGCTCTGCTCCCTGCAGGCACAGAACAGGAGCCCGGGTCGCCATGGAGGAAGTTTTCTGTTGCTCTTCAGCTCCATCACCTCCTCTAATGATAATTCAACCATACACCTCCTTGTAAAACATCGGGGATGATCAAACGCTGTGCAGCGAGATGAAGGCACCTCATCTCAGGAACCTGGCTTCCCTATTCCTTTTTATCCTGGAGATAAAATAAAGAACCATTTGCTGTGGCTGCCGCTGCCGTCTCCTGCCTCTCCTCACCCACGCTGCTCCCCACCCCCCTGGCAGGGAGCACGGCCGAGCCCGGCTGCTGCTGCACCCCCGGCCCCTCTCATCTCAGCTCCTGCGGGTTCAGTGGGGCCAGGGCAGCACAGAACCAGAATCTCCTGAGCTGGAAGGACCCCCAGGATCACCCAGCCCAGCCCCTGGCCCTGCACAGATACCCCAACAACCCCACCCTGGGCACCCCTGGCAGCGCTGCCCAAACGCCCCTGGAGCTCTGGCAGCCTCGGGGCCGTGCCCATTCCCTGGGGAGCCTGGGCAGTGCCCAGCAGCCTCTGGGGGAAGAACCTTTCCCTGGGATCCAGCCGAAATCTCCCCACCCCAGTTTCAGGGGTGTCCCTGTGTCCCCTGTGACAAGGTGACATTACTGGGAAGGTTCCCACGGCTGCCTCCCAGCGCAAAGCCAAGGCAGCCAGCACACACATCCTGCCCCTCCTAAGGTCAGCACTCCACCCCCAGGCCCAGAGATGTTCACCAGGGCATTGGGTGCTGGGATGAGGGACAAAACCCAGCCTGGGGTGAGTGTGGTGGGGATTTGGGAGATGGTGCCGAGGCCAGGGCAGGGGCTCTGGGGCTGGGAGGTGAAGCACACGTGGAAGACAGAGGCTAAGTGGGCAGGATGACAGAGCACAGGCAGGAAGGGTGGCTTGGCCTGTCCAGGGAGCACCACAGTCCATCAAAAGAGCCATGTTTTGGTGAGGGAAGGGGTGAGGATCACTAGGGCTGGAGCTGGCCCAGCTCACCACAGGCTCAACAGCAGCCCAGGGCATTTTGGAGCCTCTGTGCTGTGGTTTCAATGCCTTTTTCTCCCTCCAGAAATGGCCTCACAAGAATCCCCTCCGGGAAGGTCGCCTCTGCCCCGCAGCCAGGTCTTTGAGGAAGGTGGAAGTTTAAGCACAGCCCAGGAGGCAGAATTCCCTCCTGGCTTGTAGACAGTTTAGGCAGCTCACTTGTGGGGGAGGAGGTGGTCAGGAGCTGGTGCTCTCTTTGTGGGGATTCCTTTGGCCAGAGGCAGGTTCTCTGTGCTGAGCCACCTCTGTCAGTGCCTCTGCTCCCACCTGTGCAGCACAGCTGGGCACAGCTGGGCACAGCTGGGTGCTGGAGCCTGTCAGGTGCAGGGGCTGTTCCCTGCTGGGTGCCAGGGAGGTTGTGCCAATGCAGATGCCCCACGGGCCCCTGGTGACTCTCCTGTGACTCGGCGTGACCAGCCCTGTGCAAATAAGGGTTTTGGCCGTGGGTCCATGTTCCCTGCTCGGGGAACTCCCCGGGATGCTGGCTGCACACACGGCGTGTGCCTGCAGATCCCAGCTGTGTGGGGAGCCCTGTGGGTCAGGAATGGGCCAGTTCAGACCCAGCTCTCTGGGTGAGGAATGTCCTGGGTGGCTTCTCCCAGCAGGAGAACCCCGCTGCCATGGGAATGAGGATGGCTGCAATAGGAAGGAGCTGTTCCCATCTCTGCCAGGTCCCCAGCTCGGCAGTGCCCAGGGGCTCCACTGCTGCATTCAGGGAGGGGAGGGCTCCATCTTCCAGCCCTGCACTCTGGAAACCTGGAATTTCTGCTCTGGGAAACAGCATTGCTCCATTGAGGAGATGTGGAGGGGAACCTGTGGCAGGATAAATCCCCCTGAGGAAACCCCTGTGTGCTGGTAAAGGCACAATAAAGGAAACTCTCACACCTGCTAGGTTCAGCAGAAAGAGGGAAAAGAGAGACTTTATTTACATTTCTCGTACTTTATAGGGTTCTCAATTTTACTAGGGGTTGGAGGACATGTCACTTCCTCCTCAATCCCACTGGAGAAAAAGGATGCTCAGCAAACTTTCTCTTATCACAAAAGGAATGAAAAACAGAAAAGACAGTTAAATAAACATTGGCCATTATTTACATGAAACGGTGTGAAAATCCCTGACTCCAAGGCTAAAACAGAAGGCTTAGCAAAAAACAGGACAATATCCCTGTGCTCCAGGGACAGCGCTGTGACAGCCCCCATGCTTGGCTGCTTGCTCACCACCAGCCCCAGCTGCTCTCCAGCCTCTCCTGCCCCGGTGTGGGCTCAGCACGAGGGGCTGGTGGCCGTGGAAGGAGCCTGCAGTGGGACGTGTCCCTCTGGAGAGCACTGGACAGTGACAAACACCGCAGGTGGATTCCATCCTTGCTCCAAGCTTCAGGCTGCCATCCCTGATGCTTGGCTGCCCCTTGGCTTGGTTCTGGTGCCACAGCCAGGGCCCTGCTCCAGCCTGAGGCTGCAAAGATGTGCCCTGGGGCTCTGTGGATGTTCATGGAGGGATGGGAAGAGCTTTTACGTTTTGTTTCTCTCCAGAGCAGTTCGTTACCCATTTTTAAACTGACTTAAGGCCTAAATGTCCCCAAGCTGTCGCTGTGTCTGGCTTCCAGTGAGCCCCAGGCTGGACGTGCACAGCTCCCTGTCCCCCCTGCCAAGCACCAGCTCTGCAGTCAGACCTGCAATAAGCCCAGGAGAGGCCCCTGACCACTGTAAAAGGCAGGAACCATCCTAGAAACTCCCTTTAGTGTGGCCAGAGACCGGCTTTGATGCTCCTGCCTTGCTCTCACCTTTCACTGCCCACGCTCTGCCTGGGACGGGTGACAGGACCTGGCCAGGACAGGTTCCCAGTGTGCCCAGCTGACCCCTCAGTGTGCCCCAGGAACTGCCCGTGGTCCCTGCTCAGCCCAGCTGCCATCTCCTCCCTCCCTGGGGCTGCAAACACCCCACGGGCTGGCAGAGGGCACATCTACAAAGGGCCACAGCATTTGGGGACGTTGACAACACCAGTGCTGAGTGAAGAAGGGTCAGTGCAACCCTTTTGGGTTGGGAAGAGCCGAATTGAGGGGTTTGGGTTGGGCACGAGCCAGGAGAGGCCTTGTGGGTGAGGTGAGCAGGAGCCCGAGGCCTGTTTGAGATATCTGTGATCCCCAGGCAGCAAAACAGAGCATGAGGCTGGGATGAGCCACTCCAGGAGGGAGGGCAGAGCAGCTTCAGAGGGGATTGAGCAGCCCAGTGCCAGCAGGGTCTGCTGTTAACTTTTTATAGGGTTTAGGGCAGCGCCTGGCACGTTGCACAGAGGGGCAAAGTGTTCCCCAGCAGTGACAGCAATTCAGAAATCACAGAACCCCAGAATGGTTTGGGTTGGGAAAGACATGACAGATCACCCATTTGCACCCCTGNTCCAGCCCTCAACCCCTGCCCTCGCTGGAGGCTGCAGAGGAACTGGGGAGCACTGGTTCCCCCTGGTGCAGCCCCTCTGACCCCCAGCCCACCCACACAGCCCACCCGGGCTGGAGCTGGAGGGATCCTACCCCGAGACAAAACATCCCCGAAACCTGTCAGTCATGTCCAGGCTGTAAAATAACACAGGGAGGGAAGAAAGCCAGCAAAACCTTCATTTCATTTCTGTCCGTCTCGCGCTCGGCTCCCCGACAGCCGGAGACGGGGCAGAATAAAACACCTGCTTAATTTGACCTGTCGACTCTTCAGGGAGCAGCGCTGCCGCGAAGGTCACCTCATTAAGAGGAGCGAGAGCCGCGTCCCCCCCCGGGGGAGGCTGGGTGACTCCAGCCTGCTGAAGGGTGACCTTTTCTGGCGGCACACGGCGCGGGAGGAGACGGGGCCTGGCACGCGTGCTCCCACCCAAATGGCAGTTTGGTTCCACAGACACTTACACGTCCCGAGCACTGGTTTTGAACTTTTCATCCTCACCAGCTTGTCAGCTCTTGAAGGCTGTAAGTGCCGGCGGTGCCTCCTGCTCGCTGATGGGGTGAGCATGGCGCTGCTGCAAAAACGCTGCCTCGTCCCTGGCAGGATCACAGAACACCCTGAGCTGAAGGGACCCGCAGGGATCACCCAGTCCAACCCCTGGCCCTGCCCAGACACCCCAAATCCCACCCTGGGCACCCCTGGCAGCGCTGCCCAAACGCCCCTGGAGCTCTGGCAGCCTCGGGGCCGTGCCCATTCCCTGGGGAGCCTGGGCAGTGCCCAGCAGCCTCTGGGGGAAGAACCTTTCCCTGGGATCCAGCCTGAGCCTGCCCTGGCCCAGCTCCGGCCGTTCCCTGGGGTCCTGGGTGCATCTGTGACCCACCACCACGGGTCTGAGCAGAGCCCAGGAGAAGGGGCTGGATGTGACCCAGAGGTGGCTTGGGGGTGGCAGAGTGTTCACAACCCCCAGCATGGCCCCGCTCGTGGTGCAGGGTGAATGTGGGAGCGTGAGCCCCGTGTGGTGCCCGGAGGCACCCCGTGCCAGCCCTGCTCCCCTCGCCCCAGGGGTGTCCCTCCTGTGCCACCCCCAGCCCCGTGGGCAGCAGGGCGCTGCCCGGCCAGCAGCCCTGTGGAAAGCACCTGGTGCCTGGTGTCCCCTGCTGCCTCAAAGGAGTGGTTTGGGGGTTTTTTTGCCTTTCCATGCTCTCACCAAGCTGGGGAAGGAGAACATCAACTTTCCCGGCCTGCAAGTGCCGCGCTGTAGTGCCATGCTGCTCGGGCAGCTCGGCAGAGCAGGCTGGACCGCAGAGCTCCCCGGAGAGCTGCCCTTCCACCCCTTCCCGGAGCAGCAGAGCAGAGGCGCGACCGCCTCCTCCCCTGCTCTGCCCTCCGCAGACCTTTAATTCTTCCTCCTCTGATGTTAATCTTGGAGGTGGCGCATAGGTCAGGTGTAATGTGCTGTCCCGGGGGAGTTTCATGCAGAGCCAGCCAGAGGAGCCCGGCGCTCCAGCGAGGGTTTCCCGTGCGGGNGCCCGAGCCCCCTCCCCACCCACAGCCTGGGCCCGCGCGGCCGTAATGGGAAAGGACGGGCAGTAAAAGGCTGTGATGGGGATCATAAATATCCATTAAAGCAGCTTCTAATCCGCCCTGCGAGCACCAGGGCTGTGGGGGAGCGGGGGCAGAGGCCTGGCGGGCTGGGTGTGGGGGCAGGTGGCACTCGGGGCACGGGGCACCCCAGCACCCCGCTGCAGACTCGCTGCCTGGGGCGGGGGAGCCGCCNGAGCTCCCCGGAGAGCTGCCCTTCCACCCCTTCCCGGAGCAGCAGAGCAGAGGCGCGACCGCCTCCTCCCCTGCTCTGCCCTCCGCAGACCTTTAATTCTTCCTCCTCTGATGTTAATCTTGGAGGTGGCGCATAGGTCAGGTGTAATGTGCTGTCCCGGGGGAGTTTCATGCAGAGCCAGCCAGAGGAGCCCGGCGCTCCAGCGAGGGTTTCCCGTGCGGGCCGAGAGCATCGCCAGCCCCCAGAGGCAGCAGCCTGCGCTCAGCAGGTGCCGGGGGAGGCAGATTCCCGCAGACCCCGCTCCCACCCGCGGCCCCTGCCAGGACCTGCGGCCTCTCCTCCAGCACATCCCCCCACAGCCCCTCTGTCCCTGCCCAGGGCCACCCTCCGGTGCCACCCCTGACTCGCCTGCTGCCCCTGTGCACCCCCAGCCCCACGTCCACACCACCCAAACCACCAGGGACAACGGCAAAG
>VYXC01005517.1:330649-371742 GCA_013397175.1 Platysteira castanea | reverse complement strand
AGTCCCGACGCACTGGCACCGGCCCCCGGGCGAGGCGGGGGGCACGAGGGGACAAGTAAGAGCCAGCGGGATTCCAGGCACTACGGACAGCGGGGACGGCGTGGCAACGGGGGGTATCGGGCACGAGGGACACAAGGGACTCCCCGGTAGACCCCGGGGAGCGGGGCGCTAGGGACAGCACGTGACAAGACAGGCAGCGGGGGACGAGGCACTTCAGCGCACAACAGGCACTAGAGCTCCGGGACTTGCACGTCTCGCCCCACCAGCACCAGGGCACAGGAGAAGACACGAGGCTCTAAAGCGGCAGGATTTGCACCACGGGACACTGGACAACAGGATACAGCCAGCAGCAGAGCACACGGAGAGGCAGCAGGGACACTGTGTTTCCCCCACTGCTGTGGAGTGCACCTGGCAGTGGCACCAAGAAATACCGGTCCCTGAGGGATCTTAGGGGATAGCGAGCACCGTGTCACACCAAGGAACACTGGAGCACGAGGACACCTGGGGCAGCGGGGTGCTGGGGGTCCCAACAGCACACTTGGCCATGGTGCCCTGGCTCAGCAGGGGCCAGAGGGTCCCGAGGGATAGCAGGCAGCAGAGGTGAGTGGAGTTCAGAGACTTTAATGAGCGCAGGACAAACCCCAATCCCTCCCCCAACCCCCCATCCGCCCCAGTGCCTGGCCTGGCCCACAGCCCCAGGCCAGGCCCCCCACAACACCCTAGTCGACTTCTTCCATGCTGCTGTACGAGGGGGCTGGGCGCTCGGCGGGGCTGGTGAAACGCTCAGGGAGGCCTTCCGCAGCCAGTGGCGGGGCTCCTTCGGGGGCCAGGCCGGATCCGAACGGCACCGGGGGCAGTCCCTGCAAGCAGAATGTGGGCATGAGAGGGAGACTTGCACCCTGCCCACCCATCTTCCTCCCTGTTCCCGGGGCACTAGATGGGTGCCTGGGGGGACACAGCCCCTAAGGGTAGGGACCCCACATGCACAATGTGCAGCCCCTGGGCTTAGAGAGCAGCAGCTGGTGGCAAATCCCACGGCAGGGCAGAGGGAAGCAGTGTGCCCAGGGCCCCTCGAGGCAGCCTCTCCAGCCTAGCAGGAGAGCCAGGCCGCAGCAGACTCCTGCCCCAGGGTTCCTCAGCCAGTGCCAATCGGCGCAGAGCTCTGCACCCCAGCATGGGCAGCAGTGACAGGCCACAGGCAGGCTGCCAGCACCTGCCAGAGGTCTGAGGAACAGTGCAGGGCCAGAGGGGATTTCCAGGGCTGAGAGCACCTTGTCAGGCCGCACTGCTGGCTACCCACTGCTGGTGAGGGCAGGCAGGTGCAGGCAGCAGCTTGTGGGCCCCAACCCTGGGGCGCCAGCACCAGTTGGAGCAGAGGTCAACCCACCGGCGTGACTCAGACCCATGAGGCCAGCACCATGGGTTAGTGGGGGAAGCTGTCGAGACCCAGGGCTGTAGACAATGAGGCGACTGTTCCAGGACAGGCACCTCATGACCATGGCACAGCCCTGCCGGGCGCCCCGGCTGGGACCTGCTTGGGAGGGGAGTAAACCTCGGCACGTGGAGGAAGAGTGTGGGACAGAGGTAGGGGGAAGTCCAGCTCAGGCCCCAGCCTAAGATGCAGATGAACCCCTTCACTGCCAAGCATCCCTCCCATGCCAGCTGAGGGCACTGCCAGCAGAACAGCAGCAGAGACGGAAAAGAAAGTCACAGGGCTCTGAAGTCACCTCTCACACCCAAATACGCCAGAGTTGTCTGAGCCACACTCAGCCAAGGGCAACACGTCTCAATGTCAGACAGTGCGCTGGAGCTGCAGCCCGTGCCCCAGCCCCAAGGGACTGCTTGCTCCTGGCCCTGTTGGGCTCCCCACACCCTGCATGTGTCTGGCGAGGCTACCACTCCACAGCTGGGACTGGAGCCCAGCCCGTGCCCCATGGCATGGGCAGGCAGAGCTCTCCCCTGAGCCTGCTGCCACACAAGGTGCACCAGGCACCCAGCAAAACCCAAGGGATGGTCCTGGTGCCAGCTGGGTCACAGAGCGGCCTCAGGTGACCCCAGTGTGGAGTCCCCGCCTCTGTGTGGGAGTCCCAGCACAGAGGACAGGAATGCTGCATCTCTTCGGAAAACCTGGCTTTATTAATGCACCACGGTCATACCTGTGCTCCCTGACCCCATGCCTCTCCTGCAGCATGGGCAGCTGGTGCCCTCACAAATTAGGTGCTACACCACACTGCCCTGAAGAGACTAACTTCCCCAGATGCTGCCAGCACACAGCCCTATGGACTGGTGGGAGGCAGTGGCCCACAGAGATGAGTGCTCACCATAGGCATCCCAGTCTGGCTTGCCAGGCTCCCCAGCAGCTGTCCGGGGCTGAGCAGGGAAGCACACAAGCCCTTGGTGACAAGCCTGTCCAGCCCCAGCACAGGAGTGCAGCACACACCACTCCCAGTGCACAGGCAGCTGGAACTAGGAGGCTCAGCAGGAGGCTGGCAGGACAGACTGGGCTGGCCAAGGACCATGGTAGGCCCAGCCCTAGGGGTGCTCAAGGCTCTTGCAGCAGCACAGCTAAGAGAGGTGGCCAGCCAGGGCCCGTGTCAGGGCATCCTGCCCTTGCTGCAACCTCCCGGTAGGTCTCCCCTTCCTTCTTGGGAGCCAAGCAGAGATGGCTGATGTGCCCGTGGGGCTCTCAGGTCCCAGTTTCACTGCAGCAGCAATGTCCCTTCTTGAGCAGCAGGTAGCCATGAGCTTTGCCTCACTCCCAGTGGGCAGCAAGGAAGGGCAAAGGAGCTCCTGGTTCTGGGCTGTGCCTTGGCAAGGCAGCAGGCTGGCCACACAGACCTGCCAGCTGGCACAGGAGATGCCAGAGCAGACAGGCAGGAGCCGACAGCCCCATGCTTCCCTTGGCGAGTCTTTCCCAGTATTTTCTGTCCTGCTGCCTCATGTCTTCGTCTCATAGCATCCTAGGACGGTGCGTGCCCTGGCGGCCCTGCTCCTGCAGCTGGCCACACGCCTGGGCCTATCTCCAGCGGGGCTGGTAAATGAGTGGGTAGAAGACATTCAGGAAGAGAGCCACAATTGCGGCCGTGGTGGCCAGGACAAAATATCTGACGCAGCCTTCATCTGGGTGCTGGGGGGTGCCTGGACTTCGCTTCTGGCCATGGGGCCTCCAGGAGTTTCTTGCAGGCCTTTGGGGCGCCTCAAGCTGCAGCTCTTGTTCTTCAGCCTCCAGTTCCTGCCAGATCAGAGAAGCCTGCGATGTGGAAACCTGCGTCAGCACTTGGAGAACACAACGGGCAACACCCCTTGCCATCCCCCGGGGCAGGCGGCTGCCTGCAAGCCCAGCCCCGTGCCCAGCCAGCCCGCCTCCCCATGCAGCACCGTCGCGGTCGCGCCCGCCCCCACAGCTCTTCGGGGTCTCTGGTGTGTGGGGCTTCAGTGGGTGGCTCTGTGGGAGGGAGCGTGGGCAGCTGCCAGGCAGAGTCTTCACAGGACTGCAGGGAGTGAAGCTGGCAGCTAGATCCGGATGGAGCAGATGCACTTGCATTGGTAGGTCCAGGAGGCAAGGGAGCAGGCAGCAGCCAGTCGCAGCCCAGCTTCTGTGATCCCAACAGGATCTTTCAGATGACAGCCAATCCAGAGCCAGCTGGAGCAGCAGGAGGCACAGTGCTAGTACAGCCAGTCACAGCTCTGCTTTGGTGGGTAGGAATGCTCTGACAACCAATCGTAGCCCAGCTTCCAGAAGGATTTTCCACAGGCAGCCAACCACAGCTTGGCCCTTCATGTCGGTGATCATGCAGAGCAGTCAGGGCGCAGGTCTCTGGAGGGCACCCAGTGCCAGGGAGGGTGCAGGTCATCCAGGGTGCGTGGGGACCTGCTGAGCCCCACTGGGATCCAATGCATCCCATTACTGCAGGGGAATCGGCGCTGCCAGGGGCCCAATGAGCCCCAGTGCCACAGAGCAACCTCATGAACCCCAGTGCCATGGGGTATACAGTGAGCCACAGTGCCAGTTCGGCCCCTGAAGGTTCTCACCACCAGTGTGCAAAAAGCAGTGCAGCTTTCTTGTTGCACAGGCTGCCCCACAGTGAGTGGAGCTGCTCCAGGACATGCATAGCCCCTCCAGGGAAGGAACAGCCCAGGCAGGCAGACACCAACATGCCAGACAGCCCCCCCCGACCTCAGAGACACAGAGCTTCTGTCCCCAGGCGAGAGGGCAGAGCTGGGATGCCTAACCAGCACCAGGCCAAGGGGAACATGAGCCAGACGGGCAGGGAGGCCAGGCCAGAAGGGCCCCTCAGGGCACACATGTGCAGTCATGCTGGAGATGAACTGAGCATTGTCCTCAGACTCTGCAGGCCTGCAGAGGTGCTGAGCATGGTGGGAAAGTCTGCAGCACAATGATGCAGGGGGTCTGACCAGGTGGGCACCACACTGTGCCCCAGCCTCGGCCTTCCTGACTTTCACACAAAGATCAGTGCAACAATTCCCTACCACTGCATTCTGAAAGCACCCTGCTGTCTGGCCCACCCCTAGTCCCTCCCTCCCAGGCCACCAAGCAACAGAGCTCACTCTGGCAGGTTTCTCTACAGCACCCCGTGAAGGCTGCCAGGCATCTGGCTCAGCACTGGCATTTACCTTTTTTGCACTTGGCTTGGCCCTGAGTTGGGCCCCAGCAGAAAGTGTCCCCCACCCTGCCTCGAAAGTGGTTCTGGAGGGCAAGTTCTTACTGCTCCCTGGCACAACCTGATCCTACTGCACTGCTCGCAACCGCTCTTCCAGTGCAGACACCAGCAAGGCTGTGCCCCTTCTTCCTCTTCCAGTGCCCTCCTACCAGCAATTCCACACTGATGATGAAAACCAGCTCTCCTGTGATCCCTCAGGACAGGAACTGTCCCAAGCTCAGAGCAAGAACAAGGCAAGACAGGCTCCAATGCCCAGCTGGCGCAAGCTCTTTGGTATCAAAAGGCTGCAGGCACTGGACCACAGCCACACCAGGGTCTGTGGGTGCAGGCGAAGACGGGTAGGCCCTGCACGTGGGCTCCAGAGCACATTTCAAGGCTCTGTGGCTCCAACAGTGCCGAAAGGGATGCAAGTGCTCACCTGGCTGGCAGCAGCTTCGGCAGAGGGGGTGCGCTCAGTGCGGTGGTCTGAGGGATGCCCTGGCAGGGGTCTCTCCACAGGAGAGTTCCTCCGGCGGTAGAAGAGGACATACGCGTATCTGGTCACCACCTGGCTCTCATCCACAGTGGTGACTGTGCTGTCGTCAAAGAGCCGCCAGCCTGAGAAGGAGGAAAGGTTAAGCAAGCAGACAAATCACGGCTGCAGGAGCAGGCGGATGGCGAGGGTGACAGATCCTCACCTACGTCACTGCGCTGGCTGTTCTTGTCATTGGGCAGGCGGGCATACGCTGTGTAGTGCCCTCCAATCATGCCTCCATAGTGGTTGATCACAGCATACAGGTCATACATAGGCAGCTGCTGCTCACCCTTCCGACCAATGCAGAACTTGCTCAGGTCCAGGCTCCTGTGGAGAGACACGGTGACCGTCAAGAGTGATCAGTGTTATGCAGGCTGGACTGCAGGTCAGCAGAGGCAGTGCCAACACAGGCACATCATCTCCAGGCTCTCACCGGACAGGGAAGTCCACCATGTCATTGATCTTGTCCCTCCAAATAAAGCTGCGGAAGGAGAAGCGCTTGAGCTGGATGATGAGGACATTGGGCAGCCGCCATAGCATCAGCTGCTTGGAAGCCTCACGGTGCTGCTTGCACTTGGGGCAGTACCTGGGGGAAGAGTGCTCGTTACTGGCATAGGGAGAGCCTAAGTCCTTGCAGCCCAGCTCAGCCGCAGGGTGCCCACATGCAGGGCTGGCAGAGGGTATGTCAGAGGGCTCAGCCTTCCCTGTCAAGGGCAGGCCAGCACAGTCCTACAGAGCACTAGCTTTGCTCCCTGCTGGCTTAGCCCTTTTCAGTGCACAGGGAAAGCCAGCCCATTCTTCCTGGCTGCCAGTAGAAACAGCATGCAGGCATGGGCAGCTCCTGGGAAACCCCTGCTGCTGCCTGGGCCTGTTGGCTGGAACCCACCCTGCTGCCTTCCTCACCATGCTTCCTCTGGGGCCAGGACTTCGGGCTTGGTGAAGAGATTGAGGCACTGCTCCAGGGTGAAGTGGCCAGCCCGGGCTGCTTCACTGGCCGAGCCTGGATCTTCCACACACTCCAACTCCTTCGATTCTACCAACACAAATTCCTTGAGGCGCTCATTGTTCTTCCACACCAGGGCAAGGGAGCACTCGTCTGTCAGATCCAGGGGCGTGTCACCTGTGAAGGGGCACAGACCTCACACACCTATTCTACCAAGCTGGACCAGGCCACCTTGCTGGAACAGTCTTCCCCACCCCAGTTAGATACAGAGATCAAGAAGTGCTGCCAGAAAGGAACAGGTACCCCCTGGCCAGGTTCACTATGCTGGGGCAGCAGAGCCCCTCAGCCTGCAGGGCGCAACGCTGGCACAGCCCTCTCATCAGCAGCACCCCTCACAACCAGCACTGGGTGTGGGCATCCTACTCAAACAAAGAGGTGACCCAGGGATCACAGACCCTCTGAGGATACGTGAGGTTGGAAGGAATTGGTCTATTTGCTGAGGAGAGCAGGAATGTCATGCCCAAGAAGAGCTTCTAGGCAGAGGCTCTGTGCAGCAGAGCCCTTCCCTCTCCTGTCAGGTGCAGCTTTTACTGTCCAGTGTGGCCACCATCACATCTGGGTTCACCTTGTGCCAGGCACGCTCTGGCATCCTGGCTAGGCAGATCCACAACCCTGCCAGAGGCAGTAAGGGATGAGGGTGGCACTTTACAGGGCTCTGGCTCACCTTTATCTTCCAGCTTGTGCTCTCGGTTGGCAGCGTCGATCTTAGTGATGTAGAACTGTGTGGCGCGGGCACTCAGTGAGTCTGGAGTGTGTTGGTACCCAGGGATGGCAGCTGTGAACAGGCAGGGACAGATCTGTGGTGGCATTGCCTGTCTGCCCTGCGTAGGGGCCAAGAATTTGCAGCGCCCCCACCCCCACCTCACATGCTACGGCCTTGAAGGGACACAACCACGTGCCCGTGTCCTTGACTATTTTTAGCAGGCGCCTGCCCCTGGCAAGCTGTGCTCCTCTGCCTGCCTTGCCCCTTCACTGCACATTGCTGCCATCCTGAGACGAGTGTCTGGAAACGTGACAGCCAGGCAGCCGAGCGCAAGAGGCTGGTCCCATGCAGCTGAGTCAGAGCAAGGGAAGTGCTTTGCTCACAGCCCCCAGGGGCTCAGCCTGCACCCGCTCTGCCTTGCTCCCACAGGACTTGAGGCTTCTGCCAGCCCCTGCCTTCCCACCTCTCCCACAGCAACACAGTGGTCCAGCCTCTCTCCTCATCAGGTCTCTGCTCTACACCCTGGGCTTTGCCAGGGCAGGGCAGAGCGTGGGTAGGTAGGCATTTCACGTGAGGCAGCACTGCCAAAACAAAGCTCCCAGGGCCTCATCTGTGTTCCCAAGAGTCTCCAGACCAAGCTCCCAAGGGGAGAAGTGATGCTCTGGTGGGACGTCATCCCAAGGAGGGAGAATTGCCTGAGCTCCTGGCACAGACACAGCTAGCACTTCAGCACTTCTTACCTTCTGGCTTGAGGGCTCTCTCATAGGACGGCTCCTTCTCACAACAGCTGTCACCCTGTGACTCCATGTGCTCAGAGAACCCTGAATCCAAGCTCAGCAGGGAACTCCTGGCTGTCAGGACCTTGCTCCGGACAGTGGTAGTATCCCCCATCTCTGGGTGCAGCTCAGGCCCAGCTGGCGAGAGCGGGGGCTCCTGCAGGAGGCTGGAAGCCCTGTCCCCATCTCCCAGCTCGGAGGCGGAGGTGGCTGCTGCACAGCTGCTCTTGGCCAGGGGCTCCAGCTTGTCTGAGTGCAGAGGCTGCAGCCCCTGCTCCGGTGACATCCGGCCCAACTGGAATGGAGGCTGGAACACGCTGACTGAGTACCTGGGCAAGGAGGTGGGAGTTAGAGCTGGCCAGACACAGGGCTGAGCTCAGCTCCAAGGCAGAAGCACCCTCCTTCCCTGGACTCTCACCTTGCGTAGCCCTCCAGCAGCTGGGCCAGGCGGGCATAGGTGAGGCGGGACTCAGGCACGCTGATGAGGAAGGGGAAACCAATGTTCTCGGGACGGCACAAAGCCTTGTGGTCTGGCCAGTGTGTTTTCTGACATGCCCTGTAACACATACAGCCCCTGCTGAACTCAGCATCCTTGAACAGCCTGGGAAGGAGCAGCACAGGGCCAGAGGGGTGTGCTGGGGACACGGGGAGCATCAGGAGTTGAGCTGGCTCCATCCCAAAGGGCAGACCCATCCCACCTTTTCCCAGCAGGCAGAGCTCTCCCATCCAGCCCTTCACAGCAGGAGACCCTCTCCTCCCTGCCAGGCACCAAGCCAACTCACACGTTGCAGTAACCAACTCGATAGCACCTCGTGCAGCGCTTGAGCTTCTCATCCTCTGGCAGCTGCTTCTTCTGGCAGGCTGCACACTTGGCGACAGGGCCACTGGGCACCTGTGGACGCTGCAGGAGAAAGGACCCATTGGACAGGGAAGGGCACCGGGGCAGGACAAGGCAGCCTCAGTGGGCATCCATGTTCACTGTAGCTAATCACCCTTGTGTGCAGTTCTGCCCCTCCTGCTCAGTCCCACTTAAGGCTCAGCCTTCCTGCATCCCTCCCAGTAGTCCCAATATGCCTTCTTACCTGCTGGACCTGAAGCTCTACCACGCGCTCCTTGGCCAGCTCTGGGGACAGCACCTCAAAGCAAAGCAGCAGGTCTGTCGGTGAGACTGTGTCTAGTGAGTTAGAGGGCAGGAACATGCGGTGGAAGTGATTCTTGATCACCTGCCAGGAAAACGGGAGCATGGCTGTGTGAGGGCTGCCCTATGTGTCCTCTCCTCAGAGAGCTACAGACCTCAGCCTCACAGTGAGCTGTGGGAAGAGCAGCAACTCAAGGATGCTGTCCTCAGCTCAACACCTCACAAGGGAAAGATGGACATCCCAGGCCCTACTGTGGTGGCCTAACCCTCCAGAGCAGGTATCTGCCCAGCACTCTCACCTCTGCCAGGCGCAGGTTCTCTGGTTTCACGTGCACACTGTGGGCCACTGAGTCAAGTACCTCCATGGCACTTGAGTTCTCCTTGCTGATACTCACGAGGAACTGCCACCAAGAAAGTGCCACATTAGTCACACCACACTAAGGCATGCAGGCCCTTACTTAACACAGGGCTTAGCCTGTTGGTACATGACCAGCTGCCTGGGGTACCTCCAGGAGCATTCTCAGGCTCCCTCCCCAGGGTACATGGTATCCTTTACCTTGATGGGTTTCTTGTGTGGCTCCTTTGCAAAATAGTAGACAGTCAGCACCTTCTGCTTCTGTGGGAGGGGCACAGGAAGGTACAGGAAGGGGTCAAATGTAATAGACACCTGCAGATACAAAAGCACACTCAGTTGTGGAAAGTGCTTGTGGCTGAGCAGCAGATCCAGTGGACCCAAGATTCAGCCTTGCCCTGTGACCTGTGCTCTCTGAGGGTCAGAAGTCTGCTTCTGCACAGCCACGACAGGGACAGTACTTCCAGGGCTGCCCTACCTTGGAGCACACCGGGCACACAAGCTTGGATTTGTACTGGCCCTGGAAGAGGTCTACTATGAACGAGTCGTTCCTCATCTTGTGTCGTTGCCAAGCCTCCTCAGCTACCACCTGCAGGAAGAAAGGGCTTAGCACCTCACTAAACCACCCAGGCTGCTCTCCCAGGAACTCTGGGGGAGGAACACCCTCACCTCATCGGGCCTCCCATCTGAGTCCACAGTCTCTGTGTAGGGCTTGTTCTGGATACGGTTGAGGTCCTCGTGCAGGCCATCAAGCAGGAAGGCCATGAACTCCTGAGCATCATGCTGGGCATAGCCAGTGAACTGGCTGGCCTTGCTGGCCACAATTGCCTGTGGGGAGCACAGTCATCAGGGCTGGCCAGTAGACCCCTGGCAGCATTGCCTGGCCCACGCACAAACCCTGGCTGCACCCACCCACACGCATAGCTTTCTGTGCCACTTGCAGGGCAGCCAGGTGCCCAGAGAGGAATGCTGGGGACCCATAGCAGTTCCTGCTGAGCACGAGTGCCAGGAGCCCTACCTTCAGTTTAGAAGGCTGGAAGGCGTGGTGTGTGCCCTTCCACAGTGCTCTGAGCAGCATGGCAAAGCCAATGGCCAGGCGCCCGCCTGTCCCCAGCGGGTTATTGTAGTTGATTTCCGACTCAAAGGACCGATCTGTAAGAAATGCAGGAGCTCAGGGTGGCTGCTGGCTTCATCATCTGAGCAGCCAAGCTCTGCTGGGCTCCCAGTGTGGGCTCACCATGAAAGTAGTCACGCAGCTCCCGGGTGTTGGACAGGGACTGTATGACACTGTTCATGAAGCAGGTGTTGCCCAGGTTCACCAGCCCTGTGAAACCGGGCAGGCAGACCTTCTTCTTCTCATCCTCATCCTCATCATCCTCCACACTCTCGGCACTCACTGGGCTGTGTGTCATTGGTGGCACCATACACGTCGGTTTGGGCTGCCAAAGCAGAGGCAGGTGTGAGGGTGTGGCACTCAGGGAGTCTCTATGGGAACACCAGAGGAACTGAAAAGCCCAAGAAACTCCCCAGAGAGGGCTGGAGCCATCACACCATCTCCCACTTGGACTGGGACAGATAGGCCAACAGCTGCCCCTCATCCTGCCAACTATGACTGAGGGGCACTGCTGCCTCCTCCTCTAGGAATACTTTGCCAGTCTCCAGAGTGACACTGAGGAAGTGTCCCTCTTTCCCCTACCCAGGTGAGATCCAGTGTGGCCACACTCACCGAAGGAATGTGTGGCTCTTGCTTCACTGCCACGTGCTCTGGGGCCGTACGGGCTGCCACGCCATCCAGAGCCCCATCTTCCACACGTGGCTTCTCTTTGTCACTGTTTCGGGCCTCTTCCTTGCTGGAGAGGGGGTGCTGGTTACTGCCCGGAGGGTTCTTATCCAGAGGGGTAGGGCCTGTAGGCATGGCAACCTTTGCACCACCCACTGCACCTTAAAAAGAGGGAAGGGTGGGCCTGTGGTTAGCAGCACCACACACAGCCCACAGTGGGGCTGAACTGTTCAGTCCACACTTGCACATACGCTCTCTTCTACCCCTCTTCCCCATGAGCAAGGGAAACAGCACTGCCCTTCCCCTATCACTTGGCTCATACCCTGCCTCCCATCCCTCCTACCTGCACCCACTCAGCCCCTCTCCTTCCCCACAATCCCACGCCAGAGGATCCGGCACCAGCTGGCAGCTGGCAGTGGTGAGGAGGGCCCACACCCCACCGCGGTGCAGCAGGCAGGACAAGAAGGCAGGGTGCAGACCTCGTGTGGCGGGAGCCTCCAGCCCCCCCCAGCGCTGGCTCTGGCGTTTCTTCAGGCAGACATCGATGCGAGACACCGTGAAGTTGTATGTGCACTGGTCTGGCTCAATAAGGTTCCTGCAAGGCACGCAGCAAGTCAGAGGTGCCCCAGACCCTGCAGCAGCCTCAGACATGCCAAAGCCTTTGCACGGCAGAGCCATGGCCTCCAGGCAGTAAGAACCCTATTAGCACTGATCCTGAGGTAGCCCTGGCAAAGCAGGGTGGAAACCCTCGAGCCTGGCCACACTGAGCACACAGAGTGCCTCTTTTCTGACAGATCCATTCTGCTTGGCTCCCTCCTGCTGCACATCCCAGCCAAAGGGCACACAGGCTGGTCTGGCTCTGTCCCCAAGAGCTCTAGAACAGCCTGGGGCAAACTGCAGGCAAGGAGGCACTGGGATTTCTTCCCCTGCAAGCCAGCCCATAACCAAGGCAGACCAGGCTCAGGGCACTAGTACAGTGTGGTGTAAGTGAAACCTCCAGATGCAGAAATGAGTATTCCCTCCACAGAACCGCCAGCAGGGACTGGTTCCTGCTCCAGCTCTGCACTCTCACCTCCCTTGCCCTGGTGTGGGTTAGAAGGACAGGAGTCATACCTGAGCTTCACCTGCCACCGGAACACCGTGTGGGGCCCACAGCCAGGATGGAGACGAAGAAAGTTCGTATCACTGCAGAGAAACTGGGAGTGAGCAGAGGTGAACAAACAAGTAGGCCAGCCACAATTAGGAGCTCTGCAGCGGCCTGGCATCATCCTGAGGCAAACTTGTACCTCGTCTGGAACACTAGTGTGAAGTCTTGTTCCCGGAACAACACCTTGGATGTCTCCTTGTGGATCTCCTTCACATAGACATGCACCACCACCAGATCATTGCCCTTCTCGTATGAGTCATTCTTGACAAAGGTCAGGCTTACAAAAGGCTCTGGCTCTGAGCAAGGAAAGCCATGGAGAGAGAGGTTATCTTCCTTGCATGCTGAGGCTGCAAGCTGACCCAGGAAAGGTCCTGAGCAGATGGACCTTCCCGACCAGGCTCACCCCATGGGCTCTGGCCACTCACCATCAGCTGCAGCTTCCAGAGCCACGTCATCCTTGGACCAGTCCCTCTTCTCACCATCTCTGCCCATGGGAGGGGTGGCCACTGGGATGGCCTTAGAGCTCTCTCCCAGGACAGGTGGGCAGTCCTGGCTCCGCAAGGACTCAGCAGGGCTGCCTGGCTGCAGGACTCTCTTCTCAACACAGGTGGCAACACGGTGAGGGAACACCTCCGTGGTAGCTGTCAGAGGTGCCATCTCCACTGGAACAGTCTCCTTGGCCAAAACCACAGCCTTTCAATACAGAAAGACACTGTGAAACACAGACACTGTCACCCCTGAGCTGCCCTGGCCCACCTGCTGTGTGTGGCTCCTGCCAGCCAGTCAGGCACAGCTCCATACCACCCGCTTCCCCTACACATCCCATGCCAGCTCAGCCCCATTAGCACCAGAGCCCAGCAACTGCACAGTCCTCACTTCACCCACTCCTCCACCACAGGTCCTCCTGTCAGCCCTCAGCATCGCGGAGCCCACCTCATCCCCATGGGCAGGGATGGGTCTTGCATCCCCTGCACAGGGGAGAGGAAGCAGGGGTACCCTGTCCAGCCAGGTCCCCAGGTACCTTCTCCAGTGGCAGTGCGAGGTCTGCAAGGGCCGCAGGTGCATCGACCTGGCTGGCTCTGCCGTTGCGGCGGCTGCCAGCCCTCCCGCTGTGCCCTTTGCTGGGCTCCATGTTTCCAGTGACTCTGGCATTCAGCTCCTCTTCAGTGGGAGCCACTTTGAGGTATACTGCCCGCTTGGCGCTGGGGCCACTCTGTGTCCCTGGGCTGGCTGGGCTTTTCCCTCCCAGGGCCTCGCTTCTTCCCAGAGCACGCTTGGGGTTGGAGGGCTCCCGCTGGGATCTTGGTGGCTCTGTGCCTTCAGCCCTCATCTCTTCAGAGGTCAACTCCGCAGAAGCAGCCTTCTCTTTCCCATTCTCCCAGCATGCGGCCCCTTTGGCCAGTTCTTTGGATCCATCTTTCCTTTTCTTCTGTAAAAAAGCAATGCAGCACAGTGGGAAGGTATTCAGGTAGCAGCACCTTTCAGGCTCCCTATCAACCCCTCACCCTCACTCCCCCTTCCCAGACTGCACCAGGACTCTACTCCAGAACCTGAAGATGCACGGCAGGCAGAAACAGGGGTACGACTCCCTGGGACAGTGGCAGATGGCTCGTTCAGCATGTGGATGTGGGATGTGCCCCACATTGCTCCCTGGGCAGCTCAACACCAGGGAGCTCAGAGGTCACCCCAGCTCCCCAGGGCTCCATAAGCTCCCTTAAAAGGCAGATCATTCCCTCCTCACCAGAAGTGAAGACCAGTTGTGGAGTGGGATCTTCTTCTGAAGCACAAGCTGTAGAAAGTTGCCCTTCTTGTACTGGACCTTGCTGCAGGAGCTCTCGATCTCCTCATAGAACTGACAGCTCCACTGGCGCCCATCTGTAAAGCAGAGGGAAATCAGTACCTCACGCAGTGCTCCAAGCAGCTGTCACCTAACCCACCGTCCCCTTCCACCTGCCCCCAGGATGAAGGAAGCACTCATTCAGAGCCAAGAAGGCTGCAGGCAGGCTGCCATCATACCCCAGGAGCCTTCCAGGGCTCCAGCTAGCTTCCCTGAATTTGCTTTGTACATCTGGCTGGCCTCCTTCCCAGCGGGAAGGCCCTGGGCCTCCCTGCCCTCAGGGGCACAGTCACTTTTCCAAAGGATACCTGGGACTGACTCAGCCATCCCAGCAAGCAGGGGACAGAGACGCACCAGCGCGGCAGCGAGCACTTGTTCACTTGGCACAGAGGCCAACTCCTGCCCTCCCCAGCTTTACACTGCTCTCCTATCAGTCCTGTCTGCTGCCTGAGGCTGTGCCAGCTGACAGCAGGGCATTGCCTCTGAGGGAAAAGTTTGATGTCTGCCTGCTGCAACCCCGTGCTTGGCCCAGAGCTGTGCCAAGTCTCGATGGAGAAATGCCTGCAGCAGTTGCTCCATTTCCATACCTGGTAGTTTGACCACACAGTCTGTGTCGGTGAAAGCAGCATCTACATCCTCCGCCTTCAGAGCTCCACTGCCCAAGTTCAACTTGATAATGATCTCACCGGCATTCTGCTTCCAGTCCAGCAGCAGCTCTAGGAAAAGGGAGAGAAGCGTCACCCACTTGCTGAGGAATGAGCCTGAAGTGCCCACTTCTTGGCCGGGGAATGCAAGCCTGAACACACACACAGTTAAGGAGGTCAGCGCAGGAAACACAGATCATGACAATTAAATGGGACCTGCCCTTGTCAGAGAGGCCACAAACAAGAGCACATGTTGCAGCAGGGCAGATGAATCCTGCTGGGAACCAGAGAGATCAGAAAGGCAGCGCTGCTCTTGGCATTGCCACAAGCAGTAGTGGCAGCTGGGAAGAAGGGGTGGCTCCTGCCAACAACAAAACAATTACTGCTTTCCCAAGGAACGAGGAAGCCACAGAGTTACTCTGGGGGATTTAAGTGGACTCTGATCACAGTCAAAAATTGCCACTTCCCCTTTGCATATGCAAACCAAGCAGCCCAGCTGCAACCACCAAAGCACTGTACTCCTGCCAGGTGAGCATGGGTAACATGGCTGAAACATGGGGAGGCTGGCCAGCCGGGCAAGTACGCTGCAACGGGTGAGAAAAGAGTGCAGCAGTGATACTCTGGTGCAGGCAGAACTTTGTGTGCCTGCCAGGCTCCAGGTGGGGCCTTGTAGTGTCCTGAAGTCTTCAAGGCAAAAGAAGTGAATTCAATCACCTTAATTTCAATCAGGCTTGTTCTACCCCTGGGGCATGAGGATGTCCTACTCTGTCCTCAAAGCAGGCCGGGACTGAGACAGAAACCAGCCAATGCTGCCCACAAGGTGACACAGCTTGGGATGTTCCCAGCCCAGCATGATGTCCTGCTCAGAAAGAAGCAGAGCAGGTGTCAGCAGTGAGGTGTCTCAGGGCTGTGCTCAATGGCACCATGACACCTGAGTTGCAAGCAGTCTGAACATGCCTGGGGCCTCTTCCTTGGCAGACAGCCCTTCTCCACCCCTGGGAAGGCCACATACTGTTAAGATAAACACTGAGGCAAGGGAGTGCTCAGGTTAGCTCTGCTCAATGCCAGAGCACGGGACAAGGTGAGAGCTTCAGATCCCTTGGCAAGGGCACTCCATGGCCATGCACTGGCAGCTGGCACACTCCTCGACTTACCCTCCTCTGAGTCCTTCTCCTGGGCAGTCTCAGCCTGCTCGAGCTCAGGGCTAGACACTGGTGGGCAGAGAAGCAGAGCGCAGGCAGGTCTGTCATTCTGTCACCTCACAACATAGGCCAGCAAGCTGATGCCCAAAATTTCACACATCACCTCCTTCTACCCTGAATCTGCGTCCAGGCCTTTCATCCTGCATATGTTGCTCATCTCCCTCCTCTCACACTTCTTCCCCAGAGTCCTGCCTGCAGCATCACAGCAAGTCAGCCCCAGGACAGCTGCTCCAGGCCATACCACTATATCCCAGTCTAAGCAGAACCACAGTGGGAGCAACACATACTGCACCATGCAGGCAGTGCTTTCTTGAGGCACATCTCATTGTGGAGCCTGTGGCACCCAGGCTCAGTTGTGTGGCCCAGCTCAGTGCACCAGGTCCAAGCCCTCAGCCATATAGAGGAGTCCTGTCTTGATCTGACAGAAAGAACCTGATGTTTGGTCATGCTCAAAGCAATTCTGCTGTAACCAGAGAACCACGTGGCCCAGCTGCACTTTAACATTTCCATTCCTGCACAAGCTGCCAAGGTCCACATCTGAAACTTCCTTCCAGATCAGGGTGGGGAACCAAACTGACCTGACACCTAATCCCTGCTCCCCACAGAATTACCTCCAACAGCCAGAAGTGTCTCCAGGCCTGCTCTACCCCCCCAGGATAGTGAGCTCTGCCAGGCAAGGCACCCAAAGTGACAGCACCTTCTCCTGGAGCAGAGAAATAGTGGCAACAGGAGCTGTGGTCTCCACTCCAGAACACTCAGAAGACTTTCACTGCCTTCCCTGACCGGCTACAAATCTGTAGGAGACCTCTGCTGACCACCACAGCCACTGGTGCAAAGGTGCCAGTGGGGCTGGAAATGTGAGAAGCATGGCAGTGGAACTGCCTGGAGGATCTACAGCCCCTCACCACCTCTCACAGAGGGGATGGCTGCCTTCAAGGAGGCCCCTACGTCAGAGGATGCAGAGAGTCAGGCCCTACCAGAGATGTACTCCTGCCACGCTAGAGAAAGCACAACGCTGTGCTCCGCACTGCGGGATTTCGCATCGGGGACTGCACCCGGCCACTCTGGCACAGACCCTGCCAAGCACTCAATTACCTTGGCCTATAAAACACCCTGTGATTTTGAGGTTACAACAATCATAACAGAGCAGGCACGGAAATCAAACAGCTTTCCAGAGCCACAGAAACTTTTGCCGACATCCTGCCCGCAGGCATTCCCTGCACCCGAAGCATCATTTTTGTCAAAGGATACACGGCAGTTAAAGAAGGAATTACTCTATAGCAACTATTTCACCTGAGCCACACCTTACCCTGACTCAGAAGCTAAAGCACCAGCCCCACCCGCAGGCCTTGCACACCCAGTCACTGCCTCACAACACCTGGCCTCACCAAACTAATGGAAAAAAGCAGTGCTGCCTCCAGCTGCAAGAGTGCCCACAGGTTTTAGTTCCACTCCCGCTGGATTGGGGCAGATCACATCCAGTCAAAAGCAGAGTCTAGAAACAATCACCAAGGCCAACTATGGACTTTAGCTAACAAGGCCCAACCTCCTTAACATCGCTGGGGCTAAGTAGTGCCCAAAGGAAGGAGGTTACAGGTCCAGGGAGGACACTGTGTCAAAGAAGATCCCAGATCACACGGGTTACCATAAGCTGCAGGAAGCGATTAGTCAAATCTGCTTATCCTGCAGCAGATGGCTGTGAGGCTCCCAGGCTGCGGGGCCAAGACACCACGGGCCTGCTCACCACAGTGATGCTGAGGGGCTCTCACCTTCCTTGCTCTCCTGATTGGCTCGATCCTTCTGCTTCTTCTTGTTGGTGGCATCATCCAAGCCCCGAGACACTCTCCTCTGGCCAGGGGCATTTGTGCTGCTAGACATTTTCAGCCGTTTGGAGGACACAAACAGCCCGCCGGGGTCGGTAATGGAGTCTGGGTCAGGGGTGCGACGTTTTCTTCCTGGCCCAGCTATCTTGGCGACTCTCTGTGGTCAAACTCTCTGGCAAGGAAGTAGTGGCCTAAAGAGAGGAAAGAGCGAGCATGGCGAGAGGAGCAGGTGGAAAAAGCCCAACAGCATCAGGATCCGCTCTTTGCCTCAGGGCCAGTGCCCTTACGTGACCTTCACCATGGTGTTTATGGGAACCCCCACGCAGCACTCAGTGAGGAAACCTACCTCATCACAGCTGCTACAATGCTTACTGCCAAAAGCATGGGCTTGTCAGAGCTCCCAACATACAACCAGGGGTCTTCAGTATGTGGCACGCATTAAAAACCTGGAAAGCAAGTGTCATGCTCATGGCTCCCACTACAGCAACACTGGCCCAGAGGAGCCGCTGGCACTAACAACACCCGGAGACACAGGCGAGCATAAGGACACGAGGAGGCCTGGATCTGCAAAACTGAGCCTCCAGAGTCAACTGGGGGAGCTTGTCACACAGCTTGGAGTGACAGCTATTTCAGTCAAACAGTGTCCTGTGTAACAGGGCCAGAATAGGAGCCAGTAACACCCTAAGAAGGAAGCAGGCCTGGGACAGTCTCCCATGACAGATGAGAGCAGAGCTCCCTGGCAAAAGGAGAGTTCCTCCCCCTTCACCCACTAGCCAGGAGCTTAACCAGCATGACTGCACCTTGAATATTTATCTCCCAGCCAGTTTACAGACAGCGTCAGCGGGGCCTGGCCTGGAAACAGGACACCTCTGCTCCTCATATCCCAGAAAGAGAGCAGACTGAGCAGGGCATGTAGGTTGCTCACCCCTGCACTCTCAGACATGCCCTCCCTACAAAGCCAGCTCCCCTACAGGGTTTGGGAGCTGCTGGCCCAGGGGTCTGTTGCACTCATCAATGTCCCCCTGCAATGTTTAGGGCTTTGAGAGAGCAGAGCTGAAACAACCCACTGAAAACAGTCCCACTGGAGGTGTCTCTGTGAAGGCAGTGAGAGCAGAGAGCTGGGAAGGTTTCCTCCCTCGCTGCCCCGGCTGCACACCCTGACCCTGGCAGTGCTCATCAGCCTGCAGGGGTTTGCAGCGGGGAAACGGGCCCAGGCGCACAGATCCTGCCCATCTCCAGGTGCCAGCTGCCTGCCGCAACTCCCAGTGCACTGATTCACACACATCCCACGGCCCGGCTCCCAGCTGAGGACACGGAGCTGAGCCCAACAGCATTCTGGCCTAGCCCAGCTCCACTGAGCCTGCGTCTCCCTCAGTGGGAGGGAACCTGTCCCTCGGGAACACCCCGTTCTGCTTTCAGCCATGTACCAAGCACAGACCCCTTGCTGTGCGTGGGCATGGCCAGTGGCAGGAGGCACCTCCAAGGGAGGCACTCCATCAGAGGGAGGACACTGCCAGTCCTGTACTGCCCGCTCCATGCTGCCAGGGCATTTGTGTTCTAGAAATGTTCGGGGCAATAAGTAGCCACAAATGTGGAGCTGTAGCCACAAACTGCGAGGGACCCCAGAGAGCAAAGCAGCCCAGTCTTGCCCTCAGCTCTGGCAAAGCCAGCCCCATGATAGATGCTGCATCCAAACCACTTCTCTTCAGGCCAACCTGCCCTCACAACCAAGAGCCACTGAAGCCAAGCGAAAAGCCGAGTCCAGCCCAACTGACTCGCACAGACAATTCCTGTCACCCACGGTAGAGAGGCCCAAAGTGACCTGGAGACTGGGATGCTGAGCAGGGTCCAGCATCAGCCAAAGAGCTTGAAAGAGTGTGGGAAGGCAGCAGCATCATCCCCATGCTGCTGCACACACTGGGTCTCTCCAGGATGGAAAAGCACTTCTGGCTCCTGAGGGAATGTGAAGGGCCCCCACAGCAGGGAACATGGCAGTAATTCACCAGGCTAGGCCTCTGATGCCAACTGCATGCTGTCACTCAGCTCCAGTCCCCACCGACACCCTAACAGGTTGGCTACAGATGCTTCCTGGTACTGAAGAAGCTCACCTGGGCTCAGCAAACATGGGAAAGCATTTTTTGTTGTATTTCTTTTGCCTCTAGGGCGAAAATCCCAGGAGAAATGGGACACAAGAAGCAGTGACTGCTTCATACAGGGTCAGGAGAGGCTCTGTTGCCTCCTTCCTGCATCTCCAAAAGGGTGGCACAGGGTAACTGCTGGGCAGGTGAAAGCAAGCTCTGAGAAGGGTCTTGGAGGACTGAGAAAGGACAGGCCTCTGCCCAAGAAGGGCTGAGGAAGAGAGACAGGGTTGCATGCCTGCTTGTCACCCCTCCAGGAGAAGCCTGCTGCTCTCATGCCTTACTGTGGGCTCAGCTCCCTCGGGTGCTTTGCCGACAGTTATTCCTCATGGCAGGCAGACACTAAGGAGGCTGGAGCTCTGCCCATTTCAGCTGCCAGACTGATGGCAGCCTGAGGCTGCTACAGGCACCTCGAAGTTTTGGATGAGTGCAGGCAAAGCACAGGTTATTCAGGGATTAGAATAGGAGACTTTTTGCCTCTCTTCCACCAGGAAACACACATACAAGCAGCATGTTCAGCCCCTGGGTGCATGGGGGCGCAGAGGTTTTGGCACCACTCCTGTTGGCACAGTAAGAGTCACTGCAGGGGAAAGATGGCGAAAGGCTGCTGTGGCTACATGCCAAGTGAACCTCTGGGAAGCACCTGATGAGCTGGGCACTCCTATAAAACCTTACTCAATCCCCAGAGCCAGGGAAGCCTAGCCATGCTGCTGCTGGGAGCAGAGGTGTCTCCCTGTCCTCTGCTCTGCCTGCCTTTGTGCTGTGGTGTGTACCAGATCCAGATGCCAGCCGGGGCTTTCTCCCAAGTGTGTCTTACCTCAGAGCAGTTTCCCAACCCAGCTCATGCTGAAACTGCAAATATTTTGACTGGCCAGAGGAAAGGGAGCAGGAGGCCAAGGAGAAGAGCCACTCCTCCCTAGCAGCACCAGACGGGGAAGGACAGCAGAAAGTGCTCAATGGGATGGAATTTGTGCCCCGTGTCTGCGGCAGGTTTAGCACTTGGCAGGAGGAGCTCCCTGATTCTTGCCCACAGTACTCCCCAACAGTGCCCAAATGCCTTTACAGGGTCAACTGCAGAGAAGGTTAGCTATCCCAACAGCATCTTCTTTCCATGGACTTTTGGATCCTCCGTGTCCTATATACAGCCAACAGAAACATGTCCCTCGTGGACACAAATACTTTTGTCACCTGTTTCTTGTTCCCTTGAGGGATTAGAAATCCCAAGGCTCAAGCTTGCCTTTTACTTGAATTTCTGGGCATGCCTGACACACGGGTGGAGCCAGGGCAAGCACAGAGCTCCCTGGGGCAGCTACTCAAGCCAGCACTGTCACACAAAATGTTTCTAACCCATGTGGAAATCACTGTGCCCCCAACGCATCGTGACAACACTGAGCCCTGTGCCGAGTGGGGAAGCCGGCAGGCCCAGCTCCCCCATTCTGGGGACGATCATAGAATCATAGAATGGTTTGTGCTGCAAGGAGATCTTGAAAATCATCTAGTTCCAACCCGCCCGCCATGGGCAGGGACAGTGATGAGAGCGTCCAGACAGCAGCCGGCAGCCCCTGGCCTCCCGGGAGCTGCTGCCCGACCTCAGGCACCGGGAGAGGAGAAAGGGAGTGTGAACGGTGTTTGTATGAACGGCCCCGGCGGGCAGAGCACGAGGTCACAGCGCCGGCTCCTGCCCGGGGCTGCCGCGCTCGGCCCGTCCTGCCGAGCCCCGCTCTCAGCCCCCGCCGCCCCAGCTCCTGCCGCCCCGCATGTTCTCTCCACCCAGGCGCGTCACNAAGTTCCGAGCGGGCCGACAACGGAGACAGGCCCGAGCCCGTGACGCACTTCCGGGAGCCGCCGGGCGCGCCCACGTGACACATGGACAGGAGGGGGGCGCGTCACGTGACACAGGAAGGGGCCGGTGCCGGCGCGTTCCCGCGGTAACGGGACCGGGGCCAGTGTGGGTGTCCCGGTCCTGTCCGCGGGGGTTCCGGGTCTGTCCCGTGCGGGACCCGGCTTTGATCCGTGGGAGTGCTGGGCTGGTCTTTGTAGGTCCCGGGTGTGCTGTGCCCCCGAGCCCCGCTGCCAATTCCCGGCCCCACCTCCCGACCCCAGGCCCCGCTCTGGCCTACACCCGGAGGCGGCCAGCTCCCATCCTGGGGGAAGACGCTGTGGGCCCCCGGGGCAGACGGGCCCACAGCACGGGGCGTAGGTGAGGCGGTCTTGCTCTGTAACTTTATTCACACAGGGGTACCCTGCAGCCCCCACCCCGCCCACAGCTGCGGGGGCAGGCGGAAGCTGTGCGGCAGAAGGCTGGGTGCTCCAGGGGGGTCCAGGCCCCTCCGGGGGATCACTGGCAGGTGTTGTAGATCTGGACCTGCTGGTTGATGGTGGCCAGCACCTCCCTCATTCTGGCCTCCAGCCCACCCAGCTGGGCTGCTTTGGCGTCCAGCACCCGCTCGTTCCGCTCGTACTCCTCCTCCAGCGCTGCGGTGGCATGGGGAACATGAGTCAGCCTGGACCCCACCGCTGCCCCCACCACCGCCCCAGCATTCCCCCCCGGCCCCACCTCGCAGCCGCTGCAGCTTGTCCTGGGTGTCCTGCAGCAGCCCTGCGGCCTCCTCCCGCAACTGCTGTGCCCGGCTGCCCGCCTGCTGCACGCCCTGCGCCCGGTGCTCCACCAGCTCCTGTGCTGTCCGGTACCGGTCCCGAAGTGGCCCCTCCAGCACCTGCTGGGCAGCGGGGCTGGTCATCGGGATCCTCGGGGGACCCCTGCTGCCACACCGCTGCCCCCTGGTCACCCACCTGCTTGGCCTCGCTGGCTCGGTCCCGCGCAGTGCTGGCTGCCTCCTGGGCACGTGTGGCTGCCAGGCTGTTGTTGGCACGTTTCACCTTCAGGGCATCAGTCTGCCTGTCCAGGAGTCCAATCTGCTCCATGGCTCCCACCAGCTGCTGCTCTGCACTTCCTGTCTGGGTCTGCATCTGGGAATTGGTGGCATGGGGGTTTGGTGTGGTCACACTGACCACATGGTGGGGATGGGGTCCCATGGTCATAGGGATGGGGCTCTTACCATGCTAAGGGCTCTCTCACTGTGCTGGATGTCACCAGCAGCTTGCTGCAGTGCCTGCTCGGCCATGCCCTGGGCTCGTCGCACCTCCTCCAGCGCCTGCCGCACTGCCTCGGCTGTGCCCCGCACTCCCTCTGAACGTGACCTGCGGCCAGATGGCAAGGCCTCAGCGTGGCCTGGGCTAGGGGTCACTGGAGGGATTGCATCTTCACGTCCCTGGGCTCACCTGGCCCGCTGGGCATCCTGCAGCAGCTGCCCAGCCTGATGCACATCACCAGCCGTCTGCTCCAGGATGGCATCCACACTGGCCAGGCTGTGCACCCGCGTCTTGATCTCTTCAGCCAGGCGGTGGATCTGGTCCGGTGCAGCGGGGAGTGACAGCTCCAGTACTCGGCTGGCTACCACCTCGATGCTCTCAGGATCAGCCCCCTCCTCTGCAGGTGGAAGCAGTCAGTGTGTTCCCTACAGCACACCGAGGTGGAGGGAGCAGGCAGACCAAAGGGCAGAGTGGAACATGGGACAGGGCACAGGGGCCAGAGATGGTTGGAGGGCACAGGATGGTTGGGGCAGGGCAGGAACCATGCAATGCAGCACGGGGCAGGGGTGGCACAGCCCACATGCAGTGTCGGAACAATGCAGTACGGCAGAGTGCAGAGTCAGTGCAGTGTGGTGCAGGTGCAGAGCCACAAAGCACTGGGCAGGGGTGGCCAGCCCTCCCAGCATGCCAACACTCACGACTCAGGAAGGCCTTGACATTGCTGATTAGCTCCCTCAGCTCCTTGTTGGAGCTCTCCACACGGGCCCTGGTCTGGTTTGCCTTGTCCAGGGCTGCCTGCGCTCGCAACCGGGCTTCGTCTGCCTTCCCCTTGGCCTCTGCCACCTGAGCATGGGCAGAGACCCTTGGTGCCAGCCCCAAGGGCTGCAGAGCGTGGCTGTGCCACCAGATCACACCAGCACCCATCTGCCACACACCTTGTGGGAGAGCTGGGCCATGTCGCTGGCAGCCTGACGCAGCTCCTCCTGGGCATGGCGTGCCCGGTCCAGGGCACTGTCAGCCTTGGACACGACTCCACCACAGCTCAGACCGCCACAGCGTCGTCCCCCATCCTCATCCCGGCACCCGGCACCCCCACAAGGGCTCTCAGCACAGGGCACATCACCTGCTGCACCGCAGACCTGCAAGGCAGCATGGGATCAGGGCAGCCCTGGGTGGCACTCCCCCAGTCCCCTCCCTACGTCCCACCTTCTCGTTGAGTGGGTGCAGGCTCAGCGCCTGTGCCCTTGCTGCCAGGTCCATCAGTGCCCGCCGGCTGGCTGCACTGTGGCGATTGAAGTCATCCCGCTGGCTGGCCAGGAGCTGCTCAGTGCGGTGACGGGTGGCTGCCGAGATGCTGACAGGGCTGGGCACGGCACGGGTGGAGGCATCTGCCTGGTGCTCAGCCTCCCGTGACTCCCCATAGGACTGGTGAATACTGTCATAAGCACCTGGCGGGGGAGCAGGGACACTGTCAGACCCCTGGCCGTGGCCTGACTACCCTGGCCTGGCTCTGTGGTGTGGCTCACCAAGGAAATTGGAGGTCTTGAGGGTGTGCAACCGCTGTTCCAAGTCCTGCAGGCTGTGGTTGAGGGCACGGGCGCCCCGGTCCACAGTATTCAGCACATGGCTGGCATTGAAGTTGGCATCCTGAGCAGCTGTCAGCTCCCCTTCCACCCGTGTCAGCCTCTCAGTTGCCTCCTCGATCTGCCGCCTGCAAGGGAAGCGGGTGAAAAGCTGCCCTCAAGGTTACCCCGAGAGCCATGCCCTGTGCCAGGTGCTCACCGCAGCCCCTCCATGGTGTGTGCCAAGTGGGCAGAGGTAGCAGCAGTGGCATTGCGGGTGGCCACCACATCACGTACAGTGGCCAGATTCTCCTCCAGCCGCCGGAAGGTGCCCTCAAAGGCGCCAGCAGCCCCGGTGTGTTGCAGGAGGCTGGCCCGCTGTGCCAGCGCTCGGGTGCGGGTGGCCAGATCCTGCACCACACGGTCCCAGTCTCCGAAGCAGGGGTGGCAGGGCTGGCAGGCAGGGAAGGTACCAGCAAAGCCTCGGGCACACTGGTCACAGCGGACTCCAGAGATGCCAGGCTGGCAGTCGCAGTGGCCGCTGCTGCGGTGGCACTGGGCACTGGCTATGCCACGGGGGTCACAGTCGCAGGCTGCAGGGAGAGTAGTGTCAGGGCACCACGGGGCCCACTGTGGTCCCCCTACTGGCACCGGCTCTCACCTCGGCACTGCTGCCGTGGGTCGCCCCAGTGGTGCTCCTGGCAGTCGGTGCAAGTCCGGCCCCCAAAGCCTGGCCGGCAGGAGCACTGTCCTGTGAACTGATAGACATGGCATGGCCGAGGCTGGCACTGCTGCAGCACACCCCCAGCCCCATCCCATCCCCCCAACCCTTGTCCCTGTTGTGTCTCACCTGGTTGCAGGTGGGTGTCAGGGAGTGCTGGGGGTGGCAGGCGCAAGGCTGGCAGCCCTGCCCACTGGCCAGGTCCCAGAAGTTGGGGCTGCACCGGTCACAGCTCTGGCCTTCCACATGGGGCAGGCAGTAGCACTGCCCACTGTGCCTGTCACAGTGGCACTGCTGCGGCCCACAGGTGCTGGCGTCAGTGCCCAGGGGGTTGCAGGAGCAACCTGGAACCAAGAGACACTGAGCAGAGATAGAGACGACGGAATGAGGACAGGGATGGGGACAAGATTGGGATGGTGATGGGATGGAAGTTCTGATGGGGACAGAACAGGAGTGGGATGATGATGGATAAGGGTGGAGGCAGGATGGAGACAGAGATTGGGCAAGGATGGGGTGGGGACTGGATGGAGGTGGGATGGGAGCAGCATGAGGACCGCTGGTTCGGATGGGATGGAGATAGGACCAGGATCAGGATAGAGCTGGAATAAGGACAGGATGGGGACAAATGGACAGCAGTGGGGATGGGATGGCAATGGGGATGGGATGGCAATGGGGACAGGAATGGGCATGAGAATAGGATGTAGATGGGATGGAATAAGTTGGACATGAGGACAGGGACTGGGCCACAGTGCTGAGCCTGGGCAGAGGAGACAACCTTGTTCTAGGGAAGGGTTGCAAGGACTCCACAGCACTATGCACAAGCAGGGGCAGCCATGGGTGCACATGGTCCCCAAGGATGTGTCGGGCCTTGGAAGTAAGTCTGTCTCGGCTTGGCAGTGGGTACTCACGCCTGCAGCTGTGTCGTGTGGCATCTCCATAGAAGCCGGGTTGGCACTCAGCACAGTGGGGACCTGCCGTGTTGTAGAGGCAGCGCAGGCACTGCCCTGTGCGCCGGTCGCACGCCTCTGGATCCGTCACATCGATGTTATCGTGGCACTGGCAGGGCAGGCAGCGCCCACCCTGCAGAGGGTCCCCATAGTACCCAGGGGCACACTCATCACAGCGGGAACCTGCTGACACAGAGTGCTGGGCAGTGCCCGGGGACAGGGCACCCCAGAGGGCACTGAGTGTGCTGTGGCAGGTACCCACCTGTGTACCCAGGGCTGCAGTGGCAGATGACCTGTTGGGAGTGGCTGTCTTGATAGCAGGAGGCAGCGAAGTGGCGGGGGGTGCTGGGCCCCTCAGGACAGGGGCAGGGCCGGCAGTGCTGCCCAGAGCCCAGCGCTGGGTTCCCAAAGTGTCCAGCTGCGCATCTGCAGGCAGGAGGTCAGCAGGAGCCAGGGCTGCTGGCAGCACCCTGCCCCAGTGTGGGCACATACTCCACCTACCTCTGGCACCTTTCACCATCCGTGTGGTCACGGCAGTGCAGGCAGCTGCCTGTCTGAGGGTCGCAATTCTCAGCATGCCCGTTGCACTGGCAGGGCCGGCAGATGGGGAAGCCCCAGTGGCCGGGCTGGCAGCGGTCACAGCGTGGGCCATGGGTGCCCTCACGGCAGGAGCACTGCCCTGTGGTGCTGTCGCAGATGGTGCTCACTGAACCCTCATGGCTGCACTGGCATGCTGGAAAGCACAGCATCCACAGCGTCTGTCCCTCGGCTGTAGAGAGCATCCCTTCCCCACACCCCCAGCCCTGGGGTGCCCAGGCTTCTCTTCCACTGGCACTCACGTCGGCACCCGCCGGCTCCAAAGCCAAAGGTTCCAGGGGAACAGCGGTGACAGCGCCGTCCCATGACATTGGGTTTGCACTGGCACTGCCCGCCCTGGGGCTGGCATTCAGCGCTGAGTGAGCCCTGGGGATCACAGAGGCAGGCTGCAGGCAGAGAGCAGGGTCAGTGTCAGCTGCTGTGGGACAGGGTGTGGGACAGGGTGTGGGGCTGTACTCACACAGCGCCCCATCATGCAGGATGGCTGAGAGGCTGTGCAGGAGGCTGGAGCAGGGCGCGGCCACAGGCGAGAGCCCTGCAGTGTGGAAGGGCTGGGCACAATGGTATCGCACAAAGGTCTCCCGGCGCTCCATGGAGCTGGGGTCACCCGCAATGAACATCTCCATTGAGGAGTAACGGGGCAGGAGCACCAGCTGCGGGGCAAAGTCAGTGGGGTGTCATGTCCTGCTCTCCATGTTCTCTATGGCTGCATCCTATCCCCGTGAAGGGTTGCTGTCCGCCATCCCACTGCCCATCTGCCCCTCACCGAATCAATGAGCACACTGGCAGTGGGATCCTGCCGACCAGCAGCACAGCCCAGCTCCAGGCGGAGGGTGTAGGAGATACCCTGCTCCAGACAGATGGGCTGGGACAGCACCACGTACCTGGATGGGGGCAAAGCAGAGCAAGGGCAGCCATGTGCCTCCAGTGAGCCCCAGCACAGCCCAACCCCACTGAGGTGCTTACCTGGTACCAGAGGGGAGGCTGGTGGAGAGCTGGTCGTCAGCAGGGATGGTGTTTCCACAAGGGCTGCTGGCGGAGACAGGGCTGGGGCGCAACACCTTCAGCCCCACCTCCTGCCAGGCCTCTGGGTGCTGGCAGCAGAGAAGGGGCAGTGTCAAAAAGCCTCACCATCTAGAACTCCCCACCACTACCTCCCAATCTGGCGATACATCACACTGCTGGCTTCACCATCTGATGCTCACCTGGGGCTCATAGCGGATGACCACATCATACTCAGTGGAGAAAGGCACATCACTCACGTGAAACTCCACCCAGCTGCCTTCCAATACGCGGGCAAAGCCTGTCCCTGTCCAGGAAGCTGTATGGTCTGGGGGGGGCTCACGCTCCACCACCGAGCCCTGGTGCAAGCAGGTGTTGTGAGATGGGACCCCAAAAATTGCCTTGGCCAGCAGGCACTGCTCTGCCCTGGGTAGGGAGGCAGACTACTGCCTGCGGGTTTGGGGACCCTCCAAAGGGGCACCCACTGCCTTGCTCTGCCTGATGTCCTCCCCAGGGACACCTTCATTCCTTACCTGATGCAGCTGTGCATCCTCCGCCTCATAGGTGTAATGATCCAGGTTGATGTGGTAGAAACCGGGCTCCACCTGTTCACACTGTCGTCCTATCACATGGCTGCGGCACTGGCACTGCCCTGTCCCTGTGGCACACCTGGTACCCCAGCAGCAACATCAACCCTGATGCCAGCAGGGGTGCCCCTTGCCCTCTGTATCCCCACAAAAGACTCACAGGTTGTTGCGAGCACCTCCCACATCGCAGTCACAGGGCCGGCAGCCCGGGAGGTTGTGGCTCAGTCCCCAGTGCTCGGGCTGCAGAGGGCAAGGGTGTTAGAGAGCAGCTGTCTGTGTGCTATAGTCCTGAGCACTGTGCATGGGCCCTGGCACACCCCACTCACCAGGCACTGGTTGCAGCTGCGCCCAGTCACCAGCCGCTTGCAGAAGCACTCCCCACTGACAGGGTCACACCGACTGCCATCAGCCACCGTGCCACGGGGGTCACACTGGCACCCTGCAGGGAGAGCCAGCAGCTTCCAGCAATGCCAAACCACATGTCTGACCCTAGTAGGTGCCACCCCGGTACCTACGCCAGCAGCCCTGCGGGTTGTCAGCGCTGAGGCCGAAGAAGCCGGGTTTGCAGCGGTCGCAGCGGGGACCAGCCACGTGCTCCTTGCAGCGGCATTGCCCCGCAATCAGGCCCCTGGCTGGGTCATCAGCACTGTCACACAGCCCACCATCCAGAGAACCCTCGGGGTCGCAGTCGCAGGCTGGGGACACAGGCAGGGTCAGCACTGTGACCACCAAAGCACCACCCTGCACAGTCCGTCCCACACTGACCTTGGCACACCGTGGGGTCCCGCAGGTCCTTGGTGGGGTCCTTGTAGTAGAAGGGCTTGCAGAGGTGACAGCGACGGCCCATAGTGTTGTGCTGGCAGCCATCACACACAGCCCCACTGGTGTTCCCCGTGGCCAGGAACACGGCCATGTCAAAGTGGCACCGCCGCGAGTGCTCATTGCAGTCACAGCCTGCAGGGACAGCACCAGGGCACGGCATGCGGCACCACAGCTCACAGCTGGCAGGCAGCACCCCCAGTGCCAAACCTCCTCTGCCTGGACTCTCCTTACTCTGATATGCAGCACCACAACCCCAAACCTCCCCAAAGTACAGCCTGCAGCACCCCCAACACCCCCAGCCAGCCTGTGTGATGCCAGTCACCACCAAACCACATCCTACTGTGCAGCACCCCAAAACCCCTGGCACAGCCTGAAAGCTCTGGCACCAGGATCACTGTGTCAGGAGCTGGTGCCAGCAGGGGCACTCACGGCGACAGGCATTGGTGCTGGAGCCCTCGGCCGGGCGCCAAGGTAGGTCTTGGTAGAAGTCCTCACAGCGCTCGCAGTTCAGCCCCTGCGTGTGGTGTTTGCAGACACAGCGCCCGTGCACCTGCCAGGATGCTACGGTGAGGGGCTGTGGGACTAGGCGGCACAGCTACCCAGCTCCAGCAGGGCACACAGGCCCGGCTCACCCTACCATGCCATCGGCAGTGGCTGGGGCCCCACTGAGCGGGGCGCACTCGGAAGCGTGCCCATAGCAGAAGCAGTTCCCACGCATCACCAGCTCGTAGAGCGCGTAGTAGTACTTCTCCCGGATCTCCCGCCGTGAGTCCAGCAGGTTGTCCCCCAGCGTGTGCAGCTTGGTGAGGTTCACCCGCAGGTTGGTGACACGCAACAGGTCTACGGCAGGGAGAGATGCGTGTTGGCACAGGGTGGCTGGGCACATCCATGCACAGCTCACCTCTGCCAGGCACAGATGGGCTGGGCTGTGCATGGCACAGGAGGCTGTGTGGGTGGTTCAGAGGAGCTGGGCATAGCTCTGCTCTGCTGGGCATGGCTGGCATGGGCTGTGCACAGCGTGGGGCATCCGTGTAGCACTGCACGCTATCAAGCTGGGCTGTTGTTGTTTTCTATATCATACAGTATTGGCCCAGTGCTTTGCATGGTTTGGCTCACAGGCACGTGGTTGCACATGGCCAGGCTGGGCTGTACATAGCTGTGAGGGTTCAGCTCCCACTCATGTGGCTGTGCATAGTCTGGCTGTGTGTGGGCTGGGCTCTACACCCCCACAGCAGAGGCAGGCTGGGACCCCACCAGTGCAGAACAACACCCTTAGCACAGCACCTTTACATGTCTTGGGGCACTCACCACTGGGGGCTGTGGCCAGGAGATGGCTGTGCCTGGTGGGTGCAGCCTGGGGGCCCTGGGAGGACAGGATGGCTTCCCCAGAACTGCAGCTTCCCAGCAGCCCTGCCCTGCAGATTCCTCCCCTCCTGCTCCCAGTCTAAATTTAGCCTTGGGTGATTAACCCACTGCGTCCTGTGCCCAGCCTGACTCCCATCCCAAACCACAGCTGGTGTTGGGCTGAGCCATGGCAGAGCCATCCCCCTCCATTTAACTCAATGCAGCCTGACCTTTAGCTGCCCTCACAGGGAAGGGTGCAGGAGGGGCCCAAGACCCCACAGGCTGGATCAGGTCCTGACCCCAGTGTAGGGCCCAGAGCAGGGAGAGAGCAGCCAAAATAGCTACGCCCAAAATAGAGCAGCCAAGCAGGAGCGCAGATGGCTGGCAACTCACTTTGGATGGCAGGGCTGTAGGGGTCCTGGATGGGGATGGCAGGGTCCAGCACCCGGTAGATGACCTGGGAGGGACAGCAAGGTGATGAGAGCAGTGCAGGGGGTCCCTGACCCTCCTGGGACGCTACTAGGGCCTCACCTCCCCCTCAGTGGAGGGCTCAATGTCAGAGTAGCGGGACTCGCAGACAACGTCATCAATGTGGCGTGGGGGTCCATGGGGGACATGGGGAAAAGAGGCAGCGCAGTCGTAAGCGAAGTAGCGATACACCTTCCAGGTGTGTCCAAAGTCAGCCGAGCGCTCCACCAGCATGGCAGCGGGGCGGAAGGTCTGCAAGACACCCAGGTGGGACAGGGGCCAGCCCCACAGTGCCTGAGGGCATGTTCCATCCTGTCCCATCCCAGCCTGGGTACCCACACACTGGGACTCACCTTGAAGGTCATGATGAGGTGGGTGAAGTGGAACTCGGCCTCCAAGTCCAGCTGGATGCCGACGTGCTCCACACCTGGGGATGACAAGTGTGACAAGTGGAAGCACCCACTCACAGGTCCCGGGCGCTCGTCCCCACCAGCCGGCAGTGGTCCAGGGGCGCGGCCGCGGCCACAGGCTGAGTCACACTTCCTCAGTGTGGGAGGAAGAGAAGGAGAGTCCCCCGGGACAGGACAGGATGCCCCATCACCCCTATCCACTACTCACCGTTCTCCGACTGCCACCAGGCTTTCTTGGGGCGGGGGGCAAAGCTGGTGACCACGTTCTCGATGCGGTGGCTGTTGGTGTTGGTGCGGGCATCATAGGGCCGCCGCGAGTCGCAGATGAAGCACTTTTTCTCCTCCTGCGAGTTGGGAGGCTCAACGATGTGTGTTCCCAAACCTGTCTAGTGCCCCATCCTCGTCCGGTCCTCCTGGGCCCCGTCCAACTCACCTGGAGGTGGCTGACGATGCAGTAGGGCTGGGGCCGGCGCAGCCCGCAGGTGGAAGTGGCACTTAGGCGGGCTGCTCGCCCCACCAGCAAGTCCCCGGTGGCTGGGTAGCAGCTGCCGCGGGCACAGCCCTGGGGGGAATCGGGGGCCAGGGCCACCCCCAGCCCTGCGGAGCGGGTGGCTGAGGGCGCTGCGGGGCGCGGCGGGGCCCGGGGCCGGGGCTCCCCCCACCGCGCCCGGGGCCNCTGTCCCGACTCACTGGTTCCCCTTCCCGTTCCCAGTCCCTTCCCGTCCCCGTCCCGGTCCCTCCCGGCCCCTCCGAACTGGGCGGCAGGCGTAGCGCTCGGGGCTGCGCGGAAAGCGCGGAGCGGATCCCGGCTGGAGCGGGGGAGCGGGCCAGCTAAGACAGGGAGGAGGCAGGAGCAGGCTAGGGAACGCACACACATCGGACACAGGCACACACAATTTAGGGCTTTATTTGCAGGCGCGCCCGCACTAAAGGCACCTGCAGAGTGGACGGGACCCCCGGGCTCGGGGACCTGCGAGGCGGTGGGGCAGGACCGGGCCCCGGGCCCGCCGGTGGTCCTTAGCAGGTGGCGTAAGCATTGGCCCTCTCCCGGATCTCCTGCAACAGCCCGGTGACCTGCTGCTCCAAAGCCTGCAGTCGTGTCACCTTCTCCGCCATTGCCCGTTCATTGGCCCCAAAGCGCTGCTCCAGGTCTGCGGGACGGGCAACATGGTCACAGTGCATCCTCCCACCATGTTCCATATCCCCCTCGGGACACACAGTGGGACGGGCCCAGGGGGACACAGGGAGTTGTATGCGGAGGTGGCAGGAAATGTACCCCACCATGTGCTCCCCCTCACCTTCCAGCTTCCTCTTGCTGTTGCTGGCCTTATCCAGGAGGTCTTGGGCCTCTGCCGTCAGCTGTGACACACGCTGCAGGGCCCCACCAGACACCCTGTCCAGCATGCCCACTCGGTTCTTCAGCACCACATAACGTTGTGTTACCTGGGCCAGGTCCTGGCAGCACAAGGGCATGGTGAGGCTAAGCACCCCCAGCACCCAGTACCTGCTTGGTGCTGCACATAACCAGGCAGGGATGGAGCTCACCTGGCTAAGTGTCCCCGAGGTGGTGGTGGCACGCTGTGCCCCGTCCTTGGCTTGCTGGGCCATGTGGCGAGCATCCTGGCCACGCTCCTGCACAGAGGTGATGTGCTGTGCCAGTTCCTGCAGCCGCCTCTGTGCCTGCGACTCCTTCCTGTCCAGCACCTGCAGCCTGCGCTCCGCCTGGCAGGTATGGACACCAGCTGCAGCAGGCACAGCAACCACCATGCCCATGGTGCCAGCCCCACTGAGCTGGCACCTGCCCTATGCCATCCTCATCTCTCCAGCACCAGCCTCCCTACCCATAATATGCCCAAGGCATCGGTCTTGCTCTCCACAGCACTGATCCATCCCATTACTCCCAGCGGTACCAGCTCCACTCCCCCAGCCCATGCCCCTCACCTCCCTGGCTCTGTTCTCAGCCACACGGATGGCATCCCTGGCGCTCCGCAGGGTGCTCCCTGCTGTCATCGCCTGTGTCCGTGCCACCTCCAGAGCCTGCTGTGTCCCCGCCAGCTCATCCCTTAGGCCTTCTGCTCGCTCCCTGCAGCAGCACAGGCAGCTCCAGCCCCTGCCAGTGCAGGGGAACTGACCCTATCCCCTACCTGCCCCAGCATGCCCCCACCACTTGCCTGGCCTCCTGCCCCTGTGCCAGAAGATCCTGTGCCACAGCCAGCCCCTCCGCTGTGCTGTTGAGAATGGCGTCCACCCCCTCTAGCTGGCCAATGCTCTCCCGCATCTCCCAGAGCAGCTCCTGAATCTGTCCGGGGCTGCTGGGCAGGGAGATGTTCAGCACCTGCCGGGCCACCAGCTCAATGCTGCCTGGGTCAGCTCCCTCCTCTGCGGGGACAGAGGAGCAGGGTGGGCTCAGGGTGGGCTCACTGAGTCCTGCCATGCCCATGTGCCCACCCAGTGCTGGCACTACCTGCCAGGAAGGCCTTGATTCGGCGGATGAAGTCCCGCAGCTGGGCCGTCGCCTTCTCTGCACGGCTGCGGGCAGCCTGAGAGCGCCCCAGCGCCTCGTCTGCCCAGCTCCGTGCCCCCCGTGCCAGCTCCTGCACCTCCTGCATCTGAGGGGCACCTGGCTGAGCAGGGGGCACAGGGCAGCCCCAGGAGGGGGCATTCGGGGAGAGCAGGGGGTATGAGGGGACAAGATNGGCCCGCCGGTGGTCCTTAGCAGGTGGCGTAAGCATTGGCCCTCTCCCGGATCTCCTGCAACAGCCCGGTGACCTGCTGCTCCAAAGCCTGCAGTCGTGTCACCTTCTCCGCCATTGCCCGTTCATTGGCCCCAAAGCGCTGCTCCAGGTCTGCGGGACGGGCAACATGGTCACAGTGCATCCTCCCACCATGTTCCATATCCCCCTCGGGACACACAGTGGGACGGGCCCAGGGGGACACAGGGAGTTGTATGCGGAGGTGGCAGGAAATGTACCCCACCATGTGCTCCCCCTCACCTTCCAGCTTCCTCTTGCTGTTGCTGGCCTTATCCAGGAGGTCTTGGGCCTCTGCCGTCAGCTGTGACACACGCTGCAGGGCCCCACCAGACACCCTGTCCAGCATGCCCACTCGGTTCTTCAGCACCACATAACGTTGTGTTACCTGGGCCAGGTCCTGGCAGCACAAGGGCATGGTGAGGCTAAGCACCCCCAGCACCCAGTACCTGCTTGGTGCTGCACATAACCAGGCAGGGATGGAGCTCACCTGGCTAAGTGTCCCCGAGGTGGTGGTGGCACGCTGTGCCCCGTCCTTGGCTTGCTGGGCCATGTGGCGAGCATCCTGGCCACGCTCCTGCACAGAGGTGATGTGCTGTGCCAGTTCCTGCAGCCGCCTCTGTGCCTGCGACTCCTTCCTGTCCAGCACCTGCAGCCTGCGCTCCGCCTGGCAGGTATGGACACCAGCTGCAGCAGGCACAGCAACCACCATGCCCATGGTGCCAGCCCCACTGAGCTGGCACCTGCCCTATGCCATCCTCATCTCTCCAGCACCAGCCTCCCTACCCATAATATGCCCAAGGCATCGGTCTTGCTCTCCACAGCACTGATCCATCCCATTACTCCCAGCGGTACCAGCTCCACTCCCCCAGCCCATGCCCCTCACCTCCCTGGCTCTGTTCTCAGCCACACGGATGGCATCCCTGGCGCTCCGCAGGGTGCTCCCTGCTGTCATCGCCTGTGTCCGTGCCACCTCCAGAGCCTGCTGTGTCCCCGCCAGCTCATCCCTTAGGCCTTCTGCTCGCTCCCTGCAGCAGCACAGGCAGCTCCAGCCCCTGCCAGTGCAGGGGAACTGACCCTATCCCCTACCTGCCCCAGCATGCCCCCACCACTTGCCTGGCCTCCTGCCCCTGTGCCAGAAGATCCTGTGCCACAGCCAGCCCCTCCGCTGTGCTGTTGAGAATGGCGTCCACCCCCTCTAGCTGGCCAATGCTCTCCCGCATCTCCCAGAGCAGCTCCTGAATCTGTCCGGGGCTGCTGGGCAGGGAGATGTTCAGCACCTGCCGGGCCACCAGCTCAATGCTGCCTGGGTCAGCTCCCTCCTCTGCGGGGACAGAGGAGCAGGGTGGGCTCAGGGTGGGCTCACTGAGTCCTGCCATGCCCATGTGCCCACCCAGTGCTGGCACTACCTGCCAGGAAGGCCTTGATTCGGCGGATGAAGTCCCGCAGCTGGGCCGTCGCCTTCTCTGCACGGCTGCGGGCAGCCTGAGAGCGCCCCAGCGCCTCGTCTGCCCAGCTCCGTGCCCCCCGTGCCAGCTCCTGCACCTCCTGCATCTGAGGGGCACCTGGCTGAGCAGGGGGCACAGGGCAGCCCCAGGAGGGGGCATTCGGGGAGAGCAGGGGGTATGAGGGGACAAGATGCGGCCCTGCGAAGGAGCATGCAAGGCAGGTGCAAGGGGACAGAGGGTACTGCAGTGGCCCAGGGGGCACACACACAGGTGGCGCAAGGGGCACCTATGAAGGGGCATAAGAAAGACATACAGAGCTGACAGGCTTGAGTGCATGGAAAGGGATAAAACAGGACACAGAAAGGGGTCATGCAAAGTGTCATGGAAAGGGCACAAACAGGACATGCAAAGGGAACACAAGGAGACCCCAGAAAGTGCCATGGAGCAACCACCCCTACCTTCTGTGCCACAACACCCAGCTGCCCTAATGCCACCTCCAGCTGCTGTGAGGCATTATGGGCACTGCTCAGGGCTTGAGCTGAGATAGGCAGTGCCCCTGCACACCCAATGCCACTGCAACGCCTTGTCCCCGCACTGTCCCGGCACAAGGCTCCTCCGCAAGACGTGTGCTTGCAGCTCTGGTCTCCGGGTGCCCCACAAATCTGTGATGATGCCAGTGGTGGAAATGGCAGCTCAACACTACATGTGGGGTGACCCCCGTGCCACCTCTGCCAGTCCTGCTCTCACCTTCTCATTGATCCTGGCCATGTTGAGTCCCATCACCCGTTTTTGTGCCTCCCGCAAGGATTTCCGGGCTGCGGCTGTGCCACGGCGGAAAGTATCACCCCGCTGCTGTAACACCCGCTCAGTTGCCCGCCGCGTCATCTGTGCCCTACTTAGCTCGCCAGCTGTGCCATTGGCCACCACCTCCGTCTGCCGCGAGGCCTCCACCAATGCCAGGATGCTGTGGTAAGACTCTGCGGGTGCGGGTGTCAGGGTTTGGCCAGGATGGCTGCCACCAAACCCAAACCTTGCTGGATGCTCTTACCGCTGAATCCAGCTGCCACTACAGTGCCCAGGAGGATTTGAAGGTGGGAAGTGGTTCGATTGAGACCTCCCAGCTTGCGGCTCAGCTCAGCTAGCTGGTCATGGTGCTGCATATCCGCCTGTGCCAGCTGGGCTAGATGTTGCTCCAACTCCTGAAGGTGCTTCCAGAAGTTGTCCAGCTCCATCCTTTGGGTAGGGAGTGGGGCTTCAAACTTTTGGGGGTGACAAGAGGGGGTCCATCCACCCCAGCCCTACATGCACACTTGCCTGGTGCCACCCAGCTGCCTGGGCAGTCCATCGAGGAGGGGACCACCAGGGCTGTCCCCCTCTCCAAGCAGCTGTTCCACGTGCCCCAGAGCCTCCTCCAGTTCCCACAGGCGACGAGGGCTGAGTAAGAGTCTGGACCCCCCCTCCCTCAATGCCTGCACCTGTGCCCCAAGGCGCTGCAGCCTGTCCCGCAGGCTGCCCACGGCCAGGTCCCAGCGCCCAAAGCAAGGGTGGCATGGTGAGCAGTGGGGGAAGGGCTCCTGGTAGCCCCGCTGGCAGCGATCACAGCGCAGCCCCCCAAATCCCAGCTGGCACCGGCACTGCCCGTTGTCCTGCTCACACTGTGGGCTCTCAGCACCCAGCGGCTCACACTCACAGGCTGCAGAGACAGTTGGCAGTGTGTCACAGCCTTCCCATGGAGCCCCATGCCCCCAGACTGCCACAATGTCCCAGCATCCCACCATATTCCCCTGTGTCTCCAGAATCCAGCCTATCCCCAGCATCTTCTATGTCCCCACAGTTCCACCAAGTACTCTGGGTCCCCTGAGTCCTGCATGTCCCCAGAGACACACCATGTCCTCAAGGTTCCACCATGTCCCCAGCATCCCACTGTTTCCCCAAGGTCCTCCATGCCTGCAGTGTCCCATCACATTCCCAAGATCTCCTGAGTCCTTTGTGTCCTCAGTGTCCCACTGTCTCCTTCGTGTTGCATGTTCAGAGTCTCCCACCATGTCCCCAGGGCCCCCATGTCCCTAGAGTCTCACCATGCACCCTGAGTCACCCCACACCCCACATCCCCAGAGCTCTTGCTCCCCCAGTCCCAGGGATGTGCTCCCACCTCGGCACTCCTGCTCAGGGTCTCCCCAGTGGTGCTCCTGGCACTGGGAACAGACACGGCCCCCGAAGCCAGGCTGGCACTGGCACTGCCCTGTCACCTGCAGTGACAGTGCCATGCTCACTGTGCAGCTCACTGGGCTCCAGGAGGGCAATGGAGCCATACCAGGGTGCCAGGGGACTCACTGTGTCACAGGCAGGGTGCAGGGCGTGTGTGGGGTGGCAGCCACAGGGCTCACAGCCCCCTGGCCCCCCCAGGCTCCAGAAGTGGGGTGCACAGTGATCACAGCTCTTGCCCACGACGTTGGGCCGGCAGGCACAGGCTCCTGTTCCACGGTCACAAGTGCAGGTGCCATCGGTGCAGTGAGAGGCCAGTGTACCCCGTGGGTCACAGCCACAGCCTGCAGGAAGGTGGGTGGGCACATGGGGCTCAGCCCATACCCCCTGTCCAGGCAGTGCACTGCTGGCCCCAACACCCCAAATCTGCCTGACCCCAGAGCCCCCAGTCTGCCTCGCCTCAACCCCCTGCACAGCCTCAAAACTTCTGATCCCAACACCCCAGCAACCACAATCCCTGTCCCCTGCCCAGCTCCAACCCAGGCACAGCCCCATACCCCTTCTAACAGCCCCAAACCTCTCCTGGCCCTGAACCCCAGCCCCAAGCCCCCCACACCCCAGAATTCTCCCCAACCCAACCCAAATCACCCCACACCCAACCACAGCCCTACGCCTCATCTCTACCTTGAGCCCTTGCATCACTTCAACCCCCCCATCCCAAACCCCTGTGCAGCCCCAGCCCCGCAGAGCCCCTCGCCCCGCTCACGCCGGCAGCTGCGCTGCAGGGCATTGCCGTAGTAGCCAGGCTGGCACTGGGCACAGTGCGGCCCCGCGNGCGAGGCCTCCACCAATGCCAGGATGCTGTGGTAAGACTCTGCGGGTGCGGGTGTCAGGGTTTGGCCAGGATGGCTGCCACCAAACCCAAACCTTGCTGGATGCTCTTACCGCTGAATCCAGCTGCCACTACAGTGCCCAGGAGGATTTGAAGGTGGGAAGTGGTTCGATTGAGACCTCCCAGCTTGCGGCTCAGCTCAGCTAGCTGGTCATGGTGCTGCATATCCGCCTGTGCCAGCTGGGCTAGATGTTGCTCCAACTCCTGAAGGTGCTTCCAGAAGTTGTCCAGCTCCATCCTTTGGGTAGGGAGTGGGGCTTCAAACTTTTGGGGGTGACAAGAGGGGGTCCATCCACCCCAGCCCTACATGCACACTTGCCTGGTGCCACCCAGCTGCCTGGGCAGTCCATCGAGGAGGGGACCACCAGGGCTGTCCCCCTCTCCAAGCAGCTGTTCCACGTGCCCCAGAGCCTCCTCCAGTTCCCACAGGCGACGGGGGCTGAGTAAGAGTCTGGACCCCCCCTCCCTCAATGCCTGCACCTGTGCCCCAAGGCGCTGCAGCCTGTCCCGCAGGCTGCCCACGGCCAGGTCCCAGCGCCCAAAGCAAGGGTGGCATGGTGAGCAGTGGGGGAAGGGCTCCTGGTAGCCCCGCTGGCAGCGATCACAGCGCAGCCCCCCAAATCCCAGCTGGCACCGGCACTGCCCGTTGTCCTGCTCACACTGTGGGCTCTCAGCACCCAGCGGCTCACACTCACAGGCTGCAGAGACAGTTGGCAGTGTGTCACAGCCTTCCCATGGAGCCCCATGCCCCCAGACTGCCACAATGTCCCAGCATCCCACCATATTCCCCTGTGTCTCCAGAATCCAGCCTATCCCCAGCATCTTCTATGTCCCCACAGTTCCACCAAGTACTCTGGGTCCCCTGAGTCCTGCATGTCCCCAGAGACACACCATGTCCTCAAGGTTCCACCATGTCCCCAGCATCCCACTGTTTCCCCAAGGTCCTCCATGCCTGCAGTGTCCCATCACATTCCCAAGATCTCCTGAGTCCTTTGTGTCCTCAGTGTCCCACTGTCTCCTTCGTGTTGCATGTTCAGAGTCTCCCACCATGTCCCCAGGGCCCCCATGTCCCTAGAGTCTCACCATGCACCCTGAGTCACCCCACACCCCACATCCCCAGAGCTCCTGCTCCCCCAGTCCCAGGGATGTGCTCCCACCTCGGCACTCCTGCTCAGGGTCTCCCCAGTGGTGCTCCTGGCACTGGGAACAGACACGGCCCCCGAAGCCAGGCTGGCACTGGCACTGCCCTGTCACCTGCAGTGACAGTGCCATGCTCACTGTGCAGCTCACTGGGCTCCAGGAGGGCAATGGAGCCATACCAGGGTGCCAGGGGACTCACTGTGTCACAGGCAGGGTGCAGGGCGTGTGTGGGGTGGCAGCCACAGGGCTCACAGCCCCCTGGCCCCCCCAGGCTCCAGAAGTGGGGTGCACAGTGATCACAGCTCTTGCCCACGACGTTGGGCCGGCAGGCACAGGCTCCTGTTCCACGGTCACAAGTGCAGGTGCCATCGGTGCAGTGAGAGGCCAGTGTACCCCGTGGGTCACAGCCACAGCCTGCAGGAAGGTGGGTGGGCACATGGGGCTCAGCCCATACCCCCTGTCCAGGCAGTGCACTGCTGGCCCCAACACCCCAAATCTGCCTGACCCCAGAGCCCCCAGTCTGCCTGGCCTCAAACCCCTGCACAGCCTCAAAACTTCTGATCCCAACACCCCAGCAACCACAATCCCTGNCGTAGTAGCCAGGCTGGCACTGGGCACAGTGCGGCCCCGCGGTGTGGTACAGGCAGCGCAGGCACTGCCCGGTGTGGGGGTCGCAGCCCTCCGGGTCGCTGGAATCGATGTTGTTGTTGCACTGGCAGGGCCGGCACACCCCCCCCTCCATCTCCGGAGCCCCAAAGTAACCAGGGGAGCAGCGGTCACAGCGGGGCCCTGCAGAGATGGGGGGCTGTAGGTGCTGGGGTCCCGCAGCCCCAGCGCAGGGGGTCCCTGCTGTACTGTGCCCGCTCTGCCCCTTACCCGCGTATCCAGGGGTGCAGAGGCAGACGATGTGGTGGCTATCGTCATCAGCGTGGCAGGCGCTCCCGTGGTAATGCCGTGTGCCAGGGTAGCCAGGGCAGGGGCAGGGCCGGCACTGCTGCCCCGAGCCCAGCACAGGGTTCCCATAGTAACCATCCTGGCACCTGAAAGGACAAGAGGGGACCCAGTGGGTCCCTCCCATCCATCATATACCATCCCACCATCCCATCTCATTCCATCGTATCCCGTACCATCATATCTCACCCTATCCTAACCTGTTGTATCCATCCCATCCCATCCCATCCCATCCCATCCCATCCCATCCCATCCCAGACCCAAAGAAATTTTTTCCTTCTCAGTTAAATGCCTCTATTTTGATATTCATCAGCCCAGCATGCATCTTGATGAAAATGTTTCATCTTTCACAGAGAAATAATGTGTAATTCCATCAGAAATTACAGTAAATTAACATCCATTTGCTGCAGGAAGA
>VYXC01005517.1:307058-323777 GCA_013397175.1 Platysteira castanea | reverse complement strand
CCCTACCACATCCTACTGTGCACACAACCAAAACCCCTGGCACAGCCTGAAAGCTCTGGCACCAGGATCACTGTGTCAGGAGCTGGTGCCAGCAGGGGCACTCACGGCGACAGGCATTGGTGCTGGAGCCCTCGGCCGGGCGCCAAGGTAGGTCTTGGTAGAAGTCCTCACAGCGCTCGCAGTTCAGCCCCTGCGTGTGGTGCTCGCAGACACAGCGCCCGTGGATCTGGGGGGAGCACCCAGCTCAGTGTGGCTGCTGGGTCCCACAGGGCACTGTGCCGTGCTGGTGGGTGCGTGCACCTCACCATGCCGGGGACAGAGGGTGTTGCGGCATCCAGTGCCGGGGCACAGTGGGCGGCGTGGCCGTGGCAGAAGCAGCTCCCACGCAGCACCAGTTCATCCACAGCGTAGTAGTACTTGTGCAGCACCTCCCGCCGTGAGTCCAGCAGGTTGTCCCCCAGCGTATGCAGCTTGGTGAGGTTCACCCGCAGGTTGGTGACACGCAACAGGTCTACGGCAGGGAGAGATGCGTGTTGGCACAGGGTGGCTGGGCACATCCATGCACAGCTCACCTCTGCCAGGCACAGATGGGCTGGGCTGTGCATGGCACAGGAGGCTGTGTGGGTGGTTCAGAGGAGCTGGGCATAGCTCTGCTCTGCTGGGCATGGCTGGCATGGGCTGTGCACAGCGTGGGGCATCCGTGTANTCCCGTCCCATCCCATCCCATCCCGTCCCATTACGTCCCATTACGTCCCATTACGTCCCATCCCAGGCACCCATATGCCAGGACCCACTTTAAATTTCATGATGAGGTGGGTGAAGTGGAATTCACCCTCCAGATCCAGGCGGATGCTGACATGCTCCACACCTGGGAGACAGAGAGAGACAGAGATGGCTGAGGCTGGGGAAGACCCACATGGCCACACAGCCCCACAGCATACGCACATGGGGCAACCCCCACTGCCACCCTGACCTCACCATTCTCCGACTGCCACCAGGTCCGCTGGTCATGGGGGCTGCTCAGGTAGATGACATTCTCAATGCGGTGGCTCTCAGGCAGGGATGGGTCACGTGAGTCACAGGTGAAGCATTTCTCCGAGTCCTGTGCCAGGGAGTGGCACCATCAGGGATGGGTGGCTGGAGGCTGCACCGGTGCCTGGCTCTGTGGGTCTATGCCAGAGCCATTCNGCGGCATCCAGTGCCGGGGCACAGTGGGCGGCGTGGCCGTGGCAGAAGCAGCTCCCACGCAGCACCAGTTCATCCACAGCGTAGTAGTACTTGTGCAGCACCTCCCGCCGTGAGTCCAGCAGGTTGTCCCCCAGCGTGTGCAGCTTGGTGAGGTTCACCCGCAGGTTGGTGACACGCAGCAGGCCTGGGGGCGTGTCACTGTCAGCACCTGCCCTGACACCAGCCAGCCCTGTGTCCCCAACACCCCTGGCCACATACCCTGGATGTCTGGGCTGTAGGGATCTGCTACAGGGATGGAGGGGTCCAGCACCTTGAAGATGACCTGTGAGAAGGAAGGAATGGGTGATCCCATTCCACCCAGAACCCTGGCCCTGCCCTGCACCACTCTATCCCCACGCACCTCCCCATGGCTGGAGGGCTCGATCTCGGAGTAGCGCTGGTCACACAGCACCTCATCCACGAGCCCGGAGGGGTGGTTGGGGATTCCAGGGAAGAGCTTGGAGCAGTTGTAGGCGAAGTAGCGATACACCTTCCAGGTGTGTCCAAAGTCAGCCGAGCGCTCCACGAGCATGGCCGCAGGGCGGAAGGTCTGCAGGACACCCAGATGGGATGGGGGCCAGACCCACAGCTCCCCTGGATNGGGAGTGGCACCATCAGGGATGGGTGGCTGGAGGCTGCACCGGTGCCTGGCTCTGTGGGTCTATGCCAGAGCCATTCTGGGGCTGGGTGGGCTCACCTGGAGGTGGCTGACAATGCAGTACTCCTGGGGCCCGTCCAGCCCACAGGTGGAGGTGGCACTCAGGCGGGCAGCTCGCCCCACCAGCAGGTTCCCAGTGGCGGGGTAGCAGCTGCCGCGGGCACAGCCGTGGCTCAGGTCAGGCTCCTGCCAGCCCCCTGCCACCAGTCCCCCCACTGTAGAGAGCATGAGGGCATGGGCTAGAGGCTGTGCCAGGGTGCCTGGGCACCTCCCTGCTTCTCCATGCACCCACCCCACCCCCAGCCGTCCCATCCCGCCCCATCCCTGCATCCCGACCCACTGATGCAGCACGAAGCTCCATGATCCAGAAAGGTGCTGGCAGCAGCACCGCAGCCTCGTGACCAGGGGCAGGGAGCAGGGTGAGAGGGGGGGCTGGGCTGCCCATGCTCCTGGGGGCCTGGGCAGCCCCAGGGTGCTGAGCAGTGCCGGGGGGAGTCAGGAGCCAGGTCAGGCGCTTGCTAATCCCGACAGGGCTTAGTGCAGCCTGGATTCCCCGCTGGGTTTTGTGGCAGTCAGGCCATGGCTGCTGCCAGCCAGGGAGCATCGCCATTGCCACCACCTCCACTGCCCAGCACCTTCCACCCAGACTGGGGTCCCTGAACCACCACAACTCCCAGCACTGTGGGTATGTAGGGTACCCCCGAGGCCAACGCTTACCCAGGAGAGCAAGTGCCAGGAGGTCCATGGGCAACCACGGGATCTGCCTGGTGGGTCACGGAGATGGCACTGCAGTAGGGTGCAGGGTATGGCATGGGGTGCAGGGCAGATGGTGCCTGTCCCCTCCTAGCTCTAGCACAACACTGCAGTCCAGGATGCACCCCCGCCGCAATAGCATGATGGTGCTTCCCAGGGACAACACTAGGAATCAGGGTCAGATGGGGCAGTTGTGTCTCAAAGTCCTCCGGGATGACATCCAGTGCCCATCTGAGTAGCTCTGGGGGACTGTCCCACACACAGCCAGGCACACAGCCGTGCTATGCCCCTCCAGAGATGGCACGAACTGTGCCATGCCGCATCGTGCCTGGCTCAGAATGGATCTATCCTTTTGAGTGTCACTAGCGTCCCTGGGGGGTACCAGCACCGGGCCAGGCTGGGAGGGGAGCCAGGAACGCCGGAGCCAGCTGGGCAAGGGCGTCCCTGCCTCTGGCCGGGGTCCCGCTGTTAAATTTAGGTTGGAGCTGTCTTTTGTGTTTCCTTCTCTCCCGGTACTTCCCGCTCCCAGGCTCGCAAGTGCTGGATCAAAGCCTGGCCCCGGCTCTGCCCAAACACATCTCTCCTGTCCCCCGCACGGAGCCAATCCAGGGCAGGGGGGCTTGGGGCGGCGGGGGGAGCCGCGACTCTGTCCTGGCACCCGCCCCGCTCGAAGCCATGCCAGGGCGGTAGGCAAGGTGGTGCAGAGCCACGTGCTGGCACGAGGGTCCCCGAGCCCCGCGAACCCCCGGTACCTGGCGTCCTGCGGCGTCCGGCGGGACCAAGGCCAGGGGCGAGGGCGGTGTGGGACACGCTGCCCCTGGGCTAGGCGCGCAGAAGTGAGCTGGGGCAAGGGCAGCGATGGGATGGCGGCTGGTGGCCCCCCTTCTCCGTGTACGATTCTTATTCAAATGGGCTGCCCGCTGAAAGGGACGGCGGTCTCCAGGCTACGGGAATGTCACTGCCGATTCCTTCTGCCTGGAGGCCCCCGCCGCCCGCCCGCGGAGGCCAGGCCGGCCAGGCGTCGGCAGCCCGGGCACGCCCCGGCCCCCGGGCGGCACGGTGGGCCCCGCCGGCAAACAAAAGGGCGCCTCGTGGGCTGGCGAGCCAGAGGGACCGCGTTCCCTGGGCTCCCGGCACGGCGCGGCAGGAACGTGCCCCCTGCCAATGGCAGTGAGGCATGGGGGCCGGCATGGCGGGATGCTCCAGGAACCAGCGGGTGCAGCTACACAGGAGTTACCGCACCATTCTTTGCCCCACCTGGGGATGTCCCATGGCGAAGGCACCTGCACGGCTACACTGCAGGGTGGAGCCATGCAGGGCATCTGCTCCACCAGGAGCTCACCCGGGCACAGCCACGATGCTGCCGGATGGGAACGTCCCTCCCAAGGTACCCGTCCCTCCCCACTGCCACAGCTCCCCGGGCAAAGTCTGGCACACGTCAGCCTCGGGAAGAGCATGGCAGGGGTGGGGCTACCCAGCCTTTCACTGCCAAGGGACTCCGCAGCCCCTTCCTTGAGTGCTGCCTCATGCCAGTTGCCAGCACCCAGCCCGTGCTATGGGGCTGTGCTGTGTGCCAAGGGCTGTGCCATGCCCCAGAGCTGTGCCGTGCCCAGGGTCTCCCCTACGGCACACCGGCTCCTACCTGTGCCCGTGGGAGCCTGGGGTGCTGGGCAGGTGGCTGGTGGCCCGGGTGGGCTGCAGAATCGGAGGCCCGCCGGGCTTGGGCTGGGCTCGGGCTGGGCTCAGCTGCTGTTCCTGGAGGAGGGCGGCCGGTGCCTGTCTCCTCCTCCGGCAGCCGTGCCAGGCAAGGGGAGGGACCTGCCTGCACCGAGCTTTAGCCAAGGTGAGGCAGAGGAAGGTACACGCTAGCGGTGGCCCACGTGTTACACAGCAGTGTCCTGTGCCTAGGCTGGCCGGCAGAAGTCACAGCATTCCCACAGGGCTGCTGTGCCCGGTTGTGCAGCACGTGGGGCTGCTGAGACAGGTAGCCTGGCTGGGACTCGCCCTGCACAGGGCACATCTCCAGCAGTGGTACCGGGAGCCCTGCACTGCATTCCCCCGGCACTCATACCAGATGGATCCTGTTCACACCCTGGTACGATGGGCTCCGCCATGCCCCACTCACCCTGTGCTGGTCGGTGCTGCCTGCGATCCTTCGGACTGGCTGGGCTGAGTGCTAAGCTGGCAGCCCTGCAGGGAGCACGACTGTGCGCCAGGGCTGGGTTCCACAGAGACTTCACTGTCACGCAGGGATAGTGACTTTTATTAGCCGAGGCCGAAGGAAGGAAGAGGAGCCGTGTGCTCTCCACGCCAAGGCCATGCTCTGGCCACCTGCTGCCAAGCAAGGTCATGGGCAGACAAAGAAGCAGCTCTCGGCCATAGGGATGCCAAAACCCACGCCCCTAAGGACACCCTGAGGCAGCCAGGCACCTCAGCAGGACAAGAGATGCTGTGGGCAGTGCCCTACCAGCTCCCCATAGTCACGCACGGCACTTGGAAGCCTGGAGGAGGGGCCAGGCTGTGCCTGGCAAGGCTGCAGCAGTGCAGGCTGGTGGTCAGGCACCACCACCACCTTCTGAGCTGGGAGAGCTGGCAGGAGATGAGCTGACAAAGAGCCATTAGCACTGGCCAGCGTGTCTATGTCAAGGGATCTTGCCAAGCAAACTTTATCTGCTCTGAGGAGATCCAAAGAGGCAACTGCAACAGGATCTCTGGCCTTGAAAAGCGGGAGGGAGAGATTCCCAGCGGGATGTGAGGGACTAGAGAGGTATCCCAGCCCATGTCCAGGCACCTCCCTGAAGGCCGCTTTGACTTCCCATGCCAAGCTGCAATCCCCTCATCTCAGCAAGAGCTGAACGCGTGGGGGTGGCCCGGGTCTGCCCGGGGAGACAGCCTGTCTGGGGGCAGCTCCACTGGCCGGAGATCTGCCAGCAGCTCTGCCTTCCATCACCAGCGTTTCAATGCTGCCGAGCATCCTCCGCTCCCTCGGGCACTCACAGCCTAGCTCCCCCAGCACCTTTCAGCAGCGATCAGGGTACTCTTGCAGCAACTCAGAGGCCTCCCCACCCATCCTCGGCAGAGCCCCTGAGCTCCAGGGGCAGCCTCTTACGCCTGGCCAGCCCTGCTTGGACCGACTTCCGTGCACACAGCAGGCAGCCAACGCTTCCCCGAACATCCTTAAGTGAGCAGAGAATTGCTTAACCACTTCCCTTTTCGAGGAATGAGCTCCAGCACGGCACCAGAGCTACTGTCTGCCCAGGGCCACGGTCCCACCACCATTAGTGCTGGGTCAGTGCAGTGACAGCCCTGCGGCACAAACCGGATCCAGATCGCAATGGGGGAACAATGGTGCTTCTGTTGAATTAGCCAGCAAGAGGGTCCCGGCTGCAGAGTGGGCAGATTCAGAGAGAAGCCAGAGGGTGGGCAGGCAGGCTGCAGCTGGCAGAGCACCTACCAGCACAGTGCCACCCTGCATGTTTCTAGGAACTAACCAGGAATGCAGATTTACCCCAGTTCAGCACCACTGACACACATCCAGGGTATTTCCCATCCCAAACCAGGCAATCCTTAATAGAGTTTGAGTAATGCCAAACTTCCCTGTGAGAATGGGGGAGAAGGGCTAGGGGTGTGGTCTGCAGCTGACCGTGCCCCATGCAGCATGCAGCAGCTGGGCACACGGGAGACACCATTCCATGGAGCTGACACGGCTGGGAGCAGAAGCTCAGGGAGGAGCAGTCTTTCACAGCCCAAAGAAAAGCTAGACACATTGGGTGGTTCTGAGCACCATTTTATTGAAGGGCTGGACACCTGCTAGAACTTCATAATAAAAAGTTCATTTCATTTAAGAAAAAAGACAGTCTGGTTTTCGTCCCATTCCCTCCAAGGAGTGGAATAATACTAGTGCTGTCTTCTCACTAAGCAATGCCCTTCCAAAATATACAACATTGAATGTGGAACAGCCCAGCTTCATATTAACATTACACATTAGAACTTCAGAAACATTCTACACAAACAAATGAAACAGTAAAAAGTTCACTCAAGAACAAGATGGTCATTTGTAAAATCATCATATAAAGTTTGTTACTTGCCCTCCTGCGGGCTGCAGTTGCTGCTCCTCAGCCACTGCTTGGGATGTCCGAACACCAGGGAATGCCACAGCAGACAGCCCGTGGCGCCGGTCCCAGCCGGAGCAGGTCGGTCACGCTGTGGTGTGGAGACGGCTCTCATGGAGATACTGGCTGGCAGAAAGTAGCGCAAGCAGCCGGGCAGTGCCCACTCAGAGCCCCTGCGTCTCTCGGAGCAGCTGCCGTGCCTCTGCTCAGGAAATGCTACTCCTCAGGAGTGCTGCACCGGGAGCCAGGAGGGGGGAGGGCATCACACGGTGCCTTCCCCGCCATGAATGAACACCGATATTCGTTTTGTCCCAACCCAGGCCTGGGCAGTGTGGCGGAGCAGGGGCAGGAGGGGAGGCATTTCTGGGTGTAGCTTTGCAGCATTTTCCCTTTTAAAACAGCACCATGTGCCTATGTCTGTGGGAATCACCAGACACTCAGAGGGGCTGCCTGTAGCTACAGGAACACAGGAATGGAAAGGGCTAATTAAGACAATAAGGAGAGAGTCCCAGACAATAATAAGGCCTTTAAGGGACTCCCTGGGGAAGGTATTTCGGAGGCCACGTGAACAGGGCCAGATTGTGAGACTGATGAAGGATGGAAACCCAGGGTTGGGGGACTGCCTGCTCCAAAAGGACTCCCTCTCACCTGCAGCACTAGTGCCTGTGTAGTGCTGCCAGGCAGGGCAGGGGAAGCTCTGTGGCACGGCAGGGATGGAGGGAAGGCAGTGCTGCAGAACACCACAGCCTTGGCTCCTCTGTTTGCACATCTCCTGCAGCAGACAGAAACTGCAGGCTGCTGGCTGTCCAGGTGCTGCTGGCATCTTTAGTTTTCCCTACTCCCAGCTTCTCGCTTTTCCACCAGACTTCCTTGGTGTTCCTAAGCAAAGGGAAGGGTCTGGCCTCAGCACCATGGCTTTGGAGGCAGCTGCTAGCCAACCTGCGAGTTCCAGCAGTATCACATCTACAGACAAGCTTCATTTAACACTCAGGGATGACCTTGTGACAAGGGCTAGCCTCTCATGTCTTCTGGGACAAGATTCCTCAGAGGCACCTGGCACCTTCCTAACAGCACGCAGCTCCAAGCAGAACAGGCTGCAAGGAGAGGGAAACCCTAGCACGGTGCTCTCTAGCAGAGTTCTGAATGTGAGGGTTCAGGAGCAACCTGCCCTGCTGCACTCTCCACAGGTGGTGCCAGCCCACCCAGCTGGCAAAGCTGAGGGCTGCAGCACCACCAGGAAGGTGCCAGATATCCCAGAACTGCTGTCCTCCTGAGCACAGGAGCAAACAGGCCAGTGCCATTTTGAAGATTGAAAAAGAAACTGTCACTTCCACACAAACCAACTGGCATGGCTGAGCAGCCAGTGCTCCACAGCTTGGCACCGACCCTGCCAACCACGGCCAAAAATGAATCCTCCCACCAAAACTTGCCTTCTTGCCTGGGAAGCTGCCTGGCTCAAGTCACACTGCCCAGCTGGAGCTGAAACAAACCCGCCCTCCATACCCAGGGATTGCTTGAGCCATGGCCAAAGGCCCAGCTCCTAGACAGGGCAGGGAACTTGGACCCGAAGGGGAAGAACAGCTGGGGTGGCTGCTGGCAAGTTCTGGCCACTAACACAGCAAAAGTCACAATTAAAAGGGCACAAACTCTGTGCTCAATTCCAAAACCCAAAGGCTCTCAGCCCCTCCTGCCACAGCTGGAGCTGGGGTGGAAAAGTGCTGCTGGTATACAAGGAGGGCCTGGAGGATAGGCCGCAGAACAAGGGCAGCTGCGGAGCACGACCATGGAGCCACATGGGCAGCATCACAACCTGTGCTGTTCTGGTCCCGATTTCCCTGCCATTTTTTTAGCTGGCAACTGACTGAACTCTGTGCAGGGAGGCACCAGGCAATGGGGGGTCTCAGCCCACTAACCACAGCACTGTTAGTATGAACTGGTCTGAGAGCTGTCCAGCAAGGTGAGCACCCCATGGAACACACCTCCTCCACACACTGAAATACCATTTGTGGGCTGCCAAGCAGGAGTAACAAAATAATCCCTTCTTATTTTGCAAAAAAGTGCTTAAGAAATTCTGTACAAGGATTGCTACAGCAGCTGGCTCAGAGGGGATGCAAATAGTTTGGAAGCAGCAGCAGCAACACACTACATGGCTTGCAGGGAAGAGGCTGAGGAGAAACTTCTACAGCCATAAGCAGCGGCAGATGGTGAAATCTGATCACAGTGCACATGAGCTTCAAAATATTTCTACCAATTAACATTGTGATTTCAACTGGTATCTGATGTCCGCTTCCCCTTCAGCTGCCTGCCGGACAAGCTACTCTCCCCCCATGGGCCTTGCTGACGGACATCTGAAGCATGCAGGAAGCTCAAGGATCTTGTCTGGTGGAGGGGAAGCATAAACTGCTTCTTGGCAGTTGAATAAAAGGAGAAATGACTTCCAAAAAATCAGTTGGAAGAACAGCCCTTTGACCGCTAGCCGAATCGTTTCTAGAAGTGACAGTGGCACAAATCCATGCGTTAAAAGCATTCCTAAGAGAGTCTCCAAAGCTCTCAGCTGTCACAGTGCCCAGAACAACACAGGCCAGGTTAGGCACTTGGATGAATTCAAAGTGACTAATACAGAAACAGGTCTGAACAAGGTGCATACCACATGCTCAGCAGAGACCACAGCACTCTGGCCAATGCATTTCTATGGGCCCTGCCAGTTACTGCTGCAGAGATCCCTGGAAGGCAAGTGTTAACTCTGCTGCCACAGAGTAACACAGGATGGAAGGGATCTATGGGGGAGATCTCTGGTTAGATCAGGTCTTAGGTAGCTCTGATTTGCTCAAACCCTTTATCTCCCCTCAACAGCAGAGAGCAGAATCCACATAGCAGAATCCTCTGCAGCCTCACGCACATCAGTGTTACACACCCAGGACACCAGGAGCATCCACACCTGGGAATGAGTCAAAGGATGGTGGAGCCAACCTGCACCAGACTGAGGCACTCCCTCTGCCAGTACTGGCTGACAGGCATTGGCACAGGGGCTGTAAAGCCCCTCTATAACAACCTGCAACCCTTTCAGTCAAGTTCTCAAAGCACCTACAAGAGGAAGAAGAGACAACAGGAGGGCAGAGAACGGAGGTCCAGTGCTCCCCTGTCGCTCAGTACCCTGTGGTCTGTTAGAGATGTGCAGGAGAGCTGGCAGAGACAGGACTGGTGATGGGCAAGTCCCTGAGCACACAGCTATGGAGTGCTCACTTCCCTGGCAGGAGTCTCAGTGACACAGAGGCATTTCCAAAGCTTGTCTCTCCCTGTGGAGCAGAAAAGCTTTTGCTGGTGGCCTGAGAAGGACACAGGGCAAACCGTCATCACCAAGCATGCACAGAACTCAGATCAGTGTTGGGAAAGCATGGCAGCACTAAAGCTGAATGCTGTGCTGGACGTGTTAAACAACAGTACAAGCCAAGTCCTTGACTGGCAAAGACCCAAGCTGTGAAAGACAAGAGGTGACAGAGAAAAGTGGGGAGGCAGGCAGCAGTGCAGCTGGGGGAAGACACATGGCAACGAGGAGGGATGCGGCCTGGTAAGTTGGCCTCAGGTGCTCAGCTTCCCACTCAGGCTGGAGAAAAAGCCACTCGACCTGGATTCAGCCTTGTTGATGCACGTTGTATTTCCCAGTGGAGGCCAAGTGCTCAGCTGGGACATCTGCGCCGCATGAGGAGACTCCAAAGACAGCTCCCAGTGCCCTTATAAGGGTCTGGGAACAGGGGAAGCTGCTGAGCAGCCTGACAGTAATACCGCAGGCAGGAGTTCAGAGCCCTCCTCGGGAAACAGCCCAAAAGAGAAATACCAGTGTAGGACTTCAAGACCTGGCATTTGAGAGCGTGGGAATGAGAAAGGTCTGAAGGAGTGGGAACAAAAGGAACAAAGCAATTTTTGGCCAGTTGACAGTGATGGAGAGCCCCTGTTCATCCAGCACCAGGTCAGGAAAGGGAATTCTCTGCCAGGGCATTTTAAAACACAGAAGCAGAAGAAAATATTTCCTTGTCCTCTGCAGCTAAGCAGCAGCATTCACAGGTCGGTCTCAGACACTGCAAGTTATGATCTCTGACAGCAACTCAGAACCCAAGTGTGGGGTTCAGGGCTTGCAATCATCCCCTGAATCATAAAATCACACAATGGCTTGGATTGGAAGGGACCTTAAAGATCATCTTGTTCCAACTACCCTGTCATGGGAAGGGACACCTTCCACTAGATCAGGTTGCTCAGTGAAGGAGAACCTCCACCCTGCTCTATGTGGGTGAGAGGAGAACCCAGATGTGCCTCAGAATGCTTAACTTGTCTGCCCTCTCACCTCATCATGAACCTCCTCTCTTCTCTCCATACCACAGTCTTCCTTTCTGCACTGGGGATCAGACACCGACCCCTTTTACAAACCACTGAAATCCAACCAGGTGCTCAGAGGGTGGGGCTTAAATATAAGGAGCTGGGACTTTCCTGGGGAGCTCACCCCTTCAGCCAATATCCAGAGAGATTACTAGGTCAGACAACTGGTATTTTGAGCTGGTGAGAGAATGAGTGGATTACACTACTCCTGCAGAGATCTGAGCATACAGCAGTGTACGGAGCCAGGCCCATGCCCAGCCCAGTGCCTGCTCCCTTCCCCAGGGAAGGTTGTCTCTTCCAGGTGACAACAGCAGCATTAACTGCTCAGACGAGGTGTTTCTCCTGGGATTAGTAGATCCCTCCCTGTGGAACGCAGAGAGTGCAGATCCGTGTTCCCATCCGACAGCGTGCCCCCGGTTCAGGGAGGTGACAGCAGCTGTCTGCAGTGGTTCTGCAGTGCCTCCTGGGGACGGCAGAGCCTGCACTCCTTCCACACAGAGCTCTCACACCTGCCACACACCTTCTCACATCTTTGATGGCACAGCAAGGCTGCCACCCACCACAGCATGGTGCCCATCTCCCCTCCTACTGCTTCATCCCCACAAACCACAGAAAGCAACTCTCTATGTTTAAGTGCTGGTATATGTCCTCTCAAATTTTTCACTTTTCTGCTTTAACTCAGGCTCAAATATCCCACTGAGCTCTCGGACTGGCAGGATGTAGCTAATACATTCAAACAAAGCCTGTGTCTCTGTCGTCGTTTAACTCCAGCCAAAACCAACAGTCATCTCTACCAGCACCTGGAATCTGCTCCTGGAGCACCCAGCAACAGCAAAGCAGTTACGTGGTGGGCAGGACACTACACAGTTCCTGCTGACAATTCCAGCCCTTTGGTTCTAACAGTCACAGTTCATGATCCGTAGCTGCACCTGGGGTATAGGAGAGCAGAGTAATGCTGGGCGCTGAGAAGGAATCCTCTTGGGAGGCAAATCCCTACCATGAGTTCAGAACTTCTGCTACCCACAAAGGGAGGAGGCACCTAGAGACATCAGACAGACTTGCAGCTCTGTAACACTCCCCCATTGTTATGCAGAGGTAACACCGAAAATAGGATTAAAACTACCAGCTGGTTATTCTCCAAATTGTTTGGAGAATTGTGGAGATAAACAAGTGGCTACAACGCTGCTGCCTCCGAGCTGCTGAAGGAGGCCAAGACAGACTGTCACAACACTGAACCACAAAGGAATCCTGGCACCTTTCAACAGAAGACTAGCTGAAGGGAAGGAGGAACAAAAGCTATCAAACCAATCCCAGAGGGATGGAAGAAGTGCATCTTCCCACAGCTCCTGGGCCATATGCACATATATGGATATATAGATAATATAGATAAAGTTATAAAATTTGATCAAAATAAAACCAGTAAATGTACAGCTTGAAAAAGAGCAATATCACAGTGCATCAATGTCATGAGAAAGTCCTGTGTTCTCCCCTGCATGAGAGCACAGCCTGCCACGTTCGGGGAGCCTGGTGGGAAGTGAGCCCTCCAGCCTGCTCAGCTTGATGCTGGCCAGAGTCACCGTCCCATGCTCCCAAACAGGGGTTTGGATTTCTGCAGCCAGTTCTGCACAGCAGTGGCAGACAGGCAGGAACAGCACAAGAGTGGGCTGCCCTGTCTGCAGGTTAGTCAGCATACTGGCACCAGAGACACAGAGTCATTCCTAAACCTCTCTGTGTTCTGGTGCCAGGCTTGTACTTACTTACAAAAAAAAGTGACAAAGTGAAGAAACTCAGGGGACATTATGAGAATGGGACAAAGGCTGAATTCGGATCACGGGGGACAGGTTGACCCTAAGAATCTTCTGTGCTCTCCTCCTCACTTCATCATCAGAGGAAGAGTTGCCCACCTTGATGGTCCGGAATTTCAGTAGGTTCAAAGTGCTCTGCGCCTGTCGAGTTTTCTTTTGGACAGGAATGGTATTTGCTTTTTTCCTCTGTGGTGCTTCTCTTGCCTCTGTAGCTCTCCTCTTTTTCTGCCCAGTGCTCTCCTGGTAAGTGCTGCTGTCCTTCCACTCTGTTTTTCCCATCAGAATTTCCTTATTTTTGATTTTCAGGGTCTTGGGCTGTGGTGCTGTGGTGCAGCCCTGGGATGAGCTGCCTGTGACCCTCCCATTGAGAACTCCTGAGGCTTTGCAGGCGTTGCTCTCCTGCAGCACTCCACCCTTTGGTCCCTTCAGAAGGTTTAAAGCACGGGTGGCAGAATCTGGTGCTTTCTTGACCAAATGCTTGTACCCCTTGCCTTCGGTTATTTTAGTGCTCTTGCCTGAAGAAAACTGCCTTGGTGGACTTGAAGTCTTGAGGAGTTTAAGGTCTGAGGGTGAGATCCCAAGATGCCCTCGTGTGTACCTGGACTCCAAACACGACGTTGCGGTTTTCAGCGGGACCAGGGCTTCCAGAACCACTGACAGTCTCACAGCTGGATACACGTCAGGATACATGCTTGTAGGGAAGCCCACTGCCGCTGCCTTGGATGTGCCAGATCCTGTCTGCTTCAAGGAGCTCAGGAGGAGATTTGTGGAATCCCCTTTGGAGACTGGCTGACCAGAAACTTTCAAAGAGCTCACTGGGATGCTGGTGGGCGAAGGGGCCACTTTTGCCACTGAGTTCCTGGCTGGACTCTGAGTGGACTCAGTGGTGCTGGCGCAGCTGCGCCGTGTGTTTTCTTCTGTGTGACTTGGTGTGACTGCCGTGCATGAGCTATACCCATACACATCCTTACTCCTCAGAATCGTGGGCTGGTAGCCCTCCTCCTTCAGGCCTTGGATGAAGGCCACCAGCTGGGTCTCTGTGTCCGAAAGGTCCTTAGACATTGGGTTGAAGACTCGGAGGGCTTCCTCCAGCACTTTATGTCCTGCAGAGGAAATTCTCGACCAGGAATGGACAGCTTTTTCTTCCTCATTGTTCACTGCAAAATTCATGGCATTAGGCAAGCAGGGGCTTCAAAAAGGTCCAAATTACTGGAAAAACAACCCTTGACACCTCAAAAGGAGAAAGAAGACAGTTAGCTTACAGCAACTGAAATTATCCCGAATTTCTAAGATGGGACCTGAAACCATTAAGCCCAGGCATGGCTGGCTGCAAACACTGGGTCAGATTCTGGGCTCAACCCAAGATAGAAGCATTGTCAAGAAAACCTGTCACTCATTTATCTCTGAAATAAAAGCAAAATATCTCTCACAAAAATATCCTCCAACCTAAACAAAGATTTCAGGAAATCCCATCCAATCCACCCAAGATGAAGGACTCCAATGATTAACTCAGCAAAATCTGCAGCTTGTTTCCAGTTTGAGTTTGACCCACTCCAGCTTTGGGTAACCAGATATCATTTTCCCTGGGAAAAACTGAACCCTCATTGAACCCTCTCCCTGTGCACACACTGTGAGCAGCACCATCGAGCCATCACAACACTAAGAAATGCCTGAGCAACTTCATCCCAGCATCACCTTCAACTCCTCAGCTTTTTAACTGATGCTGCTCAAAAATTGATTCTGAATCCCTGCCAAAGCTGCAGCTTCCTCCTGGAGACCTGGCAGCAGGGCTGGAGGTTGTTTCAGTTGTGCTTCATTGATGCCAAATTCTGTGGCAAGGCAGCACTGCTCCTTGCTGTTCCCTTGTTTGAACAACAGTCCACAACTTGCTGTCATAGCAAACTGGTGTTGATCCAAGGACACTTGCTGCCAAGTGAGGAGGAAGCAGGAAATTCAAGCAGGGCGGTATGAAGGAAACACACATCACCAGGGCCAAGTGCACAAAGGCCTGAGGGACAACACTGGGATCACACTCAGGGCACTGCACAGCTGCCTGCCCAGCATAAAAGCATCAATTATTGCTTTCAACAAAAAATAGGCACTGAAGGGCAGTCCAGGCAGGACTTGATGGGCAGTCCAGGCAGGACTTCAGGATGCACCCAGGAGAACTCTGATCCTGGTGGCATCACAGCTCCACAGCTGGGTGCTAGACTGACAAGGCATAAAATCTTTAGCTTCACTGATACGTCTCAAAATAACAATGAAGATTCAGTTAAAAACCCTAATCAGGGAATTGCAGGAGGTGTCAGAGACACTTTTGGAGAGTAGCGCACAGGCAAGAAAGCTGTGATGGAGAAGCTAGCACCTGAGCAGACAGAGCAAGGAACTACTCGTGTCCCACATTCCCCCCAGAACTCTGGTCTCACCAGAGCACCGGAGCAGAGCCCATGCTGCCGCCAGCTGCACAAGCAGGGAAGGGACACAAGCCAAGAGCAGCCACAGAAGGGAAAACACAGGTCAGTGGGGGAGTAAGAACCTCCACATGACAGACTAATCTCAGTCAAGTGCTCTGCAGACGTCATGGCTGGAGACGGATTTGGAGGAGGATAATGCAGTTGTTCAGCGGCAGGCAGGGGATCTCCCACGAAGGAGGAGAGGCAGGCAGGGAAGTGATCCCACAGAGCCCAAGCCAGCATCATCAGCCAGCAGTGAGAGTCACCACCTCCAAAGTGACCAAGCAGTGCCAGGCACAGGAAAGCTAGAGAGGGTGTAATGTTAATTTTGATCTGGTAGTGAGGCAGAGACCAGCGAAGAAGCACAAGTAGCAACATGTGCCCAACAGGCTGCAAAATGGATCATCTTCAGGCTGCAGCAAGCCCGGGAGCAGCTGGGACACCTGAAGGGGTGTTCTGGCTGTGACATTGCATGGGAACAGGACTCCCCAACATCCGCCTGCTTGGTCCTGTTTGGTGTACTGCCAGCTGTATTGGAGGAAAGCCAGGCACGAGCAGACGCACCCCCGGACAGTCTGTCCTCCCGACAGCAGGTTCCCTCACGTGACACACTACTGAGGGGCCGGGGGCTAGGGGAACACAGCATTACCCGCACGGTGCAAGCGGAGCACCGGAAGGGCGATTCTAGCATTGGTTTAAAGGCCTGGCTGTCCGAGCATGGAAAGGGCTCTCCGGGTGCACTGCAGGGGGAAGTGGCTGCCGGCAGGGCCGAGACATGGGGCTGTAGAGCTGGAGGCCGGTGCGCAGTCCCAAGGAGGGCTCGACGGGGCCGCCAGGTCCCTGCTCTGCCTCTCCTTTTGGCCTGCCTCTCCTTTTCGCCCGCCCCTCGGCACAGGCGGTGCCCCTTCCCTCGCGCCCGTCCCTCGCTCCCGCTGCACCCTCCCCAAGGCTCGGCCTGCCGGCCGGAGGGACGCCGGAGTGGGAAGGCCGCCTGGGCCGGCCCCTCCCTGGAGGGCTACGGGAGGTGATTGGTGCAGACAGGGGGTGCGGCACCCGCCCTCGGCCCGNGGGGCGCCGGAAGCGCTGCCCGCTTCCGCTTCCGCTCCCTCTCCGCGGGCCGCGGTCACGCCCACAGCCACGGCGCGCATTCGGTCACGGCTCCCGCGTACCGCCCCGGCCGCGCCCCTGCGGTGTCCACGGCAACGGCGCTGCGGGCCGTCCCCGGGCCGGCAGGGGGCGCCGCCGGCGGAAGCGGTGCGGGCGGAAGCGGCGCCGGCACCAGGTAACGGGGTCGGGGCCGGTGTCGGGGCGATGAGCGGCGGGGCCGGGCGACGACGGCG
>VYXC01005517.1:268271-306387 GCA_013397175.1 Platysteira castanea | reverse complement strand
GCGGACACGGTGACGGGGCAGGCCCCGCGGGCGGCGCTCAACACCTTTCTCAGCACCGTCACCTGGGGCCGCGCCGGGGCCGCCGGTGAGCGCCGGGGCCGGGGGTACGGGAGACCCGGTGTGGCGGTGGCGGGGGCTGAGCACATTCCTCTCTTCTAGGCGAGTGGGAGTGGGTGAGCGACCGCCCGTCCCTGCGCCCCCCGTGCCCCGGCGCCCTCAGCTACTACAGCCGCCACGGCCGGGACCCCGCCTTCACCGAGGCTGGCCCGGGCCGGCTCTTCCGCGATCTGCACGCCTGCCACCTGCGGCTGCTGGAGTGGCCGAGCCAGCCGCAGGACGTCTTGTCGGTGCCGGGGGAGCCTGGCAAACGCTACCACCTGATCCTGCCCTCCTTCTTCCGCCTCCTGGACACGCTGCACCGGGATGGCCGGGCCTTCGCCGTTGTCTTCAGGACCTTCGGCACCGACCTGCCCCGCGTCCTGCAGGCGGTCAGCAGCACTCTGGACGGGCAGCACCCCCAGTTCCCCACCCTGCGGGACGTGGCGGTGAGTGGCACCCTGAGGGTCCGTTGTGATTGGGAAGGGCAGCCAGATGGTCCCACGGAGCCCCTCTCCATCAGACTGCTCTCCAGCTGCTTGGCCAGACTACTTTTAAAAGCACCGGGTTCTCTGGATGAAGGTGTTAGCTGTGGGGGAGCATGTGTGTGCAGATCCTATGTGGAATGGTCTCCTCTTGGGGTATCCCGGGTTGGGCAGAGCATGCCTTCTCCCGAGGAGGGGCTGCTGCAGCAGAGCAGGGCTCCCTGGCGTAGAGCCGTTGGCAGCTGCACTTTCCTCCTACTGGCAGCACACTGGGTGGGAGCACTGGGAATGAGCTTTAGAAGATGCTTCAGTTATTCCTTGGAGTGTTTTCGGGTAGCAGAGATTGAAATGGGGGCAATGTGCAGCTAGAAGCTTGTTCCTTTCCATCCCTGGGAAGGGGATGGTATTTGGTTGGGTTCATTCCATGCCTCCTCCTGCCATCTCCCCAGCACCATCCTCCCACACTGTGGTGGTGGGGAGTCTCCACTCTGCTGCTTGGTGTCTCTGCCAGTGCATGAAACAACCTGTCTTCTTTGGAAACCTGTCCTTCCCCATTTTCTGTGGTCCTGCAGCTCCCTGTGGACCTCACCCCTGGCCAGATACGCTGCAGCAAGCGAGAGGTGGTGCTAACACGGGGAGCAGAGCGTGTGGCCACCCGGGAAGACAGAAAAAAGCTTTACAACTACTTCAGCTCCTTTGAGGGAATTGGAGGCTTCCAAGACCACTTTGACTGGTGAGAAACAGGGCACTGAGGAAGTGAATTGAGCATTATCTTCTTTCCTGTGGCTCTCTTAGTTTCTGGGATAGCTCCTAGTTTTGAAGTCTTTATGTTGTTGGGATCCCTATCACTTAGGCGCTCCCCATTTTGCCTGTGGGTAGCCTGATGGGACTCTCTCACCTTTCCTGAGGTCCCCATCCCCTGGTGTACATCGTGCTTTTCTCCGAAGACCCCCTGATTTGTCACCTTGATGCGAAACGCCTCTTTCCCAGGAGGCCATGGGCAGCAGGGCAGGACATTCTCTGTCCTGCTTCTCTGGCTCAGAGGGTGCCCTGGGCCTGCAGTACAGTCTGCCATTACCTAGGAGCTGCCACCCTCTCCCTCCCTTGACTGTTCCTTCTCCCGATTACTGTTTCAGGTGGGCCAGAAATCAGTTCTCTTCTCAGGGTGGGAAGCCCCTGTGGATAGACCCCCACGATCCTGACGTTCACCATATCTTCATTGATGACAACATCCGGCTGGACGATGCAGATACCATTGTTCACCCCCAGGTAGGCGGCTGAAGGCCCCTCTGGCACCAGCAGCCTGCACTAGGGGTGTCCCTGGCAAGGTCAGACGTGTTTTGTCCCCTTTGCATGAGGCTGTAAAGGGAGGTAGAGGCACAGCCCTGATGTCACTGCATGCTGTGCCACCAGTGTCGCTGGCAGCGATGCACAGGGAGGTTGAGATCAGCCATTGGCAATGCACAGCAGGTGCTGGCTGCCTCTGCTCCCCACTGAGTCAGCCCCACACTTGGAGGCAGCAGCGCTGATATCAGGGCTGCCAGCCCCGTCACCCATCTGAATGAAAGGGCAGTGTTTGTGGGGAGCACACTTGGGAAACAGAATGTTTATGCAGACAGAACTGCCTGACTGTTGGACAGCTGTCAATGCTCAGACGAGCTGCAGGTTTGTGGGCGAGCCTCAGTCTCTGCCCGTTTCCATCCATACAGAGACAGTGCAGGGCAGAAAATGTGGCAGCCAGTAAATTGTCTGAAGTGTTTGCCAGGCAGCCCGGGAATGGCAAGGGATGGGATGCTCATTGGATATTCCCTTCCATACAAGCTCTCTCAGCTTATGGATTTGTAGCTGGTGGCAGGAATTGTCATTGCCTGGACAGACAGTCAGGAATAGGGTTTGGTCTGTGCCATGCCTGGTTGAGGGGAGCTACTACAGTGGCTGCTGCATGCAGATCTGCAGCAGCTGGAGCATGGCTCACACAGCTCCACTTGCTGCATTTCAGCCTCAGGCTATTTGTCTGATCAAGGAGTTCCTCCTTTGGCACTTGGTAGCCTGCACGGCTGGTCAGTCAGGCTGCTCTGCTAATCTCATGGCAGCCATGCAGCCAGCCCTGGGGCTGCTCCCATGCTGGATCACACAGGTAGAATCGAGTTAGGGTAGCAGCAGACCTCGTGTGAATCTGGGCAGCAGCCAAGCGTCTTCCCAGCAGGGCTTCCTCCTCACTGCTGGGACCTTGCTGTCCTGCAGCCAGGATCAGTAGGTTGAATGCTGTTCTCCCCTTCTCTTGCATCACCAGCTCTGCAGAGCTGTCCCCATGTCAGTGGTGGTGACAGAACAGCACTGGGAGTGAAACAGATTGCCAGGTGGCTTTAAGCAGGCCATGGTGAAGATCAGAAGGTGAAGTCCCTGTTCCCTCCTGTCGCAGCTAAAGGAAGAGCTGTTGGCAGAGGTTTGCCTGGAGTCAGCTGCTCCACAGAGCCCTTTTCTTCCAGCTGCGTGGTGTGGCCTATTTCCTTAAGGGAGCACCAGGCCCGTGTGTGACATGCTGGTTCAGAGTCAAAGGCACTTTCTGGGAGAGAGGGAAATCTCAAGAAACTTCACCTTCTGCTGCTGGAGTGGAGATAGGATCACCCTGCCCTCTGCCCCCGACACACAGCCAGCATGGAGGTGCCTGGCCAAGGAAGAGACAGAGCGCACCATGGGGCGTGTGTGTTTCTGCCCAGCTCTGCTCTCCCTGCAGGTGTTCTCGGAACAGGGCAGCATCAGTCCCAGGAGTGTGCCCACCTCGGAGCTGTACAACATTTGCCTGGTGCAAACCAATCTGCTGGAGGCCATCGCTGATGAGGACTATTTCCTGCGCTGTGTGAGGAGGTGCGAGGAGAACTACGACCGCTACCTGGCCTGCATGGAGAAGGACACCCCAAGCCAGCAATGGAATGGACAATGATACCACCTCATGGGGCTGAGTGTCTCCAGACTGGGACACCTCTCGCTTCCTGCTGCATGCAGGCAAAGTCCCAGGTGGGCTCCTGCTTCAAGCTGTTACATCTCCAGTGTGCAATGTGAGCTTTCAGTCCTATCAGGAACCTCCATGAGCAAACACAAGCATCCTGGGAGCTTGTGTGATGGGATTCTTGGAGGGGAAAGGGTTTTCCATTCCTTGGCAGTGTTGCCCATGGTGCCCACATCTGTGTGAGGGCTGGGGCTCACTGTCCCCCTGCACTCACCAGGCAGGTCCCTTCCACCATACTGTGATGCAGGCAGCCTCATAGTGTTCGCACCTCCCTTCCCGCTCCTGCAGTGATGGCTGGTGCAGAGCAAGTGCCAGGATGAGTGCAATGTTATCAGCAGCATTCCCAGGTGCCATTTCTGGTGCAGTGTTCTTGGAGGAGGCCTTGTCACTTCTGTCTGTTTTTAAAGCAAACCTTTTTAGCTCATTTCTGTGTGAGTTTCCTGACTGCCCTTGGCTCTGCCTGTGCTGGTGGGTGGGGAAGCGCCTTTCCCAGCGTGTTCATTTGCCTGGCTCAGCCAAGCGGGGACAAAAGTGTTGGTGGAGGGTTTGAGACCCATGTGCACCTTTCCTGATGCTGCTGAGAGATCCCAGCAAGGTCATGCTCAGAGTAGGGTTGAGCTCGTGTTCTGTCCCTGCAGTGGTGACAGGACAGGGGTCCTCTACAAGGTAGGACGGTGGGTTCTTGATTCCTTGAGCCCGGCAATGTGTGGCTCTNGGCGGGAGTCCAGGGAGTGCCAGGCATACGGGCGCTGCAGCGAGAGTCCGGGGGACGCCGGTGGCTGCGAGCTGTGGGCGGGAGCCCTGTGGGTGCGGGCTGCGGGGCAGTGCGCCGGAGCCCCGGGGGTTGCGGGCTGCGNATCAGCAGCATTCCCAGGTGCCATTTCTGGTGCAGTGTTCTTGGAGGAGGCCTTGTCACTTCTGTCTGTTTTTAAAGCAAACCTTTTTAGCTCATTTCTGTGTGAGTTTCCTGACTGCCCTTGGCTCTGCCTGTGCTGGTGGGTGGGGAAGCGCCTTTCCCAGCGTGTTCATTTGCCTGGCTCAGCCAAGCGGGGACAAAAGTGTTGGTGGAGGGTTTGAGACCCATGTGCACCTTTCCTGATGCTGCTGAGAGATCCCAGCAAGGTCATGCTCAGAGTAGGGTTGAGCTCGTGTTCTGTCCCTGCAGTGGTGACAGGACAGGGGTCCTCTACAAGGTAGGACGGTGGGTTCTTGATTCCTTGAGCCCGGCAATGTGTGGCTCTGGCACTAGCAGCGTGCAGCAGGGGAGAGAAGAGCCAGGGTCTCTTCACCCCCTCTCCCTGCGGTGGCTCCTTCCCGGCGGGGTGAATGCGGCGGGGGCGCGGCGGGGACACGGCGAGCCGGTGGCATCAGGAGGGCNGGCGGGAGTGCGGGCAGCGCCGGGGGTGAGGACGGTGCGCCGAGAGCAGGAACCTGGCGGGATCCGGCTTGTGAACGGGAAGCCTCTGGTGGGTACGGACCCGGGGGATGCGGGTAGAGAGCCCCGGGCGCGCGAGAGTCCCAGTGAGTGCGGGCTGTGTACCAGCAGCACCGGGTAGTGGGAGCCCGGGGTGCGGGAACCTCGGGAAGCAGGAGCACCGGTAGGTGCGGGCAGAGAGCCCCAGGAAGTGGGAGCCCGGAGGGGGCGGACAGGGAGCCGTGGGGTGCAATCCGGAGCCCGGAGGGGGTGGGCAGGCAGCCCCGGGGTGCACTGCGGAGCCCGGCGGAGCAGGAGCTGTCGCACCGCCGAGGGGAGCTGGCTAGCTGGGGCTGGGGGAGCGGTGGGTGCCTGGGCGCTGACTCGGATGCTCTCCCCGCAGGAGGCCGTGGGCCAGACCAGTGCCGAGCCGGGCCGGATGGGCGGCACGGCGGGGCCAGAGCCCGGGGACCCCCGGGGAGGCTGAGCTGGCCCATGGCGGCGGGCGCGGGCGCCTTCGCGTGGGTCACTTTCCCCGCCATGCCCACGCGGCGCGTATACTGCAGCGCCGCGCACCGCGACGGGCAGCTCTTCGTACTGGGCGGCTGCGGGGGCGGCGGGCGAGCCCTGGGAACTGCCGAGGTGCTCGACCTCCCAGCCCAGCGCTGGACCACGCTCCCACCACTGCCCACGCCGCGGGCTGGCGCTGCCGCCCTCGCCCTGGGCAAGCAGATCTTGGTGGTGGGCGGCGTGGATGCGGCGCAGAGCCCCCTCGCCTCCGTTGAGGTCTACCACGTGGATGAGGGCAAGTGGGAGAAGAAGGCGGCACTGGCTCAGCCCTCCATGGGCATATCAGCTGTGCAGAGAGGTGAGGGATAGGAACATGTTGTGACTCCTGCTCAAAGTTTGCTGAGCATCCTTGGACTCTTGGCACAACGGAGCGTGCCAGGAGCCAGGGTTGGTCCCTGTATGTGGTGCCCGTGTCTGCTGCCTGGACAGGGATGCTCTGGCAAGGACCAGGCTGCAGTGTGGTGGGCAGGGCAGAGGAGATGTCCCGACAGTGGTGGGAGCAGGCAGAGGTGCCGGCCGACTGCACTGGAAGCAAGAGCAGGATTTGGCAGTATGGCTGTGTTGCCATGGTGTCTCCAGGGAGATGGTACTGCCGAGAATAATTAGAGAGGATGGCCTTGTGCTCTTCTCTGTGCCTGATGGATGGGGTGGAGAGGGGGGTGAGAGGGTCCCAGGGCATTGCCAGGCTCAGGGCTGGCTGTACTCATTGTCCCCTAGCTGCCCTGGAGCAGTGTCTGGCTGTGGGGCTCGGCAGTACCCGTGCTGCCTGCCCTGGAGGGCATGGGGGGACTCCTAGCCCTTCGGCACTGCCCACAGATCCCCCTGCCTCACTGCTGCCTCTTTTCCAGATGGGGCTGTCTACGCGCTGGGGGGAATGGGTGCGGACACCTCTCCACAGGCACTGGTCCGTGTCTATGAGCCGGCAAAAGACCACTGGCAGCCCCTGCCCTCCATGCCCACCCCGTGTTATGGGGCCTCTGCCTTTCTGCAGGGCAACAAGATCTTCATCCTGGGTAGGTGCTGCTGGGGCAAACAAGCATCCCCTGTGCCTCTGCCCTCTCCTTCCGCTGTTCCCAGGCCAAAGAATGACCTGGTGTACTCCAGGGTGGCTCCATGCTGCCCAGCGCTGCAGCCAGCGGGCCCCATCCTGCTTGCTGAGCACACCAATAGTGCCAGCTCGGTGCACTGGCAGCCACAACATCTCCTCTGTGCACAGGGGGTCGGCAAGGCAAGCTGCCCGTCACCGCCTTCGAGGCCTTCGACCTGGAGACAAGGAGCTGGACACGCTACCCCAGTGTGCCCAGCCGCCGCGCCTTCGCTGCCTGTGCCATGGCTGATGGGGTTGTCTTCAGCCTGGGCGGGCTGCAGCAGCCAGGGCCCCACAACTTCTATTCCCGTCCTCACTTTGTCAACACCGTGGAGATGTTTGATCCTGCTCAGGGTGAGCTCCATGTCCCTCAGTGAGGTGGGAGCATCTTCTGTGGGTCCAGGATGACTCTGAGTTGGTGAGGGGTGTCTGTGCCCAAGGGACATGATTATCTGGGCTCTGAACACCAACCCCTTGCACCCATGGTGAATCCTGCCCTGTGCTCCTTGGTCGCAGGGAGCAATTAACCTGGGGGTGTCCTGGCCTTGGTGTGTATAGAGGAACCCCAGCGGGGAATGCTAACTCCCTCTCATACCCAGGTGTGTGGAGAAAGCCAAGCCGCACCATCCGTATGAAGGAGAAGAGAGCCGACTTCGTGGCTGGATGCCTGGGAGGAAGAGTGGTGGCCGTGGGTGGCCTTGGTAATGCTGGGGGTAGGCATGTGGCCGTGTTCCCATCCCCATTCTTTGTGGCACATCAGTGATCTGCATGGCAGTAGGGAGGTTGGCTGTGCAAAGCCAGGGGATTAGTGCAACACTGTCTGCAGCAACATCTCTCTGTGCCCTCACAAGTGCTGGGGGGACCCTACTGCCCTGTCCCACTGTGCCCCTTGCCCCTTTCACCCCCCAACCAGGCTTTTCCCAGCTCATGTGCAACGTGCTGGGCTCACACAGCCCATGGTGGCTCAGCTCTACTGTGCAGGGCTGCAGTGCTGCATCCCTCTCCCGAGAGAGCTGGGAAAAGGTTAGTGCTGTCACTCAATAGAGGGGATATAGTAGAAAGGGCTTCCTGAGGAGCCTGGTGCCAGCCACAGCACCCCCAGTCCTGCAGTGAGGGCTGCCAGACCCCCAAGATCACTGAGGGAATGGGGAATGGTGCTGACTGCATCCCTGCAGTGTGGCATTGCTCCTGAGTCCTGCTGCAGCTGGAGCTGCCCTCCCTTATCCCCGCAGTGTGGCTGGGGGGGCAGAGCCAGCAGTGTGGCATTAGTGCCAGCATCCATCCCTGTGGGGACTCTGCTAATCCTCTGGTGCCCCCACTAATTGCCTCTGGGATCTCAGAGCCCGTGCAGCCCAGGGCTTCTGTTTGAGGCATCAAAGGGATGTGGAGGGGGAAAGGCAGAGCCTGGGGTGGGGAGGGGGAATCTGCATGGGGGTTGATGTTGTTCTGTCTTCCACAGGGAACCAGTCCTGCCCACTGGAGTCAGTGGAAGGGTTCAGCCTCTCACTGAAAAAGTGGGAGCCGCTGCCCCCCATGCCCACTGGCCGCTGCTCCTGCTCCAGCTGCCTGGCACCCAGCCTGCTCTTCGTCATTGGCGGTGTGGCCCAGGGTCCCAGTGGCGCTGTCGAGGCTCTGTGCCTGCGTGATGTGCCCTGAGTGGGACCCCAGGGACCAGCCCTGGCCAAGCACCAAGTGCCTGAAGACGGGGACAGGGTGTGTGAGCTCCCATGTGTTCACCCAGGGTGACCTGGCTCCAGGAAGCCTCTGTCCCATGATGCCAGGCACCAGAGCAGCTGCAGTTTTGGGAACTCCTCCCAGCTCCTGCAGCGCTGTGGCAATGAAGCCCAGGGCAAACTGCTGCCTGGTGGGATGGGCATCCCCAGCAGTGTAGAGGGAGCAGCGGTGGCAGGACTGTCGCTGGCCCCACTGCCCTGTCTGGCCCCATCTGTGCCACGGCGTGTCTGTGCCGTGTGTGTAGCAGTGAGTGCTGTGTCGTCGTAGACCCAGTCAACGTCTTATGTAGCACAGAGGTGCCCTGTAGCTCAGTGCCTGGGAGGTGACGTAGCACCTCAAATAAATGAAACACATGGAATTTTATCCCACTGGAGTCTTGTTGTCTCTGGTTATCCTACTCCAAGCAGACACATGCCACAACCTGTCAGAAAAACCCCTCCCAAGGCAGAGTTCAATGAGTCTAAACTGTGGAGCAGGGGTAACTCTTGTTCTTCCCGCCTCCAGGGTGAGTGGAGCAATGTGATGTAGAGATCCAGCCCCTGTTTGGAGAGGGGGAGCTGAGCAGTGGCTGTCCTGCCTTGACACAGCCTTGTTCCTACTTGACCTCCTGCAGGTGAGGAGGCTGTGGGGGCTGAAGGCAGCAGCAGGAGAGGGACTTTTTTGGAGGGAGCAAGGGTGTGAGAGAGGCAGGGAATGGTGAGGGCTGCCAGGATGCTGAGAAGAAATAAGAGATGTCTAATGTCAGGGCTCCTGGGCCCTATCCAGCACCACAGCCCTATCTCAAAGGATGGCCTGTGGATGGTGTGTGGGAGAGCTGGGTCCAACTGTGTCCAGCTTCTGTAGGCAGGAGCACCGCAATCCTGCTTACTGGCAACTAGGAAGGGAATGTAAGCTCCATACTGGTGGTGTCTGTGGGTGGTGTTTAGGAGTGCACTGCGAGATCAAGGCGGGGGGTGACACTTTAATTACCCAGTGCTATGGGCTCACCTGAGCCTTGCTGCTCTTGGCTCCACATAGAGTCCCACACCCAAAGCAGAGGGCAGGTGAGGGTTTTGATCTTTCATTGGTACAGTAGAAAGATCTCACAAGTCCAGGTAAATGTCTTCTTGGAGAAGACAGCTAACTTGAACCTTGGGTGGGCTGCAAGGCTGCAGAGACAGGAGACTGAATCCCATCAGAGTGTGGCAGAATTGGACACACCACTGGGGCAGGCTGTGCCATGTCCCGGGAGCATCACAGCATGGGAAAAGTTGGAAATGATTCATAAAAGAGCGTTCAGAAGATATTTTCATGTTGCTGCTCCACTGCCTCTGGTGCTCATCTGGCACAGTGACTGCAGGATCCATCCGGATGTACTGCATGGCTGTTTGCCTGTGATTTGGGAGGAACAGCTTGCCATACCTGGGCTGGTGGTACCTCAGCTGGAAGCATCCCTGCATCTGCCTCTGGAGTTGCCATAGAAACCACTGCTGTGCCAGAGCCAGCATCAACAGTGAGCCCCAAATTAGAGCCAGGAGGATCCACTGGCAGCTGGGGAGGAGGTCAGTGGTTTGTGCTGTGGTGGGGGGCTGGACAGAGGGACACCTCCTCTAAGCACAATGTGCTCCAGCCTTCTGTGAGTATTTCACCGCACTCCCCGATCTGTGCTCAGCCCTGGTGGGCTTGTCTTTCTCAGGGTCCTGGAAGGTGACAGACCCCTTGCTGCCACTTTGGTATGTCTCCCCACCCTGACAGCTCTTTCCAGAAGCCACCAAGGCATGTAATAATTCCACTCCTGCTAAAAGTTTAGTCATGGGGGACCCTAAATCAAGGAGCTGCATTGGAAACATGGGCCTGATTAATAAGGTTTTCCTGCAGGAGCATCGCATGAATGGGTTAAATCAAGGTGCTGAGTCACCAGCAAATTGACATCCCTGTGTGCCAACTTCACAAGCTCCCTGCTGCTGATGGGGTGCCCAAGGCTACTTTTCCAAATTCAAGGTGGTGGCAGCTGCAAGAGCTAGAGGATGCTGGAGGAGGAAGCTGCAGCTCAGGACCTCATCACTGTTGCGGTGTCTTCAGCAATGAGGCTGATGATCCCTGCCCCACAGGGGTTTGCCCCTCTGTCAGCAGCAATTTGCCTCCTGCACACACTTTCCTGGCACATCGACCCACCGGAGCGCCTTTTGGCTTGGCTCCTCCAGCCGAGAGGAACAGAAATCTGTGACCTCTCATTAAGTGTGGATTTCTCATTCTTTTCTATCTCCATTTTTGAGCACAAGACCATAATCCTATTTAAATGAGGGGAGAAAAGTTACCAGGAAAATGTTCAAGGACATCTCAGGGGTGGAGAGATGAGGGTCCTGACCACTTTTGCAGACTGACATGTTATTAACTGAAGAGCTCCTGTGAGTTTCTAATGAGATGTGCTATGAAGGTAAAAAAGTTGAGGCATGTACCGAGTATATGGCTGTCTATCTCCTGGAAGCTTCTGCTAATTTTTACTAAAGGGAAGACTACAAGTATCTGGCTACCCTCCCTAATGCTGGAAGCACAGACTGTTATTTCAGATATAAGGAGAGCTATAAGCCAGTGCCTGGCAATATGGTTAATCTCCCCAGAGCATATTATGAATTGGGGAGATGGAAAAGAAGGTAGCTGTCAGACCTATAATTAAAAAAATGTGTTTCCATATAGAAATTTCTTGCCGTTGTCAGGAAAGAAGGAAATACAAAAATCTCATTTATCATATTCCACGAACTCGCTAGACGCTCACACCAGAAGGCTCCAGCCACGTCAGAAATAGGAATAGCTCTTTCTAAGTACTTAAAATAACATGTCGAGCCTTATTGCCAGTGCGGGCAGCACCGGTAATTCCTTTTCTAATGGTAGTGGAAGTATTGTAAATGGGTCTACAGTCTCTTCTGCAGGGAGATCTGAGCCAACTTTTCAATCGTGAGCAATAAAATGGTGGAAAATCACTGTTTATGATGTAGTGCCATATAGGACCTGGATGCACAGCAAGGCTCTTGGCAGCAGTGCCATGTACTGGCCTGTACAACAGAGATGTAGGCAGTTCAGGAGCAGAGCAAGGCTTTTATTTACTCAAAAAGTGCAATAAACATCAACATTTCCGTCAGCTTGGCTCTCTGGAGGAAGGTTTGCTTTCCAGCCCACGGCTGCCTTGGACAGACCAGCCACTACCCCATCCCTGAAGTAGGAACATGGTCCAAGCTGCAACCCCCTGCTCTGGTCCTAGAAGATCAACCCATCAGAGTCTTCTCATTTAGCTGGGAGGTATCAAGCTGCCTTGAATAATCCAAGCTATTTAAACCAGCTCTAGTGCTGTAATGTCAAGCAAAAACAATGCAGTGAAGTCACTCCAATGAGTTTTTTATGGGTAAAAGACCAAAATTTTACTTTTTTGTCTATAGTGAAAGGTTTATCTACATGGGATTCGATTAGGAAACCAGGTATATACATCAAGAAAGTCATTGTTTTGACGCCCCTGAGTTCCGGGCTGCCTTTAATACTAAAGGCAAAAGAGAATAAAGTAAGTAATTCCCCTGATCTATCCATGAATTTATGTCAACCTTATTTCTGCAGTGGTTTAGTGCTTACGGAGTATCTTCAGAGCCAGCAAACAAACACTTTAACTAGTATTGAAATAGTTTTGAATTAAAGGAGGAAAAAATAGGCAAGCAAGCAAACATGCCTGTTTTACATTCCTAAACATGGGAGTTATGGAACCACAAGGCAAAAAATCCAGTAAAACTATATTTGAGAATGTTTCTCTGGGGAATGTTTAGATGATGGTTATTTTTGTCATACTTCTGAAGGGTGAAATTAAATCCTTCTGCATTTCTGCCAGAGGTATTTACATGAGACACCACACAGCCTTTGGAAATGAAGGAAATGTGTGCTGTGGCTGCCATGCTCCCATGGGAGCAATCCTCAGTGTGCCAGGTTCCCAGCTTTCAGCTTTTTCTTCCTCCCAGTGTCCTGTGATGACCCCCTGTGCCTGGGGCTATGCTTCCAGGTGAGGGCTTGCAGAGTGACTTGAGTTGGGGCTGATCCTGGGTCCATGGCCACAGGGTTAGATCCAGAGACCGCCCTCAGCCTCAGGGTGAGATCCAGGGACCCTCAGCCCTGAGGTGACCACAGGGACCCTCAGCTCCAGGGAAGGAGCCAGGGACCCCCATAGGACCTCAAGGCATCTCAGTCCTCAGGGTGAGGTCCAGGGGCCTCCAGCCTTGCAGTGAAATCCAGGGACCCTCAGCCCCAAACTAATCCCAGGGACCCTCAGCCTTGAGGTGAAATCCAGGGACCCTCAGCCCCAAACTAATCCCAGGGACCCCCAGCCTTGAGGTGAAATCCAGGGACCCTCAGCCCCAAACTAATCCCAGGGACCCCCAGCCTTGAGGTGAAATCCAGGAACGCTCAGCCTTGGGATGAGACCCAGGGATACCCGTAGGACCCCCAGGCCTCTCAAGCCTCAGAGTGGAATCCAGGAACTCTCAGTCTGGGGTGACCCCAAGGACCCTCAGGCCCAGATTGACCCCAGGGACCCCCAGCCCTAGGGTGAGACCCAGGGACTGGCCCAGGGCACTGAGGCCCCTCAGGCTCCACAAGGTGGGCAGGCCCAGTGGTTGGCTGCATCCCAGGCCTGTGGAGGGCCCCAGGCCAGGCCTGCCCTGGGCCTGCAGGGCTGTGTCCCCCTGGGCTGTCCCCACAGCCACAGGACACAGGTGACACTGCCCTGAGAGGGGCTGGTCATCTTCTTCCATCTCCCTCCTGCCTGCAGGGCACTGTGGCACCGTTGCCACTGCTGGTGGGGAGAGGCCATGAAGGCTGGGGCCATGGTGTTGGCTGGGGCCTCCCTGCTGGGGTGTCAGCACTGAGAACAACATGAACTTCAACGTCTGGAACATCAAGGAGATGCTGAGCACACCAACAGCCCTTGGGTGAGCATGAGTGGGGTGAGATGGAGAGGGGACGGGGTTTGAAACCAAACACTTGGCGGGGGTGATGGCAGTGAAGTGAAACACACCCAGAACTGACCTGTGGCTAATTAGCGAAATCTAATGGGAATTCATTAGCCTCCCCTGGAATCCTGTGTATGCCCCCAGCCTGCCAGTACTGCCATAAATCCACCATTGCTGGGAATCTAAAAATCAGCATCAGCTGGAAGGTGTACCCTTGTCCATTCAGGGTGTATTTGGGGAAACCCTGTGAGCTCTCCTCATCTCATTAGATAAGTTAACTGTTCCTCATGCCTGCGCAGAGGGCAGATAGAATGAATTGTGATGTGCAATATTATTGCACATTATGTAACTCAAAAATTATTCCATATCCTGCATTTATACACATGGCTTGTTTTTTTCCCAGCAGAAGCCAAAGAGCAGCTAGAACTCCCCACATCTACAATCTACAGTGAAACAACAAATATTCGAATGTAAACATCTGGAGGGCAAATATATAAGACAAGCTGCATTTTGTACTTCAGAGCATCCTCTGTATCACATGGCTAAAAAAGGCAGTGGGATTCATCCCGTTTGACTCCAGACAAGCTAACTGATGAATTTGGTGCTCTGAGCCTCTGTTAGTTAAATAACCCACTTACATAACTAACTTGTTCAAATTCACAGTTTTAGTCATACTGTCTCTTTGGCCAGATGTTACCACAATGATGGATGATAATGGAAAGATAATAGTCATTTTCTTGCCCATTATAAAAATGCTTGTCACATATATATGAATTAATTGAATTTTGCACAGATGCAGGGGGCAAAGGGAAGCCAATTCAGTGAAAAATATATTTATATCTGTCATAGTTTTGTCTTCATAATTGTGCATTGGTTAACTCTATTGTCTTCTTGGTACCTGCAAATTTATTTTGCTTGGGTTTTGGCAGGTTTGTTAGTTTTCAGTAAGTTGTTTCTAAGTTTGAAAACCTGTGACTTTCTGGTCAGAGGCTGAGGAGGGGAAATTTAGAGTATATATTAAAAAGACATAATATTATACATAAAATATATAATTACATTTTTATATTATATACAAGTTATATGAGATATATTTTTAAATATATAAATAATTCTGTGGAGTTGTGCCATAGGAAAGGAAATGAGTATAGATGCCTATTTGGAAAGAGATCACTTGAATTTCTTCCTCCTCCAAAGTAGCCTATCACCTTGTCTTCCCTTTTAACTCATTTATTAATGCAGGAAGAAAATATAGGCAAGATTTTAACACCCACTCCTCAGCATTCCACATTTTTTGCAAGTGAGTTCAAAAGGGTCAAGTAGGGCATGAAACATTACTGGAAATACAACTGGGTTTTTGGAAGAGGTAAGAAGGGGGAGAAAATTTTCTGTGGACAATTAGCTTTTCCTAAAGGAAAGAAAAGTTTCCCACAGGAACATGTGAATGTGTGTTTGTATTTGAAATAGGGGGGAAAGGTGCTGATTACTTTTCCCTGGCTCACTTCTTTTACTAGAAACCTTTCCCACCACAGCAGGGTATGCTGTTTAATCTCCAGAAAGCTCTTTCAGGGAGCTTTAAAAATGAAATACAAAATCAGCATATAATCTGGGCAGAGTATGACTCACTCTGTGAGTTCTTTGCAAGTTGAGTCAGGGTGTTACTTCTGAGAGCAGCTGCCACCAGGTCCCCAGGAAATGCAGAGCTCCAGTGATGCATTGCCCTCATGGCCACAGCTCTGCACAAGCCCAAAACTTGTCTGGGTTTTATTTGTTATCTGTCAGACACACAAGTGCTTCTCTGCAACCCTAACAGCCTGGAAAATAGGGTGTAGGGAGCCAAAGTCCTTGTTCCACCTGGTTTTATATATGAAAATTGACATAATAGAGACACTAGAAATGCAGCAGAAGGAAGATTATCAGGTTGGACAATGATTATCAGGGTGCCAGTTATTTTAGAGGGTCGAAGGGGACCACATGGCAGCTATACTGGGAAAGCTTAGGCTCAGTCGAAGTGTACTGACAAAGGACACAGTTTTTATGGTTTGAAATGCCAGCCTTCATTAGAGAAAGTGCCACACTAGAGCAGTGCTGCTGCCTGCCCAGCCAGGAGGGCTGGCGGAGGGAGATCACAGACGATGCGAGAACAGCAGCCACAAAAGCAGTGATGCTTCAATCAACCTTTGATTGACTGGATAAGCATCACAGGGGTGAAAGTAGATTTTCAGACACCATCAATACCTGCCTTCACCAGGGAGCTCGCAGGGGAAGAGACATATCCTGCCTTGGCCCTGAGCTGAGCACAAGACCCATGTTCAGGCTATTTACTCTTGTACTGCTACCACAAGAGTGGCAGTAGGGAACTGGAGTCAGTATCTGCAGGAGCAGTAGAAGCCAAAAAATCCACTACTGTTAATTAAAAAGAAAAAAAGACACTGGAATAGTAATAAGAAACTTCATTTAAAAATAAATTAAACTGTACAGCCCAAAGGGTTAAATGCTTGCCTGAGGCAGAAAGATTATTTAGACTTGATTATTTAGATTTGAAATTGGAGTTATGAGAAATTTCTCGTACTATGAGAAAAGAAGTAACTTGCTAAATGCATAAAAGCTAGTCATATACTGACTTCCAAAGACATCAGAAGCAGAGAGCTTGTCAGAGAATGTGTAAGGCCAAGAAATTAGGAAAATATTAAAGAGGTATTCACAACAGACTCTTGAAGTTAAAGCTACTTGGGCCACTACTCTCTACAGTTTATTTCTGCTGCTGAGAGTAAATTCCAAGTTTAACGACCTCATTCAATCCATTATCCCATGAAATTCCATCCCACATCACAAGGTCACATATTTTGAAGTTGCATTAAGGTCTGAGAATAAGCAGAAAATGAAGGAGACAGCCAGGACAAAGACCAGGAGAGCAGCTGTAGAATTCCAGAGCCTCACAGAAATGAGAAACTGGGGCTGTGAGTGCAGGCTGGAAGATGGCTTCAGGCTAGAGAAGGGGGTAGCAAAAAATATCTCTGTCTCCAGATGCCTAACTTTTAATATGGTTGGGGATGCATTTTGTGGGAGTAAACAGGGCTGTTCTGCAGAAATCCAAATCTCCTCTTGAGGAAAAGGCTCTGTTGTAAGGGGCAACCAGCTCAGCAGTCAGCAAAGAGCTGACATGGATTCCAAGGTAAGGAATGTCTGAGCAGTATTGAATCACAGCTGAATGAATAATGAATAAACTCATAGAAAGTAAAAATGACCTTGAGAAATTAAAATAAGACCACAGAGATTTTGAACCTGAAATCTGGAAACTGGAGGTGCTGTTTGAGCTGAATAACTGAGGGGGATTTCATTGGGGTCAGATTAGGGCCAGTGCCAAAATCTGTTTGTAGAAATTCCTTTTAGGATGTGGTGCAAATTATTTGCAGCAAGCAGGTCATGCCATTCCAGAGAGCAGGAAAGCAGAAGAGTAATTTTCTACTGTGACTGTTTCCAGTGAAGAGATGACAAATGGCTGGAGGCTGCAATAGCAGCTAAAACTCCTTGATTTAAACTCCTCCAGCTCTCCTGCACACAAAGCCAGGGCTGATCCTTGGTCATTTGCTGAGCACATTGGCACATTGGCACATTGGCACATTGGCAGGCAGCTGATAGTGAGGATGAGAGCAGTATAGCAGAGTTAGAGACAGTTCCTATAGATACAGGCTAAAGCCAGGAGGAGGAGCAGGTGGACGGCAGCTCCCAGAATTTGAATTGGATTTGTTGTGATTCAGCCCTGGTCCCTAAATGAGGAGGAGCAGAAAGGGCCGTGAGATTTTCTGGAGGGGAACCAGGGGAGAAAAGAGACTTTATGGCACTGATCCTACTCAAGATACTGCTACTAGGAGAGAAATATCTCTTCTTTGGGAAAGAGGCTTTACTGCACTTTGAAGAAATGTGTCAGAAAGGTGTAAGTGAGCTTCACCCACAGTGCCTGAGAAGAAGAGGGATGTTGGCACAGGTTCAGTGGGGATGATAGAACCAGAGAGAATCACTTATAGCAGTGCTGAAGATAAATGTTATGTTACAGATTGTAGAAGTCTCAATTTGCTTTTTAAAATGACTCTTAAACCTTGGTGTTGGCACATAAGGATGGATCCAAACAACAGAATATGAATACCAGTTTTAAAAAAAGATTGATGAGGCCTATGGCAATTTACAGTTATGAAGTTTTAGTTTGTCAATGTCCCTAGAATGTCTAGGAAACAAAAGAAGAGAGTAATTATTGCATGCCATGTTTGTTTTGAGGCAAGGCAGAACCTTTGAATGAAAGGTGAATGTTTGCATGTGGTTGTGCTAAAATAATTGGAGTGGAAATTAGAAAATTAGAAAAATGAAAGAAGTTCCCAAAAGTTCTAACTCCTCCTAAATAGGGGAAATTTCCACTGACAACAGGGAAACAGAGACCGTGAAGATCTAACTGACCCCCCAGATATGCAGAACACCGCAGATTTTTTAGATCGCGCTCGTATCACGAGAAAGGGTTGGAGCTGCCAATATTGCAATACTTTGCACTGAGTTAGATGGGAAAATGAAATCATACCATCAGTCAGCAGAGGATGATTTACCTTTTTTTGGAGCTGTCAAGAACCCGTTTTACATATCTAAAGTTGATTTTGCTTTGGATGCGTATGCTAGTGCCTGTACCAAAGGAATGTTATGGGCACCAACACACAGACGATTTGGGGCGTGGCTCATGTTATCAGAAAGCAAGAAGTTCTCCTGAGGTAAAATACTGCATCACTTAGGAGGGACTGCTAACTGGGATTGCATGCCTGGGATGTTTCCTCGGTGTTTATGGGAAAGGGTTTATATTTAGGACAGAACACGCATCTCTGCATCTCAGACATTCTGAAGGGAATGGTCAGGTGGTTAGAAGAACTTGAGTTGCCTGATCATGGATCTGATCCCACATGTGATCATGGTTGTTTGATCTCTGTCAGGGACAGGCCTGGGCCAAGCATGGCCAGGCTGATGGCTTGCCCAGATGGTCTTGTTAGTAAATTAATTGCCAGCAGTGTTAAGCAAGGGAGAAAGAAATCCATTGCTTAGGGGAATAAGTGTATTCAAAAGAGACATCTGTTTCACCTCCCCCTCTAATTTGCAGAAGTACCATCATTCCTAAACCAGCTGCTGAAATAGTGGACTTAAGACAGAAAAACTGGGCTCCAGAGTAGCCAACAGTCGCCTTTGGTTGTAGTGCAGAGTAAGCCTAGGAAGTCACTTGGCTCATAAAATCCTCTCAGCTCAATACTCCTCATAAAATCTTTGTTACAAGAATCTTGTGCTTCAGATATTAAGTAACACAAAGGATCTGAGAAAACCAGCATATTGTGGGGTGTGATATTCACCAGTTGTACTGGACACTTTCAAAGGGGTTTTGTCAAGACAGTAAAGCATGTAAAGGTTATAAAAACCCTTCCTCAAACTAAGAGGGAGCTTTTTTTTGGCTGGAAGACAGAAGGATTTAGAAAACTGGTGCAGGAGATGTGCTACTCACATTGCAGTCAGGGGCTCTGCCTGTGTGGGGTCATGGCAGCCCATGTGCACACATCTCCCTGTAGATTAAGATTTTTTTTTTTTTTTTTTACAAAGCTTCACTGAGATGGAAACAAGAAGCTGTGCAAGTAAAACTGTATTCAGGTTCTTTTCTTAGCAGATTTGGGGTCCAGAGAGGGATTAAAGGAGAAGTTTTGAATTCAGACAGACTTATCAGGCTTTTTGAGAATCCAGAAACCCATACCTCATCTATTTCTGCCTGCAGCTCAGTGTACTCAGTGAGCATAAAGCCAAAAGTATTAATATGATATTGTCAGTGACACTACTATGTAAAAGAGACTGAGCAGTTCAAGTACTGCTGCTAAATCCTTTCCCTGTTGTGTCTGTATGTTTGGGCTCCTTCCAAAACTAGGGATTAACCAAACACGTCACTACTAATAAATGTTGGGGTGATTGTCTCTTGTTATACACATGAATTATTCTCCTGTTTCTTCTCCTTTATTTGTATCATTTGATATGGAAGAAAAATCTTGTGTAAAATTTTCATTAATTATTTTCTTTAATTTTGGTCTCTAGTTCCCAGCTACAAAGGCAGCAACACATCTCTCCATCTTGGTAGCTCAAAAAAAGCAAAAACTGAGAATATAAACCTGGCCTAGCTTTTTTTTGTGTTTGGTTCTAAACTAAACACTCTGCCAGACCTTGTGGATGTGGAGCAATGGAATAGTGATCATTTAGACAGAAAGACAGTAGACTTAGATTGATTGTTATGAAAAAATTCTTTCCTGAGAGGTTGATGAGACACTGGCACAGGTTGCCCAGAGAAGCTGTGGGTGCCCCATCTCTGAAAATGTTCAAGGCCAGGAGGGATGGGACTTTGAGTAATGCCGTACAGTGGAAGATGTCCCTGCCCATGGCAAGAGGGTTGGAACTAGGTGGTCTTTAAGGTCCCTTCTAACCCAAACCATTCTACAATTCCTTGTGAAAAATGAAAGAGGTCTTTTGTATGTATTTTTGCTGACAAAAAGTTGAAGCCAGCCTCCAACACAATGAGAAGCAGTGCAGCTGTGCAGGGAAATGCTTGTCTGAGAGAAGCTGGTCCTGTGCCACGAGCCTAGTCCGTAAAGCAGGAGAGGAGTACAAGAGTGTTTCTGAAGAGGAGTAGAATCAGAGCAACACATCACCAAATCAAGGGTATCTAGAAAAGATTAATTTGAGTAATGCTCAAGGGAAATAAAAGCACTTTTGAGTAGCATGTTAATATGTTTGAAATATTTCCAACAATTCAGATCAGATCATCCAGCCATATGTTACCTCTATTTATTTGTTGTTCTACTGTGTCAGACTTAAGGCATGTGGAGAATAAATGTCAACTATTAGTCAGAAAGTTTCGTTCTGTTGGAACTGCCTTCCAATTAATTGAAGCAACACCTGAGTTACAACAGAAATGGTTACCCAGAATAGCTGAAAGGGAGAGATCCAATACTCGCTAGGGGCCCAAGGTATCTCTTTAACTAAGACTGATTGACAAGGCAGGTAGGATGAGCTGTGTTAGGTGCCCAGTCCTGTGTTTGGTCTTCTGTCTGCAGGATATGCTGGAGAAACACCTTCACTCCTCTAAGGTGAAGGTGGAACTACCACACTCTGTGTGGATGTGGTAGTTTAAGATAACCCATCTGGTTTATCTTAGAATTCAACCTTATGCCATTATAGGAACAGCACCTTCCAAGCAGAGAGTAAAACTTAACACGCTGGGGCGGGCCATGATCAAGCAGTTCCAGCAGGCCATGTAGGGAATTCTGTTTGGCTTTTTAATGGCAACAGACTCATTCACATCCCTCTCTGCACCATTTCAGGCCTAATAAGATTTCCATGCGGAGCAGCACTGCCAGTGACTACTCGAGTCTGAGTGATTCCCAGCTGCTCTTTGGCTCCCAGTTCTGCCTGGAGAGTGTGCAGTCGGCAGCAGCACCGCTGGAGCTGGGCTTGCAGCCGGGACAGCAGAACTCCCAGGATGTGAGTCTCGCTCTCAGTCAGCCCTGTGCAGGCACACAGCCACCACTCAAAGTTAATGGAAAATGCTGAAATCAGGTGGTAACATTTGCAAATGCCAGTAACTGCTGAAATCAAGTTATCTTCTTCCTACGTACACATACTTACTGTGACAAGACGAAGTAGCAGCCTGGTCAGATGAAAACCTGGTATTTATAACAGATTACTATAAACTATTATTGAGATAGGTATTATTTTCTTCAATCACATTTTTTGAATTACTAAAATAATATGAAATTATTCTCAAGCTAATGTCTTTAGACCACCTACGTAGACAAGGTAGAATATTACATCTATTTTTCTTTCAAAAATACTGTGTTTCACTTCCTTAGCTTTTCACAAGAATGTCAGTGCTACTCAGTGTTTGCTTCTCTGTGCTGACAATGACCTTGCTGCACTGTTATTATGGCAGATGCTTGGATGATTTTGGAAAGGGATGAAGAGTTTCTACACTCAAAATGTTCCTCCTACGGTTCCTCCATGGTTTTTTGATGTTACCAGCCTCCACTAAAATAGTTTCTGCACTGCTAAAAGAGAGCACCAGATCTAAATAAATACACCTGGAGCAAAGATTAGGGAAGAGCAGTGGTGCCAGCTTGGAGGCCCCAGGCTGTCCTTCAGTTCCAGATGCTATCTGCTGTCCTATGCATTTTGCCTAGGAGCAGTTTTCAGCAGGCACAAAATAGGAAATTCACTTTTCACAATGAAAATAAAAGAATGGAATTTGCATTTTCTTATGTTTTAAGGAAAAGGTATTTCCATTTTGGTCACAGAGTGTCTGGAAACTTTGTAGAATTAAGCTTTCATATTAATATTAAATTTCTTGTTCTAAAATGTGTATTGAAGCATATGAAAAACTCATCTACAGTCTGTTGATGTTGCTAGTTGGCAGCAAAATGATGTAATCCACCAGGAAATTCAATAGGATTTTTTCTTTAGATTCCTGTACAGGGAGATTCTACCGACAACTTGAACTTTTCCACAGTTCCTGGAATTCATTTATAGTCTCTGTCTTGAACATAGGAGGGAAAAAAGCCTGCACATCTTATAATTGTAGCAAACAGAAAATCTTCAAGATGAGAGAAAAGCCTGTATCTGGAGGAATTTGGGCTCGGTCTCAGTTCCACAGGAAGTTGATCTAACTAGGCACACTAAATGAGGCATAATCTCACTAAATTCTTAATCTCCTCGTCCAATCTAATCTCTCATGCCCAATCACTGTGATCTCTGTCTGCAAAGCACTGGATAAACAAATGGTTTCTTCTAATTACTGTTCTGATTATTTTTGTACTTCAATATTTTTCTTTCGTTTGTGTCACAGAGTGAGCCCAGTATTTTTACCAAATACCAGACAAAACCACAGTTATTTGATGAAGAAACAAGAGAAAAAGGTTCACTTAATTTTGGTGCAGGAAGAGTGAAAAGTGTCTTGGAAAATTTTGAAGTGAATAAGAACAAAATAAAGGACAAATATGACCGGTATGTAGACACCCACTGGAAATTCTTTCCTGCTGATGGTTATCACTCCCTGCAGCTCCTTCTTCCCCTCTTACAAATCATACATGACATAGCTGTGTATATCTCCAAGAAAAGTATTTTCAGGTTTTAAATCATTTCTAGTTGGAAAGAGTTGCAAGGTAAGAGAATAGGATTTATTTGCAATTTATGTAACACATTCAGCCATAAGCCCCATGGAACAGCAAAACTCTAATCTGAATTTATCTTTGTCCTTCTTTATCTCCTCAGTATTGTTTCTTTTTCTGTATTGATTCTCTGTGAAAACTCTTATTTCTCAAAATTTTATAGGCTATGTGGGGACTGATAAAAGGGACTCTGAGCATGGCCTTCATATTTGGGCCAGATGAGGGGATTGCCAAACAGACTTGTGTGCAGATGGCATCTTTATAAACCTGCACATATCTCTGGAATTTTATTTCCAGACAAGATTTTTATGTATTGGTTTTTTGATAACAGGTAAGTGTTATTTGCTAATGTAATTTGCATCTGCTCTTTGTCAGATGTCAAGAATTACACATACCTGTAGGTCCTGAAGGACTTTAAGGAACAAGCCAGCGATTTGAAGCTCAAAAATGAAATATGGCAAACTCCCCAGTGCACCTACAAATAATTCCTAGCACTGTACATTTTGTAATGTAACATCCAAAGTGAAGGGTGTTTTTATTAAAAGCCTTTGATCAAATCTGGCTATGTATCTCTCTTGCCTTTTCAATGGGCACTATGTTTCTGATAAGGCAAAATTTGATTGTCTATTGCCTATTAGATAAAGATTTTTGTAATTAAATGAGAAAGTAGTTTTAAATGTTTAGGCATCACTCATAATTACTCTTTATTTTTTCTTTAAATGGATTATGCTCCTTCCTACACTCCAGACTTGCTGCCAGATTAGAAGCCTGTTTATAGAAATAACTATATTATCTTTGCAAAGATAAGTGTATAATTTATCAATTTGTATCCCCCGCAAGTTTGACTAAGTAAATTAGTATCTTCCTTTCCATAAGTCTAGAGAGATTTCAGAAGCACTACCTAATTCTCACAACTAGATTCTACCTGGCCTCTGCATATTTTTGGCTGTTATAATTTAGATCACTCAAATGATTGACTTAAAATGACCCGAATCTTCAGAGAGGAAAAGGTTATCACTTTGCTTAGCAACCATCTGTGCATTTTGGTGTGGCAGGTTAATCTGGTTCCTGATAGGCTGACTCAACTTAAAAGGACAGATAATAGAAACCACAGGCATAATCTCAGGAGGAAAGGATTTGCAGTATTTGTTCTTCCTGGCTGGGCTTTGTTGATGCTGAAGCTTTTCCCATGTTTTTCCCACATGTTATTTTAGCCCAAACACAATACCCGTGTATCGCAGCAACTGGCACGTCACCACACAGGCTGGGTCCTTCCGGAGCAGATAACACGGTGATCACACTGTGGCAGCTAATGGAGTGCAAATGCCAACTAAAAATTTGAGAGAGAGGCCAAAAATCTGAGACTAAAACTCCCATAACTTCATGTATATGACATACATAGGCATGTGTGTATATGTATTTTTTTCTTACTTTACATTGCAGAGTCCATGTTTTCCTAAAACAACACAGGTGACTTCAAAGGGTTATTCTCCCTGAAGTAATCATGTTTCTGTGCTTACATTACATACTACCCTAAGCCTTGCAGTGCTTCCTGTCTCATTTTTACAGTGATCTTATCAATTTTTGCATACTTCATTAACTCATATTTCTGGTTCATACTTGTTGGTTTTTTTCCATTTTAGTGAAGTCCTAAGCTCTTTTATTTCCAACATCAAAGACAGACTTCAAGAGGTAAGTTACTTCAAATTCAGAATGTAAAACAATGAAGAGTTAGAAATACTACAGACCATTCAGTGTTCACTTTCTCTCCTTTACTATGCTGATATCTAAATTATTACATTGTGTGTCTTAAGCACTCAAATACAACAATTGTAAGTTTTTTTGCATATACCATTGCCTTTGTGGCCTTAGGGTCAAGGTCTTTGGGGACTTGCTTCAGAGCCAGTGGTGGAATTTCTCTGGGTCTCTGGAGAAAAACAAGCTGTAGTGGCGGTCTGCAAATATCAGGTCTTTTTTCCTTCTGCCTGAAGAAAGCAGTCTACTCTAAGGATAAGTCATTGTGGTCTGAAGGTGAAGGTCTCTCCCCCAACACTTCTATAATTTGTTTTATTAGTTATTATTAATCCTATTTTAAAGATCAGTATCTCTTTTCACAAACTTTTTGAGGCATCCCAGATCTTCTTTGGGGTTGCAACCAACAGCTGGACAAATTGTTTCAAGTGACAGATAAACAACCATTTTTAGGCTGTTCCATTCCATGAGTTGCAGTCATTGTTCTGTGGCATCTGAGGCTGTGATTTTGCAAACAAAGAAAAGGCAGTGTTTTAATTTTCCCATTTACCTTTGTTTTTGCAGCTGCAAGTGGGCTTCGAGAAGTTTGAAGAAATGCTTGATTCTAAAAACAAACCCATTTTGGTTTGCCTAGAAACCCTTTCCAAGACATGTAAGTCCTTCCTGTGTTCTGTTAACAGCAGAGGGCACAGTCAAACTGCCAAATGTCAGCACGTTGTCTGCAGTCTGGGGTGAACTGGGCAGGTCGTGCCACTACAGCTGCTCTCCCTAAGGGAGGAGGGAAAATAAGACTTATCCATGGTATGGACTTGTCAGTTTTTCAATTCCTACTTTCTCATTTTTTCCCTTTCTCTGCTCTCTTGTACTTAGGTGTTGCATGGTTAGACACTGTGCTCGAATAGGTAACACCACCTCTGATTTTGTGTTTTGCTGGTCTGTGATCATTTTTAGACTATCTGGAGTACTAATGGAATACACAGTAAAAATAACTGAGGTATTTATATCCTGAGTATCCAGTTTCAGTTTTTAGGGCTTTCTCAGATTTTCATGTGTTAGTTTGCGATCTTCCATTGCTCCTCTGTGCTTGAAGTGATTAAATTTTGGATGTAAACAAAACTAGTACTACTCATATCTTGAATGAGAAGCACATAGTGAAGCACACTATAGCCGTGATTAAAAAGTGACCTCCAGAAAAGCTAATAATGTAAAATACTTTTGAGCAACTCTGTCTCTAAAGTGGCTAATCACAGAAATCTTCACTGAGGGAAAATGCTTTAAGAAATTGTTTCTAATTTAGCTTAGTGCTGAGCCTTTGAGAGTACATTAATTTTTAATGCTGGTGTGATGCTTTATCAACACCCTGTCAGGACTGCTCAGAGCTTGCTCTGCTCTGTGCAAGAACAAGAGGCCATTTTCAATACACACGAAAAACATGAAGTGAGTTATATCTTGTGAGATGAAGGCAGCAGACCCTCAGAAAAGCACAGTAATATTCACTGTGTGGCAAAATGTGGCTTCCACAAAGCTCGGCTTTTGCAGATACCCTTTAAATCAACAGAGCCCTCTCACGCAAAAAGAGTGGAGTCTGATGCATTCTGCAGGAGGCCATGGTAGGCTGTACATTTGAAAAACCAGTCTTGTTGTACTAAGAACACTCTTTGCTGTGCTTGGCAAGTGCTCTTGGTGGGACCTCAATATAAACAAGAATCTGTCTGTTTTGGCCAGCACAGCAAGTTCCCTATTACACATTTTCCCATCTCCTAATTACTTCAGTGCCTCAACTTGTCCACTCTGCAGCAGGACTTTGCCTAATTCCTCATACTTCATGCACAGAAGTTGTTGTTGTCATGGCACTGAAAATCAAATCTATTGTTCATGACTCCCCCTCTTCATATCATACCATTTACTCAGCTGTCCTGTTTCCTCTCCATATCCATTTTAAATGAATGTGCCTTGAATGAAATGAGAAACCTCCCAGAGGTGCATACTGCTAGATTTTCAAAGCAATTGAAAAGAAAAATTGGCACTTTCTGTAATGCATCATGCTGCAGAATGTTGAATATATAACGAAAAACATCACATGCTGCACAATGTTGTCCTTTTTGTATTTCTGGGACGTTCATCTGTCACTGGTTAATTGCAGATAAACACTGTCATTTGACTGATACCACAGTAATGGATAATTAAGTTCCCACTAAATAGATACCTATGCTAGTGCCTTGAAAAGAGGCAATTCCCTTGAAAAACAGGTATAAAATTCCAAAGCTAAGGTGATAAAGAGCTAAATTCAGAGCTAATAAAGTTCTGCATGCCAGTGAGTGATGATACAGTACCTTGGGATGTGGGTGACATGGCAGAGACATGTTAAATCATTGGCAGTGGAGGATTTCACAAGCAGGAGAGGAATGCAGAAGATGAAGAGAACTAGTGCACCAGGATATTCCAACAGCTCTCAAAAGCAAAGGAAGGTGGGATTTGAAATCAAGTCTGTCTTCATTAAAGCTTATAAGGAGTATCATGGGCTGCATTTTTAGCAGTGGTAGCAAGCACATTTGGCATGGTCTGCACAGCCACTGGGAGAGAACAAAACAGAAAATATTTTTCAAAATGTATTTCCAAAGCATTTCCAAATGTTGTTGGACTGGCATGCTCTGGGCAGGAAGATTTTTTAAAATGTTCTCTTTTCAGTTTTTGCCCATATGTGCTTGCACGTAGTGGATAGAGCTGTGTCTGGCACTGGAGATGAGACAAGGTTTGGCTGAGCAGCTTCCACAGAGGTACAGGTGCTCTGTGCCTTGCTCATACCTCGGTATGTGGTGCACAGGGATGTAAAGAGGCAGGCAGACCCTGCGGCATCAGTTCTTCCACCTTATATACCTACAGTTTCTGTGGTTGACTTGCCCACTCATCATTGGCTCTTTCCTTCGGGTTTCTGCTTCTGTAGCTCATTTCTTTTCATATTTTTCACATTTTAATTTATATACTTCCACTTCTATCACTTCTATTTTTTTATACAAATGCCGATTTTCACCACTCAGCCCTCTCCGTGCTCCTTTGCTGTTCTGGCATCTGGTAGTTCCAGCTGTGACAGCTCAGAACAGCCCAACCTCCACAACACCTTGTCTGCAGTGCACATGAGCAACATCCCCCCAGCCAGCATGCCACAGGCAATCCTCTGATGCACTGCCATCAAGGGTGACAAAGTAACGGGAAATATGTCACTTACAGAGGTATGAGGTGATGCAGTTCTCTGACAAGATCCAGTGCCTGGTGAGCAGTTTTCAAACATGGCTTGCTTCCAGACTCCTCAGGCCCTGCAGCTGCTGGGGAAGTTTCCAGGGGAAATGGATGTGTTTAAAAAGGGATTTGAGCTTGTTTACCTTGAACAGTATGGTCCAGACTGGGACACCCAGTTCAGACTCCCTTATGTCTTGTATGGATTGAAAAGTCAAAAGGTTTGAAACTGATTTTAAAAAATGTTTTTTTCCATATAGCTGATAACTACTGTGCAGTGACTGACAAAACTGTTGAGTTGAGGGACTTAACCAGACTCCAAAACGTCTCAGCATGGATGGTGGGAGGAAGTGTGGATGTTCCAGTAGATACTGAAACTCCTCATTGTCACAGTTCAGGGCTTGGAGCACTATGTGTTGTAGCACAGGGTGAGATCAGGGGCAGCTCATCCCACAGTCCCCTGATGCAGGTGCCATCTGATGTCTTGTGGAATGGGACCCAGGCTAAGCCAGCACAAACCTGCCAGCTGATTGCTTGGAGTGTATCTGAGCAGGATGCAGCCATGACAGCCCAACTGTCTCACCCTCTGGCACGCTCCCTCCATGGCTGCGCAGGGAGAACATGCAGCGCTCTGCTGAGCTCCAGAGCTGTCTTCCCTGGCCATGTCTCACCAAGTTTATAGTACCTCCGATTTCCCCTTGAATTCCTCCAAATTCCCTATTGAATCTGGCATGGGGGAACCAACCTCCTTCCAAATTGTTATTTAAAGCCTCTGTGCTGTTAGTGCCAATCTCAGGATGAGCTGCATAGATTATGATAGAGAGACATAAGAAGCAGTCGCTGTTTAGTATTCCTAGGCTGGGAGGCTGGTGCTCCGTCTCTGGACTACTCAGGCTGTAGTTCTCATCTGCTGCGAGTGCAGCTGCACCGAGGTACAGGCTAATTTGCAGGGAACTCTCTGCAGTACAGGGTGGCAGCCCTGTCCTGAGGTCCTTCAACCTTTTACCTCATGCCAGATTTCATATTCCAGATGTTATTATTGTAAACAGTAGCATTCGAAGACAAGGGTACCACAAATCAAAACACAGCAATGTTTCGGTTTGTAAAAAACTGCTTTGTTTAAATTACCTCAAGAGAGGCACAAGTCTGTGCATAAGTCACCCATTAACTGAGTAAAGATTTTCTGTCTGTGATCAACTTATTCAATAACTATCTGCTGCAGGGTTTATTTAAAGAAAAGCTCTGAAGCAGCCCTTCTTGATCATATTCAAAGTCAAGAGACTTAACAGGGTCCTTGATCTGATCTAATTTGGCCATCTCAACACCTGGGGTTTTTTAAGTCTGTATTAATGCTCATTTTTACTTTGTTTATTAGTGTTTGACAAGTCTCAACACTCCTCTGGGTATGGAAGCAGGGAGGGAAGGAGAATGCCCCTCCTCTGTACTGAGGGTTTTTTCTGCAGAATACTCCTACATGTACAAATGAAATGCATTCAAAAGGCTGGCTGCTGGTTGCTTGCCTGCAGCATGCTGTGCTGAGTCAAATGTATGTGCAGATCACAAGCCCAGTGGATGCAGGACTATTTTTAGACTGAGGATACTATGTTGAAGATGAATAGACAGACTAGGGAAACCAGAAAGTTTTAAAAATAATTCTGAGCTAAAATTAAGAATATGGGGAAGAGCAGCAAGATAAGGTAAGTTTGCAGATGCTGCCCTTCCTGTATCTTCACTATGTAGACTTGGAAGGTGATAAAAGTGACATGAAAGGAGTTTCTTCCCTTAGTCACTGATGCTTTCCTTCTCTTTGTAGGTTAGCAGGCTCCCCAAAAACCTGCTCTCAGATTGCAAGTAGCCCTTGTATCTAACCAGGGGGATGAAAAGGCCCACTCAAGCATTCACTCCCCCTTACAAACCCATTCTGCAAGTCATAGATTCCCAGGTTTCTAAAACAGTCTAAATCTGTCAGAGCAAAACACTAAAAGATTAAAAACAACAACCAAATTTCCTGCAACAGCATATTGTTCAAAATATGTGCAGATAATCCTCAGAAATCAGCCAAGCTCCTACAGAGAACAAGGCAAAGCCATGTGGTGATGTGCATCCTGAAATAATGGAGAAATTCCCCTCGAGCCCAAGTCTGGGAGGTGATTTTACTTCAATGTGTGTGAGGAAGATGCATGGATGAGGGTTCCTTCTCCCATATGACAGCTATGTGCACTGTGCCCAAGCAGGGTGCTTTCAGAGGAGATGAAACAAACACAGCTGGGCACAGAGGATTCCTGGTGACAGGAGGTGCCATTCCCTGTGTCCATACCTGAGCGGCACCTCCAGCCCTGTGCCACCCCACACCTCTGCTTTGCGTGGCTGAATGAGACAAACACTCTCAAACTCCTTTCATAAGAGGAGATTACCATGTAAGCACTTAATTAACTTGGAGCTTTTCCCTGCCCATGTCTCAGTTCAATCTCTTTCTTTCCTTGCACATAGACAGCTGGGAAGGTGTATGGGCTTCCAGACATCCTGGGGTGCACAGCAGTTCTGTCAGCCAGAGCTGGTGGACTGCCGCACCCCACACAGCCCTGTCTCACCTGTAGCCTCTGGTGCTGGCATTTGCATCCTTGTGTCACTTGCTAATTAACTGAATGCCCTTTGGCTTTTGCACCCAGGTGACTACAGCAGATTTTAAGCATGTTTGGCTCATGAGAAGGCCTTGATGAACACCTTTCAGAGCTGCCTTGTCCACTCATGCCACCCTGCTCAAGAGCTGATGTTTTCCCTCTAGTTGAGGCTTATAAATAAGTTTCCCCCTATATTTCTCCTTTAAAAAAAATATATTACACGACAACTTCCACTGAAAAGCTTTGTTTGAATCTACAGAAAGGCCACTGTGTTGCCTTTGTCAAAGAAGTCACCTGCCTTGTCTTAATGCATTAAATCACAATCCATCTTTTATAAAATCTTGTTCCACCTTATTCCATTTTCCTCCATATCTTCGAGTACTTTTCTCCTCAAAGTCTGCTCTAAAACCTCACACCATATGAGAACAAGTTACTAAGCCCATAATTGCTCAGATTTTTTTCCTTTCTCCCTTCCCAAAATTTTAGAACATCCCTGTTTTTTCACAGAAGCAAAGCCTGTACAATCACTTTCTGCCTGCCTCTTCCTAATAGTTTTTAGCTCTTTAGCCAATTCCATCTACAGTTTGACAGAAGGGCACAGCTCACTGAGATAATTAAGTCCCTGAAAGCTTAATGAAAATAGCTGAGCGTGAGGAGAAGGGATCCCCAGTGCCCCGCAGCTCTGCAGCCTGTGAGCACAGCACCGTGGGGCAAGAGGTGCTCAGCAAGGAGTTGAGATAAACACTGGTGAGCAGGAACAGTTTCAGATGGGTTCTCAGCTCCTCTGACACCAAAGTCAATCAAACACCTTGGATCTGTAGCAAAAGAAGATTCATTAATTGCAGAGCTCTTGTAGCCACTTGTTGAAATGTAGGATTTATTCTGATTTTTCTCAGGTATGCAGCGCTGCTCCAGCATTCCAGGGTTTCAGCTATCCTGGCCCATTGGTTTGGCAGCGCTTTACTTTAGCAAGAGTGCTTTGGATCCTGTTTTGTGCCAACCAGCCAACATTCCACACCATCTGCACACACCTTCCTGTACCTTTCACAGGAAAGACCAGACATGTTTAGCTCTTTCTCTCCGCTCTTTCGGAGCTCTTTCTCTCTGTCCTAATTTACAATTTTAAAGAGACTTACGCAAGATTGCTAAATATTTTTCATCTCCACACACACTGCAAACTGTGTTCCCATCCTGTAGCATATTAGGCACAGCAGTGGTTCCTATAAGAGTAATTGAAGCTGTATGGAGGGAGTTATATTCTTATCCCATCATATAATACAAATCCGTGGGGTTTTATCAGTTTTTCAACAAGACTGACTGAAGCCAAGAGCAACTTGCTTCAATTTAAAACCCTCCCAGGAAGCCTGTGCCTCCACAGGATGCTGCTGGGGCCCCCACTAACGAGTGCTGGGCGCAGTTGCCTGGCTCAGGTGGTTTCTGACCCCATCTCTTCCCATGACCAGCAAATGGAAATTTCAATTTTTCGCACACTCCTTCATCATTTCCCTCTATTCCTTCCAGCAGTTTTCCTTCAGTTTTCAGCCTTCTGTGCATTTTTGACACAGTTTCTCTGGCTGCACTTCTTAACCATTAACCTCTTACACCTCCATCCCATTTACCATCACCTGGTTGCATGAGAGTGTTGGTTATACAAGGGTGGATCAGCTCTACTGGGGTCCCCCTGCCTTGGCCATGCCTGTTGTACACCGGGCAGACAACCAAGCCTCAGCCTTCCCTGTGTAGAGCCTACCAAATTCTGCAGCTTTGCACAGCCTCTCTTCTCCAGCTGCCATGTTAACAGAGTGCAGTAAATGAGGTTTGGCCTATGTGCAGCGCCTTACAAATTTCAAGTGCCTTGCATTAAACATCCACCCCACTGTTCATTGCTCGGGGTTTGGGGAGATCACAGCAGGAGAATCATGTGGTGATTCATGCCAAGCCATGCAGGAAGTAGCAATAGTATTGATAGTACTTTATTCACACTTACAAATGAAAGACCAAATGTGTTTTTTATTGATTTTCCCATTTAGTGGAAGATGCTCTTCAAAGTCACTGCAGCTTGGTTCTGAAAGCTTTGACAGATAAAAGCCAAATGGAGCAGGCACTGCTGGAGATGGAGAGGAGACTTGCAGCCGTAAGTGAAGAAATTAATTTTTTATTCTGAATCCTCATTCTGAATTTCTCCCGCTTCTTCAAAATACTTACTGAATATTAAATTGCCTTTGAATGGTGGATTATAAAGCAGACTGCTCCTGTTATAATGAAAGGGAAAAGACATATTAAAATGCTAATTCCAGGCCAGATACTGACAGAGGCTTACCCAAGCGCTGGCTAACAGTGCTGTAAGCTCTGATGACACCCTGGTCAGTAGGAGAAGAAGCCAACAGTGCCTTGTTGTGGCAGGCCATGATGGAGCACTCACTGCTTTCTCACCTGACACATGCCTTCACTGGAGGAGGTGGTGTAGTGCATGCCTGTGAGGGGAGAGCAACTCACAGAAGTGCAGCACCTTGTCCCTTCAGCCAGGTGTTTCCCACGGAGAGGAAAAAAGATGTGAAAAGAAAACAAGTGGTTGTCAGAGACACAAGAATGAATTGTCAGACACCTCCTGAACAGGTCTAGTTTCTCCAAAGGCCCTGCTGCAGGAATTGCTTTTGGCAAGGATGTGTCACACCAGCGTGTGAGAAGGCAGTGCTCCTAGAAGAGAGGGCACACAGTGGGTTAGGGGGATGCTCCAGTCACAAACCTCTCACCTTTGTGGGACAGTTTGAGGATATGAATTACACAGGAAGATACAAAATGCTAATCTTTGGGTCAATACCAAAGTGACACACGGTACCTGAAACTTTCTTATTATTGCGTCTTCTGGCATGTTTTTTACTGCTTTTGCTCTGCTTTCTGCTTCCCCAGAAAGATGTGGTGATTTTGGATATGAAATCCTGTATCCAGCTGCTGAAGGAGGGTCTGGAGTCACTGCCAGCCCAGATGAATGACCTGTTTCTCAAAGTGTGTAAAGAACTTGGCTTCCTGAATATCTGTAATACCTCAGCTGAGCAGCACATGCTTGTGTCTAGTGCCAGCCTGCCCCCTCACATGACAGATAAGTCTTTCCAGACCTCCCCTGGGCTGTTCCAGTACTGTGTCCTGAGTGAGGAGCACCCACACTGGCCATGCTGCCCAGGCAGGGGAGTTTGTAGCTGCTCAGGCTGGTCTCATTTCCCCCGTGTGACAGTGGGGCAGCAACATGGAGACTGCCCTGGAAGGAACCAGGTCACTGGAGATGGCACATCTAAAGGTGACCTAAACTCAGCCTCAGGAGACAAAGCCAGCCCCACTGCTACAGCAACCTGTGGCAGAGCAAACACCTTTTTGCAGGAGGTGAAATATAACTTGGAGACACAGAGCTGTGCTGCCCATCCTTGCATGTGCTGGGCTCGCAGGCACTTTTTGGGGAGTAGTCAGAAGAAACACTGTCCTGTACCACCGGAAGTGCCTCTTCCAACCCCACTGAGGAAGGCGTTCAGGAGAGGCACTCGAGGGTTTGAACCCCTGACACCATCACAGCAGCAGCAGCCTCAAGTTTGCCACCATTCTACACAGAAAGCTACACCTGGGCAAAGACACAGCAACTGGTCCACAGACCACAAGGTGGAGAAGGCAGCTGTAGGGAACAAAACAAAACAGAGTCCAGGAAGGATGTCTTGGAAAAAAGCAATAGGGAGAAAGAAAACGTACTCCACTAAGAGGAAAGGCGAACACTCTGGATGTGCTGACAGTGGGCTGAAGCAGAGGAAGGCAAATGGGATTATTAACTTGGAAAGCTCCAGAAAAAATTGCCTTCCCAGATACTTGGTTGATCTCAATTCAGAAAATTCTGACCCAGTTTTTGCAGCTCCCCATCAGCAGATCCGCAGCAGTGCTCAGCTGGGGCTTACAAAGAATTTCTCACCAGCGCCACACTCTGATAAAAGCCTGCAACAACTTGCAAGCAGAAGAAAGAGAAGTCTCGAAATTAAAAAAAGAGTGGATGTTTCCAGTGTAAAAAGGTATCTCTTGGATTCCTCTCCTGAGGAGGATGTACTTTCCCTGTGTAGCACAACAGATGTAAAGCAAATGAGCTGCTTCAGTCTCCAAAGCCCCTCAAGCTCCAAGAAACCACATCCTGTCAATCCTCTGGCTCAGCAGAACACAGCCTGTTGCTCTTTACTGTTTGATTGTGATTCTTCTGATTGAAGGGGTTTGTTTCACGCTTAGAGCCCTTAGTGCAGGATGACCATTTCAGTTGCAGTTTATTCCTCTAGGTGTGTTACCTGCTTAGGCAGAGGCAAGACTCAGGCCTGGATTCTTGAAAGTGCTATTGCCCAGTTTGAGATATTGTAAGGGACTATGTGGGGTTCGAGCAGAGCTCTCCCCTGGCTTGGAAAGCTGAGGGGATCTGTATTGCTCTACTTGCCTGCTCCCAGCAGAGATGCCCTGAGCTTGGGTTACCAAGTATTTACACAGCAGTGAAGTACCTGACATTCCCAGGGAGGAGAGAGCTGGCAGAGCAGGTGGTCAGCCCAGTCAGATTTGGCACTGAGATCTACTGGAAACTCCTCAGCTAGATCGATAAAATGCTATCTCTGGGGCAGAGGCTTCACTCTGTTTCTCACTCGCAGTATCTCTGTCATGTATACTTACAGTGTCTTTGTTGTGTAAAAGTTCAGGTTTTTAGTAGAGTAGTGTTGTTCTGGTTGATTTTGATCAGGTTCAGATTTGTCTCAGGAGTTGTTTGTGAACTTTGGGCAGGGACAGGTTTAACTGAGGAAAACCAAACCCCAACGTCTCAGGTTCCTCCACTATTGTATCTCCTTTTACAGGCTGAAATTCCTCGGTTTCAGAGATTCCAGGAAGTTATTTTGTTTCTGCTTTATTTGTCTTTTGTATCTCTTGGCTGATTAAGGAATTCTCCAACATACCCTTTTCAAGGGCAGTGGTTCTCAGAGACCAAAGATATGACAGGCAGATCCAGCAGATGAGATGTTGGACAGTCCCAATTCCCACAGAGCAATTCTTTTCAGGGTACCCAGCTGTGAGTGTGGGCAGTTCTATGGGCATTTGTGTCACGTTTGATTTTTGATCTGAAATGTTACCAGCAAAAGAAGCATTTTGGTTTGACAAAACCATATTGCGACAAATCCAAATTATCCAGCTTTGCCATCCCGAGGGAAATGGTTGGGATCCTTTTTTTCCAGCTTTAATAAACTCATTTTCACCAAAGCCCAGTGTCTCTACTTTGGTTTTTTGGGAGAGGCAGAGTCCTGTTCCACCAGGAGAACAGGCAGCTGCCCTTTCGCTGTTTAACTCCCCTGGATTGTGAAACTGGGAGGATTCCTTTTTTAGCCCCTCTCTGGTGTTTAAAGATGGAAACCTTCACCCTTCCAGCTTAACACTGGTCCAGTGATGTTAATTTGCAAGGAGAAGGGGGTGGGGGGGTGGGAATCAGATATGGGGAGCTGCCAGAGCCTTAGGACCCCCCTGTCAGCGAAGGGGGCTGGTGATGGCTGCCAGCAGCAGTGGCTGTTCCTTTCACATTGCTCTTGTGTACCCACCTCCCCAGCAGCCCCACCATGGCCTTTGCTGGGCAAAACCTGTTTGGTGGGCTTGCCACCCAGTGCGCTTTGGGATTGGCGAGGACGAGTGCAGGTCTCTATGCAGCCCCTGACCTGGATGCACGGAGCTCGGCAGCACATGGCTGAGCTTGGAGGGACCTCTGGAGGTGTCTGCTGCAAGCCCCTGTGCAGAGGCAGAGCAGAGACTGGTTCCTTGGTACACCAAGATGGAGCATCAGTGCCGTGGGGTGCAACGCAGGGCTGCCCTGGGGACTCCTGCAGCTCCCTGCCACATGCACAACCTGGAACACAGCGCAAAACAAAATCCCTGGAGATGGAGGTTTAACAGCAACAGCAGCCAGCAATGCCTCCCCATGCATAGGACAACTTCCCTGGTGAATGGGATGAAGCCAGTGCCACCCCAGCCCCACAGCTCCCCTGCCTATTCCCACTCAGGGTCTCCTCCAGGGTTTTAGCTGCAAACAAGAGCATTTGTCCCAATATGGCTGTGACGATGGCAGCTCCTTTCCCAGCCTTGCTGGACAAAAACGGAAGCATGCAAGCTGTGTGGCAGCAGACTTCCCAGACACTCTGCTTGCACCCTGGCGGAGCTGGTCCTGCCTCCCAGCCTGTACTTCCAGCTCACTGTCACTGGCTCCTTGCTGGATCAGCCATACCCCAGATATGTGTGGTTTCTCCTGGCCTTTGCCTCTATGGACCTGCCAGTACTGGTTTGTAAGGGTCTTGTCCCACCCTTCAACCAGGGAAGGTGCCAGGGTGGTTCCTCCTGCAGCACAGCCAAGAAGGACTGTGGAGGCCACAGGGCAGAACCATAAAACACACACAGTGGTCAGGAAAAAAAGCAAAGTTGGGATCCAGGCAGTCTGAGGGCATTTAATTGGGGCAATTTTCTCTGAAACTCTGAAACTGGAGTTTTGGAGATTTCTTGGGGGAGAACCCAGGAGAAAGGGGAGAAGAGTGATCAAAGGCCTGTGACACCTAGGTGAACCTGGGCACAGGAATTGAGAGAACTGGTTGCAACCTCCACCCAGCATTCCTGGCCGTGCAGGCAGCAGGCAGGTGGCTGCTGCAGCAGCACAGAGCAGGGGGCTCAGCTCTTCCTCTGCCAGCGACTCACTTGGCAGAGGAGGAAACCTCTGACAGCACGGAGGATGTGGAGGTGGCTGCTGTGCCCCTGCCTTGTGCTAAAGGTGCTCCAGTGACTGTGGTATATAGGGCACAGCCAGCTCCCTTCCCACAGTCCCACTGCACACTCAGCACTGAGGCTGCACCATTCTCAGGATGACACCACCTGGCTGCAGTGGTGCCCAGTGCTGGCAGTGCCTGGTGCAGTGCAGGATCACCTCCACTCTCCCCCTGTGTGGCCTCCCCAGCACTAATCCCCAGACTAGCTGCCTGCCCTGCCTGCTTTCTGGGGCCCAGTGTGCCAGCACTGACCAAATTCCTGGACGCTACGCTCAACTGGCTGCCACAGCCTCCTGACCCCATAGAGAAATGGATCAGGGACCAGAAATGCCCCATGTGCTGGTGGTGAACACAGTGTCCCAGGAATGGACAGGCGGCAGGGAGCAGGACTGGAGGCACTGCATGCTGCTGCCAGCACACAGGTGCTGTCATGAGGACCTGAGGTGCCACATGTCTCTGCTGGCCTGGCAAGAGAAGAGCAATGGTGATGACAGGACTTTGCCAACGCTTCGATGGCTCAAGAGCTGCTGAAGTGCAGGCAGGGAGGAGCAGGGGTGCAGGCAGGGAGCTGGAGTCCAGGTGTCACCATGCAGGATGGAGTCCTGAGCTGGTGTGACTTTGTGGTGCTGTGGCGGTACCATTGCCAGCCCAAGCCCTGGCAGGGCAGGCAGTTTTCCAGCTGGACAATTAAGCAGATTAATTAATTACCTGAACCTTGGCAGGGTCCCACAGCCCAGCGGCTGCCAAGGCGCTGCATATCCATGCAGGGTGGTTGAGAGACAAGTGTGGGGCAGGTTTGGGGCAAGTGTAGGGTAGGGCCTCCCCCCCCCCCAGACCTTCCTCAGGACCCTGCTAGAGGGTCCGACAGCACTCTCTCCCCGCCTACCCCTGGAGGCCGCGGGACCAGTCTCGGCCACCGCCCGCTGCCACCGCGCTGCTCGCTCCGGGCAACCCTGCCCACCCCGCGGGCAGCATCCCACCTCCGCCGCTCCGCCGTGTCCTGCCCCGCGGGAACCTGCCCTGGTGCCCCTCCGGAATCCACGTCCCGGAAGATCTGCGTCACGGGGAACCCGTACCCGGGAGTCCACCCCAGCTGAGCCCCACGGAGCCGCCCGCCCCCGTGCCCGGCCCTGC
>VYXC01005517.1:250156-260574 GCA_013397175.1 Platysteira castanea | reverse complement strand
CACCTTCCCCCGCCTCCAGTCAAACTGGTCCAGTTCCCTCCCACCGTACCCAAATTTGCTCAGTTCCCCCTCATCTCACCCTAAACTGGTCCGGTTTCTTCTCACACTTTCCCCCAAACTGTCCCAGCTGCCAATCATTCCCCAGTGAGATGATCCAGTTCCCCATCACCACCCCAAACTGGTCCAGTTCCCCATTCACCCTCCCACCAAATGAACCTCCTTCCCCTTCACGCCCCAAACAGCCCAGCCCCCTTCCAGTCCCCATCCCTCTATACCTCCCCAACACCCCTCTCCATGCCATCCGAGTCCACCCCATTACCACTTCCCAACCCATCCCAGTCCCTGCTGGACTCAGAGCTGGACTCACACTCAGCGAAAGCAAAGTCACGCCTTTATTCCCTCACCGCCCGCTGCAGAGCCTCGGCCACCGCTGCCGTGTACGGCTCCAGCCACCGGCCCCACCACCGAGCTGGGCCTGCCAGTGCCTGCAAGAACCCCTCCACCTCGCTGGGCAGCGCAAAGGCAGGGGCTGCCTGCAGCACTGGGGGCACCGCTGGCACCAAGGCCTCCAGCCGGGCCACCACATAGTGCCCATTGGCCACCGCCAGCACTGGCATGGCACAGGACAGAGCCGCCGCAAACACCTCGCAGGGTGCCACGGTGGGGATGTCATCAGGGCCAGGGTTGTGCCAGGGCCCAAGGTTGCTTTCAGCAGCCCCAGGCTCTGGCACAACCCTGGCCCCGGTGTCCCACTGGTGTGCAGCAGCCACGGCCGCCGGAGAGAGGAGGAGGATGATGGTGTCACTGTCACGCAGTGCCCGGTGGTGCTGGGCATGCAGCCAGGGCACTGGCCCCAAAGTCGCTACCCCGCTGCCACCCCCCGGTGCTGCCACCACTGTCAGCCCCAGTGAGTGCAGAGCTGCCATCAAGGCACACGCTGCCTGTTCCGCCACCGGCTCTGCTGCGTGCACCAGCAGTGCCCGCCGGCCTTGCAGCGGACCTGGGGGGGCGGGTCATCAGTGTCTGGATCCCCCTAGGCACCCTGTACCCATCCTGTGGTGGGAGGCATGCTGGGAAGAACCCACGATGGGCGAGACCCTCCCCTGGCTCTGTCACCCAAGCTCTTGCAGCACCCCCTGTCCCAAGCTAAAGAACAGCCACAATAGGAAGCAGCTGAGACCACCACTGATGCAGGATCCATCCCCTTGTCTGTCCCCTCAGTCAGACCCCCCCTTGCCGAACCCTTTACCCACCCTAAGGGACAGACATGGTGGGAGGCACTGAGAAGAGGTTCTCACCCTCTTCTGTTTCCCTACACCCCTGCCTAGCCTACCAGGCAGGCAAACATGAACTAGTCCTGCTGTAGGACCCCCCCACTCTGTCCTCTGACCCCTCTACTCTGTCCTCTGACCCCTCTGGGATAGGCATAGACTGCCCACTCCCCCCGAGGCCCCAGGCTCAACCCACACTCACCCTCAGAGCCATAGCCAGCCCTCAGGGATTTCAGCCATCCTGTGGAGAGGAGAGGCAATGAAGTCCCAGGAGGGGTCCCAGGCCAGGCACAGGCCCCAGAAGTGCACCACTCACCTTTCATGTCCTCCTTCTTCATCAACAGCAGCAGTAGGAGACAGGCAGCCCCCAGTAGCACCCCTATCCACACCAGTGCCCAGTGGGTACGGAGGTCTGCAGGGCAGGATCTGCATCCACTGAGGGCCCCTGACACCCAGCAAGGGTCTCCAGTGGCTCCACAGGAGTCCTCCATTATCCCTCCTCTCTCCCACTGTGGTTGTCAACACTCACACTTGTGCAGGGGACAGGCCCAGAGTGCAACTCCAGTGCTGTTCGCAGGGTGCCATAGCTGTGGGGGACACAGGGACATGTCAGACACTTCCAAGTCCCTGCCCACTGCCTGCTGACTGCTCACACTGACCTGCCGGCACTGCCCCACCACCACATCCTGCTGCAGATCCTGCTCCAGCAGCCCAGGGTGCCCTGCTCCCTGCAACAACACAGCAGCTCAGACAGCGGTGCCACCACTGCTGGACACAGGGGTCCCTGTGCCACCAGTGCCACTGCTGCCAGGACACAGGGATCCCTTCCCCTTTACCGTGCTGGTGAAGCTGGCAAGGGGTATGCAGGCACCTCGCTCCACGGCACACAGTGAGGCATTCCCCCCATGCTCCAGCAGCAGGAGGTCATCGGGGCGGCCGGGCAGTGTTCCTGGGAATGTGCCAGGGGGCTGGGGAGGTGGCGAGGGGAGGCCAAGGAGGGCTCCCCCCAGCTGGGCCCACAGGCTGCCCCTACCCTCCCACCCCAGCAGTACTCACGGTCCCGCAGGCACTGGGTCAGCCGGACCTGCCCACTGCTCCACACCTGCCCCAGAGAGTGGATTAACAGTGCCTAGGGGTGATGTGGGGCTGCCTGTGGGACAGCTGTGGGGCAGAGTGGTGTCCTACCTGCACGCAGAGGTTGGGGTGTGGCCGCAGCCCTCCAAACTCCTGGGGTCCCTGTGAGTGGAAGGGATGCTCTGTAACTATCACCACCATCCTTCACAATGCCCCCAGTGTCCCATAGAGCCCCACTCACCTGCCCCCGGGCAGGCTGCTGTAGGCCAGAGAGGGGCTGGCAGGGCCCGGAGGGCACTGGCTGCCAGCAGGGCACCAGCTCAGCCTGGAGGTCACAGGGGGCTGAGAGGGAGCAGGTCAGCACCTGCCCCTCAGCATGCAGTACCAGCTGGCTCTGCACCCAGAGTCTCTCCCAGGCCTCAGCATCTGCAGCGGCACCAGGGGAGGGGTGTCACCCCATGTGGTGTCCCCTCAGGTCCCCCTGTGTCCCAGCCCCCTAGAACCCAGCCTCAGAGTGAAGGTACCATGAGAGAAGGGGCACAGGGTGGCCCGCAGTGGGTCCTGGGTTTCTGGCCAGACCTGGGAGTGGGGAGGGAGATAAGAAAAGTATCCATGCTGTGGCCGTGATCTGGCTGGTCCCCTTGGGATGTCAGAGGGAGATATATGGAGCTTGGAGCCACTCTTTAGCGGCATCCTGGCACCCCCGCGGTGCCCAGTTGGATGTTCACCTGCAAGCAGAGGCAGGGCAGCACCTCATCGGCGGGAAGGACATACTTCATAGGACTGCTCTGCTACCAGCAACCAGATGTGGGTCACCCCGTGGGAAATCGCCACCAGCAGGGTCACCCAGGGGATCCTCTCCCAGGGGACCCTCTCCCAGCACACTGCCTAGAACACAGACACGGCTTCTCGGGAATGGGGAGGGGGGCGGCGACCAGAAAACAGACCGGGTCGGGGGTCAGGGAACAGGGTCCATACTCACCGCAGTCACTGCACGCCCCGTCCCACTGGTGCCATGGCTATGGTTGTGGTAGAGCCGGAGTGTGTAGCTGTGCCCTGCTGCAGCCCCCTGCACCTCCACAACCACCTCCTTCTGCCCCGGGGAGACCCACAGCCTGGGCACTGTATCAGAGGCAGCTCAGGTCACCCAGCTCCTGGCACTGCCCACCCAGCACCACAGCACAGGGCATGGCACCCCCAGGGTCACTCTCACCCCTGGTATCCACTGCCCAGCTCTCCCTGGGGGATGCAAACCAAGGCGGGGTAATGCCAGCACCTACCTTGGCACTGGGGGACAGCAGCCTGTGCTGCAGGCCACGAACAGTCTGTGGGGACAGGGAATCAGTGGGCAGGGGGGCTGGGGTCACCGCAGGGGATCTGCTGCGGCTCACCTGGCACCCGCTGCTGCTGGCTCAGCCTCTGCCGGCCCCGTGAGTTCATGTATGCCGTGATGTGGAGTTCAGAGCCCAGCGGCGCCTCGAAGCACCGGAAAATCACCCAACCCTGGGCAGGAAAACCACCACCCCACTGTGGTGAGGCACCAGCATCACCAGCACCCACCTCCCTTGGGCACGGGAGCGGGACCCCTGTGCCACAGAGATGTTCTGGTGCCAGCACCCACAGCCCCAGCGCCCAGGGACTGATAGTGTTGGGACACCCATCCCCGGTGCCCTGCATCTACATACCACGGTTTGGCCACGCAGTGTGGGGCCCAAGGGTGCCCAGACCTCCACAGCCACACAGCGGGATGAGGCATACGCGTGCCCAGAGAGCAGCAGCAGCCCAGTGACATTGGGCTGGGACGAGGTGGCCCCAGTCGCTGGTGACCACTGTCCCACATCACCACTATCCTCTGTCCCACGGGTGCCTGGCAGCACAGAACGGCGGGGCTCGGTGGTGGTGCTGGTGGCAGGCAGCAAGGCCAGGCGTACGTGTGCCTCCAGGCAGGGCACACAGGCCATGGGCTCGGTGCAGCGCAGTGCCGGCTCCAGCCGCAGACGAGCCAGGGCCAGCCCGAGCCTGGGACCCGAGGGCTCTGTCCCGCACAGCACATCGGTGTCTGGGGGGACAGAGAGGGCAGCATGGGGGTAGGGTCCCCATGCCCTGGGTGGGGCGGGGGCCATGGCATGGTGATGGCACTTACCCAGGAGGCGGCAGTTGAGGCCCTGGCGGAGGCAGGGGTGAGGCCGGTGGTGGTGCCAGGTGCCTGACGCCTGCGTGCTGATGACACCAACTCACCTGGGAGCAGGCCAGGGTGTCGTGGGGGTCCCCACGGCCACCCGCCGACCCCACCACCAGCACCAGCAGGAGCTGCCCCAGTGCGTGCATGGGGGGGCCGGGGCCTCGGGGTGCCCCGGCCCCACGCTGGCTACTCCCCAACAGCCCCTCTCCTGGCTCCACGGGCCCCACCGCCGCCGCCGGCTCCCGCTTCCTGCTCTGATCCCGGACACCCGGGTCCTTGCGTGGCGTCAGCAACCGCCCTGGGGTGGGGCCTCCTGCTCCCGCACCGTCCACGGCGGGCTCCGTGCCCCGGCACCCTTGGGAGGGCTTGGGGCCCCACAGGCACGAGTTGGCTCCGTAGCACGGGCACCGTGCCAGGTTGGCCCCAGGCAACCGCAGCGGTTGCGGGACATGGTGTGGCAGCCGTGCCGGTACAGGCTGTGCCCAGCCGGGTGCGTTATCTTGCCCCTCCGTGCTGCAGAGGAGCACTGGGCAGCCTCCAACCCTCCAGGGCACCAACAAATTCCCCGTGGTACACCAGAGAGACAACAGCACAGGGTGAAATTACACCTTTATTGCTTCCACTCCAGACCAAGTCCTGGTGGCAATGTCGAGGCAAGAGCAGGGCCGGGCTGTGCCCAGCACCTGCCCCTCTAGCCACCTGTGCCTGGGCAGGGCAGGGAGCCTCCCTGTCTCTTAGCTTCTTCCTGCACCACCCCAACCTTTCGCTTGGCCGTGGCGTCCAAAGGGGCTTCTACGGGCTCTCCTCTGGAGCAGGTCCCTGTATGGGAATAAAGCTGCCCCTTCTCGGGACAGCATCTCCACTCCTGGCCACAGATGACCAGCTGGATGCTCGTTTCGGCCCCTGCAGCATATTCCATGACTGAGGCCAGTCCTGCTTGGACCTCCGCGGCCCCTTCCTGGGGCACCCTTGGGTACCCCTCCTGCCGCCGCAGTGGGCACACGCTCACCTGAGCCTTGCCTCTTCCTGGTAGAGCCCCTTCCCTCACCGGGGGTTGCGCGCAGCCCTGCACCCCCTGCAGCCATGCCCAGCTCAGGCCCAGCCCGGGTACTCAGGTACCAGCAGCTGCCCCGGGGGGCCGGGGCGGTGGACTGTCCTCTCCAGCCCCCACCTCCAGCAGCCGATGCAGGAGTCCCCCCGCCCTGCCCCGGCGGCAGCGGCGAGGGGCCGGGGGGCTGCCCCGGAGGGCACCCAGCAGACCGGGCAGCTGTCGGGGCAGGCGGTAGGTGGGCAGGGGCCGGAGGGGTCGGGGGACATCGCGAGGGCTGCAGAGTCGGCTGAAGTATGCCAGGACCCACCCGCCGCCGCGGCCCGCCGCCCCCAGCTCCCCATGCAGGCAGGCCATGGCTGCCCCAAAGATGTCATGGGCATCCCCTGGCGTCCCGTCAGCCATCCCGACCTGCCACCGATGAAAGAGCCTGGCACTGCCCCGGCTCCAGAGGAGGAGGACAGTGCCACGCTGGCGGCCCACGCGGCCCCGCTGGGCGTAGAGCCAGGGCAGGGCGCCCGCCTGTCCCAAGCCACCCGCTTCCCACAGGTCCAGGCGCACGTCGCAGCCCAGCCCTGCGCGCAGCCGCTCGGCCAGGGCACACACCAGCCCCAGGTGCTCCTCTGAGTCTGGCGAGTACAGCAGCAGCACGGGGCGCCCGCCAGGGACACCTGCAGGATGGAGGGGGCAGCAGTGACAGCTCAGCTCCGCGCCCTACTGGCAACCCCCTGGGGACATCCTGGCCTCCAGCAGCGTCTACCATCCACCACCCTGGGACCCCTGTAGCCCAGGAACTGGCACCCCCTGGCACTCCAGCCCCTCTTGCCGTCCCTCCTGCAGCCCCCCCAGGTGCTCCTCACCATCACCTGGCCTCCAGGCACCACGGCAGTTGAGGAGCAGCACAGTCACCACCAGTCCCAGTGCCAGCACCAGCCCCAGCAGCCCAAAGTGCCTGCGGGAGACTGGAAGATGGGCAGTAAAGGGGGTGCCTGCCCATTTCCACTGCCCCCTGAGTCCCCTCCAGGACCCCATCTCACCATCGGGACAGAGCAGCTGCTTCCGAGCAAAATGCACATCTGAGCGCCACACCTGGGGAGGGGCTGGGTAAGAGGGGGACCATGTTGGGTCCCCCATAGCACAGACACCAGCTCAGGGGTCACCTTACCAGCACACAGCTGCCCAGGACCTGCACGGGCAGCAGCAGCACCAGCTCCCCTGGAGCAGAGCCCTCTGGCTGGAAAGCACAAGGCCAGGGTCAGTGCAGGTCTGTCCCCACCATGTCCCCCCCAGCCCTGCACCACTCACCTGTGTGACAGTGTAGAGTGGGGCCTCGGGTTCACACTGCCCTCCCCAGCGCTGGCACAGGGCTGCACTGAAGGCTGCAGGGATGCGGGAGGTGACGTGCAGGCGCAGCTGGAGCCCCCAGACACTAACTGAGACATTCCAGGCAGTCTCTGCAGCCACCAGAGAGAGAGGGGAGGTTGGAGGATGCCCAACAGGGTGAGAGGTGGAAGGGACCCCAGGGCAGGGCTGTGCTTAGCCCAGGGCTGCCTCCTGCCCATAGGGCTCACCTGGCTGGTGGGGACACTCCACATGGCTGCTGTTCTTGTAGGAGAACTGAGGGGAGGTGGGATCAACAAAGGGCAGGGTGAGCTGCCCTCAACCACCACAGCCCCCCAGCCCCTTCTGAGGTGGTGCCCACCCACCGACAGGGGCTTACTCGGAAGCAGAGCTGGGGGTGCACATCCACCTTGTCCACTATGTACACCTGGAACAAACAGAGTGTGTCACTCTGACCCACACAACCCACAGGCACCCCAGTGCCCACTCATTGCCCTATAGGGACCCTGAGATCCAGTGGATGCCCCAGCCGGCAGCACAGTCCCACATCCTGTGACACCTCAAGATCGGGAGCCCTCACCTGTTCATCCTCACTGGCTGTGGAATTGGGGATGTCGTGACAGGGTGCAGCCTCATCTGCTGCCTCCCTCCAGCAGAGGGTGGCCCGTGGGTGCAGGGGGCAGCTGGCACTCAGCACCATCGCCATCTGGTCCTTGCTGCTGGTGCTGTAGTCATGGAAGTGCACCGAGGACCACAGCTCAGGACCATCTGTGGGGCGCCACATCAGTGGGGTGAGGAGACACTGAGGGACACCTCTGGAACTCAGCTCCACTCCCCACAGGCACTCACAGGCATCTGGCCGGTCACGGAAGGGGCAGTGTTTGTTCCGTGGGCTGTCGTGGTGGGAGTAGGAGGCCTGGGGCAGCAGAGCGGGATGGTCAGGGCAGGATATGCCCCTACCCCTCCTGAGAGGGTAGACCAAGAGGTTCTGGTGGCTGTAGGGTGGGCAACCCACCTCAATGCATAGGCAGGGCACCAGGAACTCATACGGCAGTGAGATGTGGTGGCCTCCCGGCACCAGCACCTGCAACATGGAGGGAGTATCAGCTGGCCAGAGGCGTGTCCCCCAGTCTGGGATGGGGGTGTCGGGAGGCAGAGCCGTTACCTGCTGGTGGAAGGGCCGGGGCAGCTCCTCACACTCCAGGGCCAGCTGGTGGCACAGCCGCACCATGAGGGCAGGACCCTCGGGCACCCACACCTCAATGGCCCGGACCTCAGGGACCCACACATGAGTAAAGACAGGCCCTGCAGAGAAGGCAGGGGCTCAGCTGGCATCGGCGTCCCCCCAGGATACCTCCCAGTCCCTTCAGTCTCACCGGATGGCTCAGCGGTGACCAGCTGGCTGCCGCTTAGGGCCAAGCCCCGGTCTGGGATGGTGCGGAGGGAGACGAGGACTTGCCGCCCGCTCTCTGCCGGGAAGCAGTCGAACTGCACCTGCCACTGCGGGGAGCAGGGGGTCAGTGGGCGTACTCCGAGCCTTGGTGTCCCCCGGCCCCACCGCCCACCCGAGACTCACCGTCGAGCTGCCCAACGCCCGGCGTCGCTGCCAAACCTGCAGCCAGCCGGCCCGGTTGGAGCCCAGCTCCAGGAAGGTGAGCTGCAGTCCCCGGACACCGCCGAGCTCTGCGAGAAACCGGCGTGGGGCGCTGACACGGGTGGGGGGACGGGATGTGTCCCTCCCGCCGCGGGGATGCCCGGCCCCGCCATCCCCGCCCGTACCTGAGGTGGGAAGGGCCAGGCGCACCCGCAGGCAGGGCTGGCAGGGCTGCGCGGGCAGGCACAACCGGGCACGGCTCAACGACAGGGCGGGCGGCTCCAGCGGCGGCCCGGGGCGGGACGGGCGGCGGCAGCGGGGGCGGCTCAGCGTCCTGTCGGCTGCAGGGGGAGAGTAGAAGGGGGGCGGCCGTGCGCCGGGGATCCCGCAGGCAGCAGGAGCCCCGGGGACTGGGAGTGCTTGGAAGGGGCTGAGCCCCGGGGAGTCCCGGGGAAGTGTACTCGGAAGGGAGGTGCCTCGGGGATCCAGAGTCCTGGCAAACCGGGAACCTCGGTGATTCGGAGTCCTCGGAAGCGGGAATCCCTGGGGACCGGAAGTTCTCGGAAAAGGGGAGCCCCGGGGATCCGGAGTCTTTGGAAGCGGGGAGCTCCGTGGGCCAGGAAGTCTCGGGGATCGGGAGTCCTCGGAAGCGGGGAGCTCGGTGCCCCGGAAACTGGGAGNCCCCCCCGCCCCCGCTGCCAGGCGGCGCTTCCTGCGGCGCAGACACGAGTGGGAGCGCGGACGGTGTTTTATTTCCATAGAGCAACACGCGGAGGAAGGGGCACGCAACCCAGGGACCCTCCGTGGCCCCAGCCCTTGGGCGTCTCCCCCCTTGCGTGCAAGCCCGGGGCTGTGGTGTGGCTGAGACACCCACCCCGTGGTCTCCAAGGATCGCCCACCCATCGGAGCTGTGCCAGCGCCCCCCCACAGGACTGAACTGCAGAGCTTCAGCACCTCACGGAGCCCACCTATCCCCGCTCATTTCTTCTTCTTCTCCTGCGTACTAGTGAACCAGGAGTCCAGCAGCTTCTTGCTGTAGTAGAGTTGCCAGCCATGCACCTGCGCGGCCACCACCACCACCAGGTACATGACAGAGACGGCCGAGAAGCCGAAGATGAAGCGGTAGGCTTTGCCGTGGCGGTACAGCTGCTGCGCCATGGGGAACATCTCCATGGCCCCGTAGATGAGGGGAGCCACGGAGAAGAGGCCGGTGCTGATCATGGAGAGTACCAGGTAGCTGATGTTGTTGCGGGGGAAGGACAGGAGGCCCAGGAAGGAGGGCAGGATGCTGAGCAGGTAGGGATACTCCCACTGGTAGGGCATGGCCACCTGGTCGTGGGGCAGCAGCTTGAGGTGCCCCACGACCATCTGGGCCAGGAGCAGCAGCCAGATGACCACATGCGTGTAGATCAGCTTCTTGATCTCCGACTTGAGAGTCACGCTGGGGAGAGAGTGTGGAGCCATCACGGCCTGCTGGGGTCGCGTGTCCCCCCCGGAGTCCCGGGGAAGGGGACACCTACCTCATCTGGTAGTGCGAAGCCACGCGCTCCCGGTGCTGGAAGTCGCTGCCATCGGTGCCGGCGGCGCGGGGACCCCCGCGGGAGGCCATGGTGCTGTCCTGGGGAGGCACAGCGTCAGGCGGGGCGGCCCTCCCTGCCCGTCCCCCCAGCGCAGCCCCGGCACCAGCCCCCCGGGCCTCCCTCCCACAGTGGCAGCCCCGGGGNCCCCCGCCGCTACTCACCGGTGGCCCGGCACTCCTGTAAGCAAAGAGACGGGAGTGAGGGCGGCGCTGCCCGCCTCCCACTTTCCCCCGCCACCTCCCTTCCCCGGCGCTCACGAAGTTGGCGGAGACCCGGAGGCGGGTCACGGCGGCCCCGGTCCCGGGCGGCAGCAGCAGCAGCAGCAGCA